>ML682020.1:11065717-11114411 GCA_007922195.1 Podocnemis expansa | reverse complement strand
AACGTGGCACAGTCCCTGTGAGGTAACGCGGCACAGCCCCTGTGAGGCAATGTGGCACAGCCACCCGAAGCGAGATCCTGTGAACGAGCTAAGATAAAACAGCCACTGAGTTATACTGGACAGCGTTCGTATGAGAAGTTGGTGTATTCCCAGCGTCGCCAATGCAACGTCACTGATCAGAAGGCAGGGTAGGAAATTAAACAAAGCTGATGAATTAAAGCCAGACTCCACAGGCTGCATCTGTTCCTCCATTCCCTTTGGGCATAACACTGATATAGCTTTAGAAAGGAAATTTAGTGCTGAGGAACGCTGCCAGGCTCTTGGCCCTGGAGACTGAAGCCCTCAATGTTTCTATAATTTGGGTACTGCACTGGCACACAGCGGCGGTTCCAGCTTCCTCGCAGCATGCCTCAGCCTGGACGGCGTCTTCTGGAACAGGCAGCTAGGTGGGACTGTCCTGCCCGGGCTTGTTCTCTCGCAGAGAGGAGTTGGGATGAGGGTTACATAAGGCCAGCAATGCGGCACACAGCTTGAAGGACAGCCCCCGTGAGGTAACGACGTGGCAGCCACGGTATTCCCGATAATCCCATCTGAGATGTCACAACAACTGTCAGAGCACAGAGACAAACAAATCCAACACAAACACTCAAAGTGTAGAGCGCACACCAGTTTACACCTACAGCCATGATGATACCAGCCTGGAATGCAGACTGGGGCGTGCACACCCTGCAGATTCTGTGCCTTTGCTTTGTCCACACCTGTAATTTAGACAGAACAAGGGGAAGGTCCATTTAGAAGTCATTTGCATGATAAGCATCATTTAATATTAAGACATAATAATAGCTTGACAAACTAGTCTGAAGAGCCTGGACTGTTTTATAGTGGATACAGAAGTACCATCCCACACGTGAGACCCATCTTGGCACCCAGATATATAAGGGGCACCAGCACATAACTCTACATGACAGTGAGATCTTCCCTAACTCTTAACCCATATTCAAAACCCTCGGTGCTTAAACTAGATTATAAAGAGTTGGCTTGGCCATTTCTAGGAACACCTTAATGGTCAGATCCCAAGATTTAATGAGAATGACCAACAGAGCAACTGAAAAGGAAATGGTAAAGCAGTAGAAGGGAGAATAGTAGCTAGAAAATGCAAGGATCTTCTAGAATTAGTTCAAACCAAATAGCTTTCCAGTCATCTGACCAATAGCAGGCAATGCAGTCTCGGTCCCTAACTTTAAAGAATCTCTTAAAGAAAAATGTCAACAAGAAAGAAAGAAAGAAAGAACCTTTTTTTTAGACAGCTATTTCCAAACACAAGTTACTTGTATTGACCAGCAGTATAGGGGATTAAAATAGGAATATCTGTGGGAAACTTGACTATTTTTGTCCCCTTTCTATACTGTACCTTTCAGTGATTCTGGGTGGGTTCCACCCCCCCCGGCTCCAAGTGATGAGGTCCATCATTTGACGGTTGGCACCATGCGGGTTCCTCCTGCTGTGAAGAAAGGCAGCAACTGCACTTAGAATAAAAGATTGTCAAGCAGATCTCAGGTGCCAGTCAAAGCCTATCTCAGAGAAAAACATTAATACAGGCAGCTCCCTGCACCACCATAGTGAATTCACTCTTTGCAGATATCCTCGCCTGCAGGAAAAAGCTTCCAGACCCTGGCAATGCTGCCCACTATTATCTGAGCAGCTAGCATAGCTAATTCAAGGCAGGTAAAGTTTGGCTCTGTAGGAGCCAATTAAAAGGCTGTGGTTTAAAAAGCAAGGGAAGCAAAAATGCATCTTCTAGATTTCTTAATGGGAGGTCTCAGCCCTTTCCCCAGTGAAAGTCTCCACGTTTTTATTTATGGTTGGCCTTGGCCCTATCATGTACGAGGCTCTTTCCAAACATTCAGGATGGGGGTTGGTACTGCTCCAAGAAGCTCACAAGTGAAGGACAGACAGACATATGAAGTCATGGTCAAGTGGAAAGGAGATCAGGGTTCTGTTCCTGGCTCCATTCTTAATCTGCTTTGTGACCTTGGGCACATCACTTACCCTCTTTCTTGTGTCTGTTCCCTTCCCAGTCTCATCAACTGAAGGTGTGTCTACGCTATAAGGCTACATCTACATTGCAGAGCATTTTCAAAAAAACTTTTCTTGAAAAAATCATTTCAAAATAAATTTGGAATAATTATCTCGAGATAACTTTTTTCAAAAATGCTATATCAGGAAAAGAGTCTGGGGATGGCACTTGGTCCTGGAAAACTGCTGCTGTTTTTTGTTTGTTTGTTTGTTTGTTTGTTTTGAAAAATAAAGTCCACACTGGGTTTTCTTTTTCAAAAAATAGAAAGCCAAGGGAAGAGAGAGGCAGGCTTTTTCGAAAAAAAAAACCATCGCAGCATCCGGCAATGGCTTTTTTCAAAAAAGCTCTCTTGAAAAAGGGGTTGTTTTTTTTCAAAAGAAAAGGCTCGGTTTAGCTTTTTTGAAAAAGTGCTCCAGCATCTTGAAATACCAAAGCGCTTTTTTGAACATGCTAAACGTAGTTAACTTTCGGGGGGAAAAATAACCGAGTTTTCTCAAGACAAAGAGCCATCCCAGACTCTCTTCCTGATATAGCATTTTTGAAAAAAATTATCTTGAGATAAGTGTTCCAAATTTATTTCAAAATACTTTTTTTTCAAAAAAAAGTTTTTTTGAAAACGCTCTGCAGCGTAGACATAGCCTAACAGTACAGCTACAGAGCTATATAGCTGATTCTTCCCACAGAAATGCAAGGGTGTTTTCCACTGATGAAGGTAATCCACATCTTTGACAGGCTGTTGGGTTCTTCCATCCATCTAGCTGTGTCTACAGTGGAGGTACATCAGCCTAACAGTTCCATACAGGTTGTGACATTTTTTGCAACCCTAAGCGAATTAGCTAGGTTGACCTAAATTTTAGGTGTGTAAATTTTAGTATTCTTTGGGGCAATATGTGTCTAACACTTAGGAGGGCTGCTCAAGAAATGCTACTCATTCCTACCCCCCAAAAAAAAAAAAAAGGAAACAAAAGTGGTGTCTTCTTGTCTACATTTTGATTCAAAAGTTTGCAGGTTTTTGTTGACTAAACCAAATATTTTGGAGTTCTCCACAAAGGAAAGGGGAAAAATGGTTTGGCAGTGAAAATTTTCAATTTTCAACGAAAAACACCAAAAAAAGGGACATTTCCTGCAGAAATGTCTCTGTTGATTGTAAAAGTTATTATGAATGAAAATGACTGACAAGCTCTGTCTAGTGCCTGGTCCTGATCTGGGCTGGCGGGCGACATAATATAGAGGATAATACGTTTGGGGGAGAAGAGAAATACTAGTAGACTGGGAGTATATATAAATTACTTTCATATACTTTACACAAACCACTGGCACAGTGGCCCAACCTAGCCTATGTGCTTAGTCTCAGCATGGCTCATGCAGAACTAATTCTCCTAGAAACAGTCCCTCCAGGTCGTAGCTGAAACACGTTGCTAGGGCAACGTGCGGGATGTTTGCCTGGTTCAGCCTGTCATTGTCCCTCGGATAAATCAAGTCTATGGAGCTCCAGCGCTGTCAGTCATTTGTCTATCACCTATCATTATTTTATTTGTATGACAGAGGCCCCCAGCTGAGCTCAGGGCATCACTGTGTCGGGCGCTGCACCAACACACAGAAAGACAGTCTGTATTCTGAAGAGTTTACAATCCCAGTGGGCATGTCAGATGAAGGGTGGGAGAAAGGCAGGATTATTATGTCCATTTTACAGACAGAGAAGTTAAGGCTCAGAGTAGTGAGTTCTGCAAGGTCACTCAGAGAATTTGTGGCAGAACCAGAAATCGAGCCCTATGCCTGGAAGACCAGTCCAATGCCTTTGGGCATTAGATCATCCTTTCACCCTCTCACTGTGTGCTATATCCACACAACATTAACACATTCTCACGGCTTTACATCCAAAACTACAGCACTATGGAGCTCAATTTAAGTTAGCCACAATGGGTGACAGCACTTGGGCCTTTGGTGGCTCAGACCGTTGTGCTGATGAGGAAATGTTATTTGGAGCCCTCTTTGAGCTACTTGTTCCTGGCCACTTTCCTGGAACCTTCCGAGTTTCTTACTGAACTGTTTGTTGAGCCTACGTATGAGCAGGAACTCACCAAGAGCTGGTAGTCAGGGCCACATGCTCTTCCACCAGCATCTCTTCGGTCTTCGTTACTTCCCATATCTCTTAGTCCCTTGGTTCTGCTGCATGGCGTTATCTAAATAAGAAACAGGGTGTTCCCAGGCTGGTGCAAACATTTAGGGCTCTATCAACAGTGCATTTCACAAGCATCAAGGTGGTGGAGCAAGCCTGGCTGGTGTGGGGAGAATTCAGAGGTAACCCTCTGTCATATCACACAACTGAAGACTAGCCACTGCCCTTCTCTCCACCAGCCTCCTCTAAGCTGTCGAGCCCTCCAAGCTTAATCTCACGTCTAACATCTCAGACCTGCTGCCATCCTCACCATAATTAAGTGCCTCAGTGCTAGAAGCTTCTTTCTTATCACGAGAGATTTGACTCCTGTGATGCTGTCTGGTATCAGTAACCATACATATTATAGATGTTGCAAAATTGCATTAAGTAGTATGAGATATACTGTCAGGTGCCCTTGTATAATTTACAATTTGCTAAGCATGATAATATTGGTTTTATAGGTTTCTTCTTTGCATGGTACATTATGGATATGTGTGATGTATCTATATCCAAAAACTTATGCCGTGTGCTAGTGTGTGATGCCTCCAACAGATTAGCCTCAGCAAAGTCCAGCCTGATTGAGGGGCAGTCAAAGGCCATCAGCTATACAATGAGCCCAGGGAGAAAAGAAGCCGGAGAACATGCCCGTGAGTTATCAGGACATGTAAGGACCTGCATGGCTGTGGACTGAAATTTGAAGGGCTTTTCCCTGACTGCGTTATGAGCTTGTGTTTGATGCGACAAAGAATGCACAGGCCGTATGGCAGAAACTATAAAATACAACTGCAAGATTTCCATTTGGTCTTCTTTCCTGCTTCCTACTCATCTACAAATGAAGCTGTGAAACAAAGGAATGAGACCCATCCAGGCACTGGACTTACTCTAGAGAAACAAATACAAGCTTGCAAACTCCACAATTCGTCTCAGCAACTGATATGTGTGGACTTTGAAATCATTTGTATGTATCGGATTGCTTTGATGATTTAACATTGCTCATCTCGTTTGTTTCTTTCCTTTTATAAAGAAACCATTTGTTTGAGGACCAAGAGAATATCTCTTTGGGGATCAGGAGAACATTTTGGCAAAAGGAATAGAGTTTTAAATAAGAGAGTCCTGTGGCACCTTAACGACTATCAAGATTTCTTTGGGCACAAACTTTCGCAGTTTCAACCCGTGTCATCAGATGTTTTAAATAACATCTCTTTACTAGACCTAGTTGCTGATCAGGAGCCAGAACCTGAAATGCAATAAGGAAGGCCATGTATTTCCTTCTGGGGGCTTCCTGATAACCAGTGTGGGGAATCAGAAGCAGTGTTTTGTGACTGGTTGGTGAATCTAATTTCGGTGTCAACTGTTACCCATCAGTTTGGAGATAATCTTCTCTCTTTACAGGCTGCCTTGTCCTTGGCATTTTCAGGGGGGCTTCCCTAGGCACGGATGGGTTGCAACCCCTTCCGCCTTTTCAGCCATCCTGCAGGTCTCCTTCTGGAACCACCATAACCTCCCTTCCCTTCTAGTATGGACAACTCAGCCCTCTCACCTGCAAACGCAGAGCAGGGCATGAATCATTCTTGGAAAGACACGCAAACCACCTCACGCACTGCCAAATGGTTCCTACCATCTTCATTATCTGATCTCCCTATTACATAAATAAAATCCATGCCCCCACCCTGGCCAGGCTGTTCAGACAACTGGAGTACCCTGTTGGGTACTGCCTTCAACCAAAGGGATGGGGAGGCAAGCGCCATCAGGCTGCTGACTAGGTAACACATTTCCATGGGGCTATTTTTCAGGCACATGTTATTTACACAGGAGATGGTAACAGGCCCACTGAGGCTACATTGGGTCAGCCCAATTGCTAAAGACCCTGACTGGCTTTGTTTGAGAAGAGAGACACACTCTGTGCTATTGAGGGGAGCTTTATCATAGAGTAAAGTGGGCTGAGGTTTGCTCCTAGGCCCAACTGTGTGGTTCATGACAGTCAGAGAGGGAGGCAGGACCCCCAAAGCTCTGCTGAGGCATAAGATTCACTCCAGTGCAAAGAGCAGTGCAAGGTCTAGGCAGCAGAGGCGTCTCAGTGCAACCCTGTTTTGAAGACTTCAGCATTGCACGCAGGAATCTAGGACTAGCCACGTGAATAGGAATTTCAGCCACAGGCTGTTGCTGAAACCTCATAGTGATGATGTCTGTGTGTGTATGTGCATGAGGGTAGAGCAGCTGTGAGTAGGCTGCAAGATGAACCTGTATAACCGTGACTCCGCAATCCCTGCCCTGCTACACCCTCAATCTCCCACCATGCGTGGATGCACAGAACCCTCCCAGAGAGATACAGGCCCATTAAATCGGCACCGTGGAACATTTCCATATCAGTCTTGGCATATTCAGGCCCCTACACCCCTATAAATCCAATCTAGCAACAGGTTCACATGAAAAACACCAGATGATTCTGTGAGTGCTCTGCGTACATGGGCTTTGGAGGATCCCCCCACCAAATTTGGCTTTGGTGGTTCCAAGTGCTGCAGTAGTCCAGATCCCCCTTTACGTCTTGGAAAGCTGCATGGGATTCCTGGGTGCACTGTTCCCAACTAGTGGCTTTTTGGGAGAGAGAAAGAGAGTGAGAGAGAAAAAAAAATCTAAAAGCAGATCTGTAGTTTGGTTCAAATACTCATTATTGTTGCTGTTGCTGCTATTGGATCACTTTGAGGTCCTCTGAAGAAAAGCAGCCCAGACACGTGAAGCATTTCTGTTATACAGAGACTGCTCTTGGTGCACAAAGTATGCCACAGAACACGTAGCAAGAGAATTTTACCTTATTATGCATTGAAAGCCTTCACATCTTGCCAGTTACACCAGAGCAGCCTCATCCGAGTCAGAGAGGTGTAACTGAGCAGGGAATGTGGCCTGTAGCAGAGCCGAGAGGGGGAAGAACTGCGAAAAGCTTGCTCCTCTAGCTACTTTATTTTACCAAATTCCACGAGACCCCATGACTGAGAGGTTTGGGAGGAAATTCGTCCCTTTACAGAGAGACATCCTCGAGAACCATGTACCACTTTTGCCTCACATGCGTCTTCTTTTGTGAACCAAGAAGCGGTGTTGCCCAGTAGGTAGGGGCAGCACTGGCCTGGGATTCCAGGAACTTGGATTGTATTCTTGATTCTGCCATTGACCTACAGTTAGACTTGGGGCAAATCATTTTCATTCACTGGACTTGTTCCCCTTCCCATCCTTATCTGTGTAGCTCTTTGGGAGAAAGGACTGTTTCTTGCCATGATCTTAGTTAGTGCTACTATAATCCAATTAACAGCCCCACTGGCCCTCCACACAGGGAGATGAATGTTACTTGCCCAGCTCTGACCTTTTTGTGTGTTTTGCAGGGGAGAGAGGTCATGTTAATTGAACTCTGGAATGACTTGTTCAAACTACTGAGCACTAAGGTCCAAATAAATGTTCAGTATTAGCCACTGGGCTGAGCCCTTTTCTGCCAAGCTGCAGCCTTAAGTGAATTTTTATGGCCGAGTTACAAACCCCAGAAAACAGGAGCAGGCAATGGAAGTGCTGACTCGGCCTTCACTAAACGCCAATTATCTACAAAAGCATTAAAAGGGGAGGATGAAAAATAGGGTCATTTTCACATTTTCTCTGGTTTGAAGTGAACTGCCCTGCCAGCTCCTTGTAAAGGACATGCAGCACACGACATAACTATTAATATTTATGGCCATACAATGCCGACTTGCAAACCTTGGCAATCAGAAGTTAATACAGCTCAGCTTGGCTGGTGCCGTGGTACAGAGGGGCAGGTAGAGGATGCAGGAATGTGCAGGGGAAAAAGAGGAACCATGCTGAGCCTATGAAACACTGAACAAGGTCTCCTCAACTCTTTAGGGTTGCTGACCTGAACCAGAACTGCTTTCTCTGTTACTTTGGCACTCTCAGAAACACTAGCCAGACCTCACACTGCATTTTCCATTACCCTGACGTTCCCACGTTCCTAGGCACACCCAGTAGCATATCCTCTCCTGCTTGATGCTCCCAGAGACTCAAGCCAGAAGCATGCTGCAACCTCCACTGCAGTCAAGTTTCCTGGTCCAGTCTTCTCGTGCTACGTGTGTATGCTCTGCTTGTCAGTTTGAGTAATACAGGGCTCTCTCAAAACTAATTTGCAGGCAAGCACCCCAGTAAAACCAGGCCCAGTTTTTGTACACAAAACTCAGCCAAGTGCTGAGTCATGGAGGCCACATCCTGATGGATACTATACAAGAGTCAAGCATTACTCATGAGGTCCCTTCCAGCCCTATGATTTGATTTGATTTGATTTGATTACCCCAGACAACAATTACTGTTCGCTTTTGCGTGTGAACATAACCCACACATATCCCAGTGGCGAGCATCTCACCAATAAAATACGTTGTCAGAGAGTGACCCATACACCACTTACTCAAACATACATCCCAAATACCTGGACATTTACTATTTATACCAAGTTAAATCTTGTTTGTGGATGCGGTGGGCCAAACCCAGGAATCGTTCTCACTTGCTAAGAACTAATGCCTGGGAGATCAGGGGCTACAGAGGGAGCCTAGCATACTAACCATTCCTGATGCACCCAGGAACATGGGTATGTAGTAGGTGGGGCAAATAGACACTGATAACCCCCGCACTATGCTTGCTTAGAAGCTGATCTCCAGGAACTGGAAGCCATTGATAAAATTCAAGGGAAATAATGTTATAAACCCCCCCTTCTTTAAAAAAAAATTGAGCCATAATGTGCTTAAAATAAGCACCATATCTTTTCGGAAGTGGCCAGTGGTTTAGATGCCCAGTTTGAGACACCACCTTGAGGGGTGAGATCCTGATTCCACTGAAGAACTGAATGGCAAAACCCTCATTGTCTTCACATGGGCCAGGATTTCACCCCTGATTTTCAGAAAGCAGGTGCTCAGCCCTTCCTGAAAATCACCTTTCAGGGTGGGCACCCCAGCAACTGAGTTACGCAGAATCACTGGACACTTTGGAAATTTAGACTTCAAAATTTCAGGAAAAGAATTAACTTCAGGAGCCAACAAAGGTTCCTGTCACTAGAGAAGAGGCGAGGAGGAGGAATAAGGCTTTGGATCCAGATTAGCCAGAGTGGTCTGGGTCTGAAGCTGAATCAAGACTCGAAGGTGGGACAAAGCTGAAAATGAGTTTGCTTTGGCACCAGCAGGAAATGGCTAAAATCTTGTGAGATCAGCAATGGTGCTAGAACCATTTGTAATGGAGGGTGCTGAGAACCATTGAACAAAACTGTAAACCCTGTATGTGATGGAGTGCAGGTCAAGGAAAGGGGGCTGCTGCACCCCTAGCACCCCTTCTTCCAGCGCTGAAGCAAAGCAGTCTTAATGAGATTTCAGGTAGCAGGCGGGCCCGTTCTGGACTGATATTCAACTAGGCATGAAAACCTTAAGGGCAGGTGTGACTCTGACCTGATTCTCTCCTACTCTCGCACAGTTCAGTGGGGTTTGGATTCAAGGATCTAAGCTGGAGGCAGCTCCATTTCATAAAGCACCTTCCTACTAATTGTGTGCCAAAATGTTGTACCAAATTGTGCTTCCTGGCCAGTCCCACTCATGTCTCAGGAAATGCCGGTCCTTTGGCTTCTACATCCAGCATCATCATGCAGAAAGGTGAATGGGGCTGCCACACTGCTGGCATGCCACCAAGCTGACTTACTGCAGCTGGGGACCTCAGAGAAGGTCTGTGCCAACCCAAACTTGGCCCCCAGAGACAGATAGGAAATAAAAAAGGAAGGAGCAAGTTACTACAAAGGTGGAGTAAAAGCTGGGAGGAGATGCAGCATTTCCTTGCTCAGCAAATCTTGCATAGCCCAGTGCATTTAAATAGGAATCAAGAGGATCTCTTTTTTTTCTGTGCTCTGTTTTGCACTTGCTCATGTTGTCGGGAATGGCAGAACCAGGTGGGAACTGGGATTGGTTATCAAGAAGAACCTTTTTCCTTCCTCCTCCCTCTCGTCCCCCAGCATCCCCTCCTTTAAGCACAGAGCATGAGATTTGCAATGAGGACTAGGGGATTTAGGCACCACTATTCTCATTGAAAGTAACTGAAAGAGTTACTTGGCAAATCCCAGAGTTTCAACCAAGAATCAGTTGAGCACCCCCTTTCTGCACCATCTCCCTGGAAAAAGTGATGGACTCTCCCCCTACCTCTTGTGGCTGACAAGGAGCAGGACCGAGCCGTTCTGGATTTTGGCTTCTTTGACCGTTTCCTGCTCCCCCAACTCCCTGGAGTTGTAGTAAAAAGTCTTCTTCCAGGAGGTGATGCCCTCCCGCACCAGGTGTGCCCTCAGGTCCATCACAGTGTCCATGGGCTTGACAGTGAGGGGTATCAGCAGGTCCTCATCGGCCAGATGCACCTTGATGTGGTACCTCTTCCAGCGGGAAAGGCTCCTTCGCAAGGTGTCCATCCTCTTTGGCCTGGCAGGATGGCCAGCGTGGCTCTGAAGGGTATCCAGCTGTGTTGGTGAAGGCAGAGACTTAGCTCCAAATGAGCTTGCTTCAGTGAACACCCTGCACACCTCTTGCCAAACCTGTTCCTCCTAGCTGCTATGCGCGTGCTTCACATTCCAGTGAAGAGCTCATCTCAGGGACTGGCTTACACAGACACGTCCCCTTCGTAAAGCTGCTGGCTGGGAAATATAGGTAGGAGTCATATCCCCCCACCAACACCACCAACACCAATTCCATCACGATTATAATTATGTTTGCAAAGCATAGATAATTCCAAAGGCTCTCAAAGCACACTGAAGACTGACATTTAAGTACAATGAATGGGTGGGAGCATTTAACGAGTTGGATAGCTTTCAGATTACGTCCACTAGTACTAAAATGTAGCCACCTCTGGGGTGGAACCCAGCAGCTGTTTAACAGTCACATTGCAACACACCATGGCAGTCTAAATCAGGAAAAGAACATTCCCTGCATTGAAGATTAGACAGGCACTGTGTAATTAGACATGTAGCAAGATAAATACCACATGATAGTTTATCAGCACCATTTCCTGTTCCTTGAGTGTGTTCTGGCTGAGTAATGGTCTCCCTACGTCATACTTAGCATGTGAGAAATGACAGCATCACAAGGGTGCATTAAAAAATGCACGTGAGCACTGCAAACAGTAAAGAAGTCTAGACCAAAGAGGAGCGGAAATTTGCTGTCAACACTTATTTTTAGCAGAAAAATGCACATTTGGTGACGCTGAAACATTTTGCAAATTTGTGTTAGCTTCACCAGATTGTTTCAGTTAAAAAAAAAAATCCTAAAAAATATTCCAAGCAAGAGGAAACATTCTGATATTTTTAGTCCAAAACAACCTTTTCTTTAAAAATTGCCCTTAATTTTATTTTTTTTAAATCAAAACTTTAAGATGGGGAAAACTGAAAGAAAACACTTCAATTTTGTTGAAACAAAACATTTTGCTCAACCAAAAATTTTTTTTTTTTTTACTTTTAGATCCACTGAAAATTTTAGAACATGTCTTTCTTAATTTCAGAATGACTGGAAAATTGAAAAATCCATTATTTGTACAGCTCTGATCTAAACTCCAGTGGTAAAAAACTGTCCACTTCTAAAATCTAAATATACCACTGTGACAGAGAAAGGACAGTAGCCAGTTATAACCAAATGATCATCTGGGCATTTGGGGGCAGCTGTAGAAGATAATATTTTAGAGCAAAGATCACCTAGATAAGGAAGTCATTTTTTTTTTTCAAAAAGATCAGGTCACATTCTTACCTTGTATGTAATTTCCTGCAGCCATATTACATGAATTAATTCCCAAGGCCATTCTTTTTGTACACAGAATAGCGTCTTAGGACCAAAGTATTGCAAGCCATTTGCCTTCAAAAGACTTAGCTTTACTATACAGGGTTAGATTCCCAAAGGAACTTGGCCCCCATTTATACTCCTAAATGAATTATAATTTATGGGAGCCAGGACTCCTGGCTCCTACTGACAGCTGTGCTACTGGCTGATTTTGTGTCCTTGGGTGAGCCACATCACCACACCATGCCTCAGTTTCCCCATCCCTAAAAAGGGGAGTAACAATAACCCATCTAGGGAGTGGTGGGCTATTATGAGCACCTTGAATCAAAGAATAACAGTGCTTTTCTCTGCAGTGGCATCTTCCACTGGAGCAGGGGATCTCAAACAGGGGGTCATGCGATTATTGGTGGGGGTAATGGGCTGTCAGCTCCTGTGTATGCTGTGACTTTGGCTGTCAGCCATGCATGGAGCTGGTAGCCTGAGCCCCTCAGAGGTGGGTGGCCACAGAGCCATGGCTGCTAGCTAGATGCTCACTTCTGAAGGCATTACTGCCCCTGCCCAGCAATGCAGAAGTAATGGTGGCATGCCATGGGTGGTCACCACTTTTGTGGAGAGGTTTGTCACAGCCTGACATTTTTACAGAGGCACTCCCAGCCAAAAAGGTTGAGAACTCCTTCACTGGAGGGATCCAAAGGGTTTAGAAACATCATAAAGCTGGCAACAGCATCCCCAAGTAAAGTCAGGAAAAGATCACCATTTTACGAAAGGGGAAACTGAGGCATTGGGGTGGTTAAAGCCAGCTAAAGCATGGCAGCTAAATTCATATCTCAGCACCAGAGCCAAGGGACCGGATGTCAATAGGCACAAGTGGTGCTTAGCAACTCTGAAAACAGAACCCCTGACTTTACAGCCAAAATATGATTTAGGGGTAGAATTCACTCCTGTGCAGCGGGACAGGTGTATTGCCTCTGGAATGGGTGAATTTCACTCTAAGGACCAAATTCATCCTTGATGTAAAGACCATACTCCATCATTGCTCCATTTATCACTAAAACAAACGAGGAGTCCTGTGGCACTTAAGGACTAACACATTTATTTACTGCATCAGCTTTCTTGGGAGAAAAATCCCACTTTGTCGGATGCTTTGAAGATGGGGGAACTTACAGAATGGGAGGAAATAAGTACAGGGAAGTGTAAGTCATGGGATCAGGTCACACTATAACCGCGAATCAGAGCAGTAGTTTAGATTCAAACACTGAGGAACATCATACAGAGGAAGATGAGGTCAAATCACCTGTTGCAATGAGAAAAAAACTCCAAAGTCCCTATTTAGCCCTGAAGGAACACAGTCAAATTTGCAGTCAAAGGAGAGAGTCTCAGTCACACTGATTGGAGCTGGACCACTCCTTGTACGCCACCAAACCTAAACATTTCGGCCAGCACCCCTTACCCAGAGGGGACTGGAGGACATACACAGCACTCTCATTTCATAGGAGGCTGTCTGCTGTCAGCACCTTGATCCTATTCATTCTTCTAGCCTACATGGCAGCCTGACAACTGACAAATTCCTTTCAGACAGCTTCTGGTTATTTTTAGAGATGCTTTTTCCAGTTGGGCCCTGGATGTGTATCATTAAATAGAGAGAGAGAGATGGCGGCAGAAGACAAATTTTCAAATCTAGCTTCTGCTGGAGTTGTTGTTGGGTTTTTTTGTTTGTTTGTTTGTTTTTTTGTTTGCCTGTAAAAGTTTGCAAAACTTCCTTGGGCATCTTCTCTACCAGCTCCTGACTGGGGGTGGTGGGGTGAGGGTTAATTTTAGAGAAACAACCGACATCCCAGAAGCAGAGAGTGAGATAGGGAAGTAGGGTGATGAAATATTTAAGTGCGGCAGCCCACTCTGGGCCATGTGAATGTCTAATGCCAGTTCCAATTAATTTTGAATTTTTCATTAAACTATTATTAAAAGCAGAAGGACAGCAGAAATAAGGGGAATTGACTTGGATAGTATATTAAGTACCGTAGTTTTGCCTGAGGATGTTTTATTATCTGTCTAAGGTAATTATTTCACAAGCTCCTGCTGGTGGTTTGTGGGCTAAACAGGTGCAGGCTGAAGTTCTGTGCTCTTCTCCCAAAGTTATTTGAATCTTCCTCCTCCACTCCCCCTGCTCGGGTTGTGTGTCTGGTATGGCATATGTCTGGAGCACAAGACAGGGAGTCAAAGTTCTGTGACTGTGTGATTATACATAATCTCAGCATTATTTACAAATCAAATCAAACCTTATTGACTTCAACTTTTTCCCATATCAAAGGCAAACAGAAGCTGTGCAAACATTCAGAGAAACACACATTAGGAAAACAAGAGAAGCAATTTAAAAGCAGGAAGGCTATGAAACACAGTATATTTTTTTAAATGAAACAAAACATCAATATTTATAAGAGTCCTTGCTTCTGAAAGGGGCTCATGCTTCTATGTCATCATTTACAAAATACCTAAAAAGAAAAATTCCCCTCCAATGTGCAACCTTAACCAATGTAAAGCGTTTGGCCCAGTTCCATAAGGGAATGGACAAAGCACACTTAGCAATTAAATGAATTTCAGATTGTACTTATAACCCTGGGAAGCCAGCAGCAACATATTGGAGCATCAGTAAAACAGGACCTTGGGAAGAGTATTTGCATATCACTGGTTAAAAAGCAAAGGGCTATATTCTTCGCTTCATTACACTAACATAAAGGCAGAGTGACTCCCGCAGCTTCAGTTGAATTGTGTCAGATTTACACCCATGAAACACAAGAGCAGAATTTGGCCTCAAGTTAAAAGAGAGGTCACTCATACCAAGTCACATACCTTGTCATCATTTGGAGTGAAATTCACCCCTGTGCAGTGGGGAAACACAAGTACCCATCACATCTCACTCTACTGAGGAGCATTTCATCCTTCTGGTTTAAGGGGGTTTTAAATGGCAGCTATACCTGGCACCAGGGTGAAATTCATCCTCAGCAATGACACAAGAACCTAAGAAAAACAAGCAAGGAGTCCTGGGGCACTTTTGAAGAGTAACAAATTTATTTATCACATGAGCTTTCATGAGAGAAAATCCCACTTCGTCAGCTGCTTTTCGGCAAAGCTAATACGGCTGCCCCTTTGGCAATAAAGAACCTGGGAGTCATTGTATTGGGTCAAATCAGCTGTCCAACAAGGAGGATCCTCTGCCATCCACGTCCAGAAAAATGCAAAGCTCTGTGATGCCCCAGTTGTGCATATAGAGTCTTCCGTGAGTGATGGGGTGGGAGAGAAACCACACTGACCCCTCTAGATATCAGCCTTGAGGCATAAAATCATAAGCATCCATATGATGAGATATACATGAGTATCATGTATATAAATATCACCCTGGATGACAGCATCTTGCAACTTTCAGCAGTTTGCATGAAAGCAGGACCTGGCCTTGGCCAATAGCAGAATTAGTCCCATTATACAGAATAACGCACGTAACTGAGACCAAAATCTGTGTCCCTATCACACAGATCAGGGACCGAAACATTCATACACAGGCAACAAAAGGGTATAGGTACCACTGTAGTACAAGAACATTACACTTCTACAGGGCCTTGCATCCGAACATCTCAATGTGTTTAACAAAGACAGATCAAGATTGTAATCGGATAGAAAGTAAATGTGCATGCATGCACACGGGTGCATAGCCCAGACGTGCTACCTTGTATCATCAAAGCATCTGATGAACTGGGATTTTCTCCCACAAAAGCTCATGCAATAAATAAATTTGTTAGTCTTTAAAAGTGCACCAGACTCTTTATTTGTTTTGCTGGATGGAATAGGACTTGCCTCAATAAAAGCTCCGCACGCCATACTGTGGTTTCAAAAAAAAAAAAAAGGAGGCTAATGTGATCCTGGGAGCTGTAGAAAGGGGAATAGTAAGAAATAATAGGGAAATGGTCACAAAAGACACCATCACAGGACCTAATCAAACCAGCTACTCCATCAAAGGCTCATTCACCTGCTCATCCACCAATGTGATCTATGCCCAGACATGCCCACCCTGTCTTATACATTGGACAAACAGGACAGTCTCTGTGCAAAAGAACAAATGGGCATAAAACTTACATAATAAATCACAACATTCAAAACCAGTAGCTGAGCACTTCAGTCCTTCTGATCACTCCATTGATGATTTGCTAATAGCTCTGCTCAGACAATTGAATAACAAGTCAAGGCTTCAAAGAGAAACTGCAGAATTGGAATTCATTTGCAAATTTGACTCTCTCTTCAGGACTAAATAAGGTCTTTGGATTTTTTTCTCACTACAACAGGTGATTTGACCTCATCTTCCTCTACATGCTGCTCCCCAGTGTTTAAATCTTAACAACTCCTTTGATTTGCTGTTACAGTATGACCTGATCCCATGACTTACACTCTCTTGCATTTATTTTGCTCCCATTCTGTAAGTTCCCCCATCTTCAAAGCATCAGACAAAGTGGGATTTTCTTCCACGGAAGCTCAAGCAATAAATGTATTTATTAGTCTTTAAGTGCCACAGGACTCATTGTTCGTTTTGATCTTCCCTCTGTATACCACAATGTTAAAATTGCTACTAAAATACTTTGTCTGGCTCTGGTGTCCACTCTTCACACAGGACATGGAAATGGAAATACTAGAAACAGTTCAAAGGAGGACCACAAAAATACACCACAAACTGGAGAATAAGCTTTACAATGAGGCTCAAGGAACTCAATTTATTTCACTGATTGATGAGAAGGTTGAAAGGTGACTTGATCAATGGATATAAGCACTTACACACGTACAAAGGGGCTGATAGTGGAGGACTTTTCAACCTCACTGGCAAAAGCACAACATGGTCTAATGGCTGCAGGGATTAAAGTACACCGGAACGCACTGGGGTGCCATTCCAGGACCCACCATTTTTAGGGGGCCAGCATTACGAGGCCCTAAAACTAGAATATGGAGCCAGAACACTGTGTTCTGGGGCCACCATTTTTAGGGGGCAGCGTTCTGAGGCCCCTAAAAATATAAAATCAAGCCAGCGTGTTCCGGCAGGGCAGGCACTGGTACAAGAGGGGAGTCTGCGCACCACTGGAGGTGAGCGAGCGCACCACGAGGTCCAGTCTCCCCTGGAGCGGCTCAGATTGGGGGGGGAGTCAGTTTGGTGGGCTGGAGAGATGTGGAGGGGGTTGAAGTGTTGAAGGGGGGGAGTGAAGATGGGGGATGTGGTGGGGGATTAGGAGGGCTGGAGGGGGGACATGGGAGCAGGGAGCTTAGGGAATGGGGATGGGGGCTGAGCAAGGATATGGGGAAAGAGGGGTCTGATGGGGGAAGGCATTTGGGGGGCAGTAGCTGGGGTTGGGGGTGGTTATTTGGGGGCAGTAGCTGGGGTGGGGGGCAGGTGTTTGGGAGGCAGCTGGTGTGGGTGAAGGAGGTCCGGATGTGCGTGAAGAGGGCCCAGAAATTTAGGAGGGTTCTGGGGCCTGTCAAATGATAGTTTAACCTCTGAATGGCTGAAAGTTGAGGTTAGATAGCTTCAGTCTTCTGATATGTATCAATTTCCTAGCAATGAGGATAATTAGACGCTGAAACGTCTTATCACTGGAGGTGGTGGACTCACCACTGCTTGGCGTCTGTGGACTTTAGTTATCTTTGTCAAAGATCTGCTTTCGTGCAGCTTCTCATTCAAATTCTGCTGCCTGTGTATGCACCAAGTCAAACTGATTTATCGTCGTGGTCTCGTCTGGTCTTGGACTCTGTGAATCTATGAATCCCACTAGTCATCTCATTCCTGCATGGGTCATGGGAAAAATAAGATTGCTTGCACTGCCCTCAGCATGCTCATAACACTTACAGTTGTGCGTTAAGGCAATACGTTTAATGAAATGTCATGCTTCAAGGCTCAAGCCAGCCACCTGTAGAGGTCAGGAAGGAATCCCCTCCTTCCCCCCCTGCCCTGCCCATGCACAAATTGGTCTGATGTAGTCTAGGTTGTTGTGGGGAGGTTTTGAGGTTTGCTTGTTTGTTCCTCCACCTTCTTTGAAGTGTAAAAGGTTGGACACAGTTGGAAACAGGACAAAGAAGGGGCTGGAACACTGCTCTAGAGGTGGTATGGAGAATCCTGTTTTTCAGACGCCTGGGTGGTTGGTCTTGCTAATGTGCTCAGTGTTTAACTGATCAACAGATTTGCATCAGGAAGGAATTTCCCACTGGCCAGATCGGCAGGGACCATGGGAAGGTTTCACATCTACAATATGGAGGGTGGGTCACTTGCTGGGCTCTTCTGGGCATATCTAACCACTGGAGAGGCCTCAGGGACTGGTGGCACTGTGGTGTCTCCTATTCTTTGCCTGTGCTGCACTACAGTCTAGTCTCCAGAAAGTGAAATGCTTTAGTCTAACAAGTGCTTGGGCTCACTATAGGATATGTGTGTGAGATTTAATGGTCCATGGTATGTAGGACATCAGACCTAACGGTCCCTTTGGCCTTGAACTCAGTGATGTGTCATAGGCCCTATATGGCAAAAACTAATAAAGAGTTTCCTCTAGCTCAGTGGGTAGGGATGTGCTTTTGGAGCAGGCAGATTTGGGTTCTATTCCACTGCTACTTTCAAATTCTGCATACAGCATGATGACACAAAGGAAGGCAGGGATTTAGTACAGGGGAAACAAATGCAGAGAGAAGTGAAGGTAACAGGCCCATGATCACACAGGAAGTCTCTTACAGAGTGAGACACAGGATCCAAGTGTCCTACTTGCTTCTCTGGCTAGATTCAGTTCCACAACATGGACAGTGACAATTTGCAATTGTTAGCCTAAAAGACAACCATTGTATTTTAACTGCACACCTCCAAGCCAGCATCAGTAATGAAGTTTATTAATTGTTATCATTTTATTCATTTATACTGCCATCTGCATCTTTGATTCCCCTCCATCAGCTCACCAGCAGTGATGTAACAAGTGGATGAGACAATCAAATAGGCCAGGGACAGCAGAGGAGCAAGGGAAGCCAACATAATAGCAATAAGAACCCTTAGGTTTTATCCAGTGCTTTTCCTCAGTAGATCTCAAAGCACTTTACAAAGACAGTCAGGATCTTTATCTTTGATGGGCACAATTCTTAGCTTTTCAATAGCAGTGATCACTGTTTGCCACCCGCCAGGCTGTTTTCCAGTCTCAGTTTTCTTATTTCGGTATGACACAAGAGCCAAGATGTTGCTGTGGTGGGCAGTAAGTTTGTTTCTGACAGAGATCAATGTCTGGCAAAAATCGTACACCTTCTCCTATTGTGCTGCTTTGTCTGTGTCTGCTTGGTAGTCGATCGGGAGGTTTGTCTGATTCCTGAATCCCAGAGCTTTGTCATCTCAGGAGTTGCGGTCAATAAAGCGGACCGGTAAGGATTTTCTCCAATGTTTGCCGTGTGCTGAGTGAAGGCCAACAGCAGGGGACAAAGCCTGAGATTCGATTGCCCTTACCTTGTGATGCATAACTACAAATGTTATCAATCCCAAAATTACCCAGCCCGCCTCTGAATCTGGTCCCAGCATTTGAGTTGCTGACCTACCCCTGCAGTCAATGCCATAGCCACCACCATGTCCTGGAAAGATGCTCTTTCCTTTGTTTCATCTAAAATGTAATGTGCTAGCTAGTTCACCAAGAGCCCCATCCTCCTGTGCTATAGGACAGCACAAATAATCCTCCTGCATAATAGAGTAGCAACCAAAGACTCCAAGTAAGATCAGAGTCAGGCTGTGCCAAGGCTTTTACATACAAACAAAACAGGAAGGTGCCTGCTCCAGTCTACAATCACAGTGACAGGCCTTGCTTTGTACAACATGATATTCTCCTGACGCAGGGATCTGTTCATTTACAGAATAAGCAACCCCACTGTATATTGGTTCCCTTTACAAATAGAAAAGGCTCATAAATGTTTTTAATAAATGGTTAATCAACCACTATAGATTGTTAGAGTCCAACAGGTCAATAAACTGCTGAAAAGCATGGCTTGTACCCATCTCTAATACCTTCTACATGTGTGTTTATACTTAGAGTAAGTCAGGAAATGTCACATGAAAAATGTCAAGATTTCAAAATTTTTACCCATCCCCAATCAGTATGCAAGGCCAAAGCTCTTAAAATTTTTCACGAGTCAAAATTCCAGAAAAAAAAAATTAGGTCAATTGACATGTTTTATTTTCATAAATTTGAAGCATTTTGTTCAGATTTAAAACTTTCTTACTTAAGAAAACACTAATGTAAATTAAGGCATGCTTCTAAACAAAAAGTCACAGTGAGCTGAAAAGCTGAAACCTCTCATTCCAAAATGTCTTTAGGGGGCATTTTCAATTTTTTTGCCCCCAAAACAAAAAGTCCATCCAAAGTAACATGTTTCTGTGCAAAGATTTGCTTTTGGCCAGTTGATGTGTGATGAAAAAAATGTTTTGTTGAAAAATTCCTCAGCAGCTCTACATATAAACAACTAGAACACAGACCGCTCATGTACATAACATGCTTATTGAAGCTATTAATTGCTTATTAAAATCATGAATAAACAGAACCTTAATATAAAGTGAGACTGAATGATCTACTGTGGAAAAAGGTGGATTTCCAATTGTGTAGACATTTCAGATGAAGAAGAGTAAGATCACTAGACTCAGTATCTCGATATCTAGATAGATAGATTCCACTTCATGAATCTGACAAAGTGGGTTGCAGTCCACAGAAGCTTACGCCCAAAGAAATTTGATAGTCTTTAAGGTGCTACAGGACTCACGTCATGTTTAGAAAATATACCACACCAGTAACAATGCCACATTGGACAGGATGTCATTGTAATTTCTATGAGAGCAGCTGATATATGGAAGGATAAAGGCTAAAAGTTCCTACTCTAACCATGCTATTACGCTGAGCTGGTACAGATTTGTAGAATGCTTGGCTACATCTACACCTAAAATCTTAGTTCCAACTTGGTTAGTCCAAACTAAATAATTTGAAGTTAGTTTGAAGTAAACCACGTTTTTTCAGTTCAAACTAACTTTTAGTTGAACCAGCTGTGCTTTTTTTATTTTGAACTAACTTTTTAGTTTGAACTAAAAAAGCATGGCTAGTTTGAACTAAAAAGTAGTTCAAACTAAAAAATGCTGTTTAGTTCAAACTAACAGCTAATTCGAATTTATTTAGTTCAAACTAGCATGCCTACGTTGTGCTAGTTTGAACGAGCCAAAGCGGCTAGTTTGAAATAAGCAGTTAGTTTGGACTAACTAGCTGAACTAACTAGTTCAAACTAGCCATTTGTTTATTCGAACTAGCCAAAGGCTAGTGTAGACAGGGTTCAAATTAGTCTGGACTAAGCTTGCTTAGTCCAGACTAATTTGCTCGTGTAAACATAGCCCTTGTACCCCAGAGCCACGTGACCTAACTCTGCTTCAATTTGGAAACTAAACTCCACTGCACCACCCTTGACCAGTGTGTTGGAAAACTCCATTTGCCCCATTTGAAACAGGCGAGCAATCAAGAGCCCCACATCTTGAGTGAACAGCGTAACACAAGGCACGAGGCCTCATGCTGAGCTCATTTACCCTGGCATCCATCTGGACAAGTTGTTGCAACCACGGCGAACCCCAGTGTGAGACCAGAATCAGGCTCAGAAATTCCCTATAACATCTTTGGCCACTGTCTGCCATCAGCACTGTGTAGCTGAGGGCCTGGAGAAATTGCTTGGTGTGGGATTGAATTGAAAACAAATAGCAGGAAAGGCTAAAGCTCCTGCTTTGAAAGAGCAAATTCTCCTGTGTTTTGTGTGCACAGGGGACCCCTGTGAGTTTAAAGAGCAAGAGTTAGAGGCTACTGGTGTGGGGGTAGGGGGGAGAAACAACCACCCACATGTTAAATGATCTAGTCAAGTGCAGAGAGTGGGAAGGCTGAAAAATGGTTTTCGGGGGGAGGTATTTTTCTGTGGTTATTTGTTGCTGTGGTTCTTTATAGCTCCCTGGATTCATGAGCCTGAATGAGAACCCTCACACTAAGGGCTGCCAAGCCGGCAGGCAGCTGAGAAATGAGCAAAATTGCAAAATGTCTTGCAAAAAGGCCAGAAATATATAGATGGTTCATCACTGGCAAGCCTTGAAATTAACCTCCATGCCTGGAAGTAACCCCAGAGGTGGGGAAGAAAGCTACACCACCACCCTAGGGTCATGAGATTGTTTCTACCCTCCTAGGTGGAAGATTGAGGCAGCCGGATCATTTCAGCTGCTGGTGAAATAGATTAACAGGTGAAATGGGTAGAAATAAAGTAACTGACTTCGGTAACAGCAGAATGGTAATCCTGCAGCACAGGCAGGACGCTGATTTGTGGATCGGTGCTGCCATCTGGAGCACGCCAGATGTTCTGCCAATCACAGACATTCAGAGCCGCATCTGGCTGGTGTACACTAACCCAGGAAGGCTTGCTCCCTGCTGCAGTGCGTTCCCTGGCATTTCAAAACGCCCACTGGAGTTTCCATAGTGGAGGCCCAAAACTGGACACAGCACCCCAAATGTGGCCTCCCCCGTGCCGAACAGAGGGGAAAAATCATTTCTCTCCATCTAGGAGCTGTACTCATACTAACATAGTCCAGGGTGCTCTTAGCCTTCTGGGCACTAAGGACGCACTGTTGTCTCATATCCTGCTTCCTGTCCACTGTAAGCCCCAGGTCCTTTTCTGCAGAAAATCTGCCTAGCCGGTCACTCCCCAGCCTGTAGCCGTGCATGGGATTCTTCGTCCTTAGTGCAGGACTCTGCACTTGTCCTTGTTGAATCTCATCAGATTTCTTTTCACCCAATCCTCCAACTGATTTAGGTCACTCTGTATCCAGTCCCTGCTCTCTAGTGTGTATGTACCATTCCCCTGTGTCTCTCAGCAATCTGAGTGCAGCTGCACAGCTCCTGCTCTGTGAAAGAGAGTATGGCAGACTCTGCCCCACATCCTCCCTGGAGAGGGTGAGCCCAGGCAATGCCTCCAGGGTGCTTTGGTAGGCCAGGTAGGTCTGGCTGTTGACAGGTTTCCCCTGATATTCAACCTAATTTCCTCTCTGTCATCCTTGTCAGACCTTCCATCCCTTTGTCCCAGT
Organism: Podocnemis expansa; assembly: GCA_007922195.1. Lineage (NCBI taxonomy): Eukaryota > Metazoa > Chordata > Testudines > Podocnemididae > Podocnemis > Podocnemis expansa. The sequence goes on along the minus strand of ML682020.1, from coordinate 11,091,234 downwards.
GCATAAAAGCTTTCTCCATTCTTGCAGTATGCACAACGAGCAGTGGTTTGATCACATCATTTGGAGCTGCTGAGAATGTCACAAGGAGGGTCCTGAGACATCACCCAAGGTCACGCCTGCATTGTGCTAGGTGTTGCACAAACACAGAGGAAATGGCCTTTGGCTCCAAATATGTTCCAGTCTAAAGATGGATGAAGGAAGGATTAAATAAACCAACGTTACAGGTGGTTATGTTGAAGCACTTACTGGGAAATTAAATGACTCACTCAAGATCACACGGAGCCAGGGACTGAACAGTTCCAAAGGAGCAGTCGTGTTAGTCTAGTTCAGTAAAACAAATAAGGTGTTAGTGTAAGTTCCCCATCTTCAAAGCATCTGATGAAGTGTGATTTTCTCTCTCAAAAACTCACACAATAAATAAATTTATTAATCTTTAAGGCTATGTCCACACGTTGCTTTTAAATTGAAACAACCACCATTGTTTCGATTTAAAAAAAGTCATGTCCAGATGATGTTTCCTTATTTCAAAATAAGGAAAATCATTTTAATATAATGAAATCTAGTTTGATATCGAAATGAAGGTTATTTCAAAACTTGAAATAACCCCGTCTGGCTCTGTTATATCGATATGACCCGCTTATCGATATAACAGGTGACATATCTCCCAGGGTGCATGGCACCCTGGGAGCAAGTCCCACCCCCCCGCAGCACCCTGGCCAGGGAGGGAAGGGAGGTGCAGGGGTGTTGGGGGGCCCAACCCTAACTCAAGCTGGCGGGGATGGAGGAGGCAGGGAAGCCCCTGCACCCGGCTTGCCCACTGCCAGTGGAGCAGATCCCCGAGCCGCCTGGCCCCACAAGCCAGGCTTGGCGGCTGCTGCCTGGGTGGTGGATCCCCAAACCACATCCAGGGTGCCCCACGGTCCCTCGCCTGCTGCCCCACCAGCACGGGGGACACAGGGTGCAGGGGTATCTCTGGCGGGGGGAGTTGCCGGAGGGGCATGTTTGCCACACCTCCCATGCTGCCCCTCTCCTGATTCAAAATAGCAAGGCCCATGTCCAGACTTGCTATTTCAATTTGAGGTTTTTGCTTATTTTGATTTAAGTTAATTTGATTTTATTTCAGACTAAATTATTTCGATTTAATTTAAATCAAAATAAGCGTGTAGGTGTGGACATAGCCTAAGTGCCACAGGACTCCTTGGTTGTTTTATATAGGAAAGGATTTGAAGTTGGTGCAGGGAGAGACAGGAGATATGTTGGAGCAAAACCTAAGGACAGCCAAGCCTAGATTTTAAGTTTCCAGGCAATTAAAGCTTTACGCTTTTAGTTTTTAAACTAAACACATTAAGGCGGCAGAAGCCCAGGAATAAGTGAGTTTGATGTTGGGATGTGTGAACATACATGAGAAAGAGAAAGAGTGCTTCGAGATCCACTGACGGGAGGCACTATATAAAACTATCAAGTATTAAACGGGGAGAATTGTTGTCTATGTCTCCCTCTCATGGCCGACACAGATAAAATATTTGAGAGTTTTGCTGGCTCCAGTAGCAGACAGTGTATTTTAGCTCAAGCAAGAGATTCATACAGCTCTGAATGTCTCAGGGTCAAATCTGCTTCCTCTCCTGGGGTCAGTTACACAAACTCACACTGGTTTTGGAATAGGTTTGAGCACCCACCTTCTGCTGGCCTGATTTTCAAGTGTGTAGAATAGCCTTTGCAGTGTCCACAGTGAGAAACAGTCCGAAAGAGTCTGGGATTTGTTTTGTCAGACCCCTTTCAAAACAATGGTACTTCTTGGGTTAACCCAGGAAGTAGGAGACATCCATATCACCCATGCTATGAGAGGAGCCAACAGGTGCTATCATATCTAAAAAGTTATAAAACAACCACTCCTGATGCCCAAATGATGCTTTAGGAATGAGAATATAAGCAGCAGAAATATGACCAAAGGCGAACTCTCAGTGCAGGTTAGATTTCTAGCAAAAGGAGTGCAAAAAAAAGTGAGATACTCTCCAGAAGGAAATCCCAAAACACCTATTTTTTCAATAGCTTATTATAAACTTTCCAGAAACTTCAAACTGCACACTCCATACACCAGGAAATCCATAATTAGCCAGGTATTATAGTTTATTTTTCATTTTTCTGAAGCTCACTCGAAGACACCAGGATTCTTTCAGTGTCAGTGAGACCATAGCTCTGGAGTGGTTACAACTCCATCACAGGATTGTTATTGGAATGGAAACTGTATACATGTAGGTGAAGCGCTAGCAGATCTTTAGACCGAGAAATCAAAGGAAACCTAGTAAAGAACAAACCTGTGAATTGTTTTTGGTGTCAGCCCCTGCTTTCTTCTTCTAATTTGAGACATTTCCAATAGCAATGTATGCTGCTCTGCAGATGAAAGGAAGTTGGAACTAGTTTAATACAGAGAATGGCTCCCGTAGGAAATTTAGAGCAGAGCATAAGATCTCAGCCCGACGGGCTCCCCTTCCAATATTGTTACTAGGGAAAGCCCTGGCTAGATCAAGTGTAGAAGGGGAGGGGTGTCCCGTGAAGGATCGCCACATGGGAACATTTGAGAACTGGACTGGGGTGAATCTGAGGACATAACTGAACTCACACCTGGTCATTAGTTTGAAATGAGCTCAGCTGCCAGAGATCAGCATGGTTATTTCTGGCCCTGATGGGTGTTAGGGGACCTGAGTTTGGTGGATCTCAGCCTGCTTCCTAAGGAAGAGGGTCTCCCTCACAGAAACTACCACCCCAACATGAAGCCCCTTCTCAGTGGCAATCCCAGCAGAGAGGTGAGCCATATGCCGTGAATACCCTAAGACAGAGCCTCTTCAGGAGATGGTGCAGTATGGCCCAATGGGAAGGACTTGCAGCTGAGATGTAGGAAAAAAATGGGTCGCTATACTGGCTCTGCTGCAAATTCACTTTGTGACCTTGGGCAAGTCACTTGATTTTTCTGTGCCTTGACTCCCCATGGACTTGGGATACCAGTACCTCCTCACATCTCATTACTCTGATACCATGTGGATGATTCCTGTTGGTTTCAATGACTTATACCTGGGGGAGGAGCAAGCACAGGGCCCTGCTCTCCATGAATTTGAAAGGAGGGCGATCAGCCACTGCTCAAAGCTGGGAAAAGAAGGGAGAGCAATATACAAAAGCCCCCTCCAAAGACAGCAGTCAGGCACAAAGGGCTGGGGACTTTCATTATGTGGGGATGTACTGAATTACTCCAGTGGTTTTGATCAGTTCATGAAAAGATAAAGGAGGGATATTTCTAAATTCTGGATCTCTGGCAGGCAGTGGGCTACCGCTTTATGGAAAAGTCTATAGGCATGAGCCCCTTGCTATAGATTCTTTGCAATCACCCTGTAGGATAATTCTCTGTTCAATTCAATTTCTTAGCAACCTACAGGAGGGTTAAAAAAAAAAATAACCCTGTGGAAAAAGTTTTATTTTGTATTACATTCTGTGGGCCTAAGCCTCAGTTACTCTCCCCCTGCATAGGGAAGGAATGAAATGGGTTAGCTTTAAACAATCTTTGCTGTCATCCTTTTCTGAGGCCATGGGAAACAACAGGAGCCAAGATTTTCAGAAGCAGCTGGTAGTTTGGGGCCTAGCTTCTTGAGGCATTTTGAAGGGGTCTAAGCGATCACAAAGCATCAAACACTCATTCCTCGCCACATCAGGCCCCAAACACTGGGCACCCAAAATCCACTGGGTCAGTTTGGAAGATCTTGGCATGGTTCACAGGCACTGGAGTGGAACTGAGCAGATCAGAGCGGCAGGGTGAGAAAGAACACCCTGACAATATCAAGAAAGAAACAAGGTGCATCATAGAGCCAAGCAAATGCAAATGAGATAGTTGTGGCTAAAAGACGACAGGATTTATAAGCAAACGTGCACCATATCCAACCAGTGGAACAGCAATGGACAACAAAGGGTGATGGCTGTTGAAAAGTAAAAAAATAGTCTAGAACTCTATCCCAGTTTCAGTGGTTTGCTAGGAAAACAAATGTGATACAGTAACTGCTGAGATTCCTGGGGTGTTCTGAATCAAACCTGCATGCGTCTATGGCAATGCTCATGTGGAAACAGAGGTAGTGAGAGCCAGCCAGAGAACCAAAGCTGCTTCTTTGAGCGCTGCTCGGATGCATTCGGTAATAGGTGTCTCCGTGCCGGAGCGCCGGAGTGGTCGGAAAAAACTTGTCCTAGGCTGTCAGAAGAGGGGAGGTGGCCACAGCCCCTCACGCCACCCACGGCTATATATACGGCCGCCTCCCCGCCCCCTGCTCAGTTTCATTTCTTCCACCTTGCGCGTCGGAACTGGAACATCCGCTCCTTGCAACTCGCAAGCAGCCTGTCTCTTTGGCCTTCTACTCACTGTCCGGCGGGGCACATCTCTTTGTGGATTTAACTCCACCACGAGAGCCCCAACACCAGACCGGAACATCGCATCGACGATGCCAGGGTTTAAACCCTGCGCCGAGTGCAGCAAGGCCTTCCCCTGGGACAACCCCCACGGGAAGTGCCTTAGGTGCCTGGGCAAAGACCACATGGTCTCGGCATGTTCCATCTGTCTCTCCTTTAAACCACGAACGATTAAGGAGAGGGAACAGAGACACCATGCCCTAGTCTTGGAGGGGGCTTGGCACCCTTCACATGAGGCTTCGGGTTCGAGCCCGGCACCGAGACCCAGCTCAGCACCAGAGCCTACGCGGCACCGTGCCACCAGTGGCCGCTGCTGCACCACCTCAGTGCCGACTCCGGCACCACAGCGCCTACCCAGTGCCTCAGCACCTCGGCACCGATCGAGATCGGCCTCAGTCAGCCCGGCACCGTCGGCATCGGGCTCGCCTCGGCACTGCGCCGTATCATCCCCGGTGCCAACGACACGGTACAGCCCGGCCTCACCGGTGCTGACCTCACCCTGGCACCGGCTGACTCCACCCTCAGCACCGCAGAGCCCGGTGCCGAAGGAACGGGAGCCTTCCCATCCGAGCAGTCCTCCCTCCCCCAGCAAGGACTTGCCCGCGACTCACGTGGAGTCGCTTCTCGTCCCGTCCACCCCAGAAGTGGCGGAGGCAGCATGAACCCTGCTGCCACTCCCGACTTCCCCTGCCCCACCTCCAATCAGAAGGGGGCAAACTGGCCTTCATTTCAATGGCCTGGGTTCATCCGGGACGCTCACCCTTGCCTTCCAGTCTCCCGTCTTCCATCCCAGCGGGGCTGACACCACTCCACTGCTGGCACCAAGCTGGGAATCTCGATTCCCTTCCCCCGCCTTGCCCTGTTCTGGTTGACCCCCAGCTCTTGCTTCTTCCAGGTCCTTCAAGGCCTGCCCGCCTCTTTACTTCGGCAAGTGTCTTGCTGGTGGGCCTCTAACCTTACAGGGCTTGTTGCTGTGCTGAAGGCAGAAGTACCAACTCCACCCACCATCCATCAGCATGGCTAGTAGTCGCCTATTACTGAATGCATCCGAGCAGCGCTCAAAGACCAGTGGGTTACTCACCAGTAACCGTCCTTCTTTGAGATGGGCTGCTCGGATCCATTCAGGTCCCTCCCCTCCGTCTCCACATCTGGAGTTGGCGACTCTAAGGAACTGAGGAGGGGGCAGGGAGGCGGCCATATATATAGCCACGAGTGGTGCGAGGGGCGGTGGCCGCCTCCCCTCTCCTGACAGGCTAGGACAAGTTTTTTTCCGACCAATGCGGCACTCCAGCACGGAGACACCTATTACTAAATGCATCCAAGCAGCCCATCTCGAAGAAGGATGGTTACTGGTGAATAACCCACCGTTTTATGAGACGGCAGACTTTTGAATATATACGTGAGCATGGGTCAGCTTTTGGGGCTTGCTGGAGAGAGTCCAATATTGGGGCTGGCTTAATATAAACAGCTGCTGGACACATTTATTACTTGAGTTGCCAGTGGGGAGTGCATTACAGCACCTCATGCATACACAGGAGAAAAAAGCCAGGGGGCTTCTTCAATGAGAGCTTGTTGAGGAAATGTTTGCAGCCAGAAGATTTCACTCTTATGGCTCAGAGTGTAAAGAACAACATGCAGGCCCACCCAGGAGGAACATGCATTAGGAAACCTTTTGGTTTGGATGCCAACAATGGCCTGATCTGGTGAAGCAGCTTCTAAAGAGAGAAAGATCAGCCGACTGTCAGGTTCTCAGCAGCATGTGACCTTGTTGCCTAGGCAAACCTGGAGAGCTGCATTCCTGGGAGAAAGACGCCTTACTCAGCCCCCACTGGCAGTAACACAAGAGGCAGCAGCAGCCTGGCTGCTGGGATAGTACCTCTTGTAGAAAGTCCTCATCCAGTTGAGTGGAGCCAGTGCTGGTTCCTCAGCTTAAGCATGTGCCTAGACCACAGCCACTTCAAAAACAGGGAGCCCTCCCCAACACACACTATTCAGTACCCATAAAAGCTAGCTGGGTTGTACCACAAGAATGGGACACTGGATGTGTTACCTGGTGCGGCCCCATTCCCTGGGACAGGATATTCTTTGACCTACCAGCAGGAAATCTGTTTGCCTTTTATAACCCTCGGGTTATTATGGAGTCAACATCCACCTGGCACTTCCGCCAGGTGTCCTCGACCTACACCTCACCTTTTCTTATAATTCATGCTGCAGCTGCCCACTCACCCAGCAATACCATGAGTAGGCAACTGGCAACACATCCAGGCAGGAAAGGTGCTGTGCAAACATAAGCCTTATGGCAGGTCATGTTTTGTTAGCTTCTGCCATCATTTCCGCAGCCCCAGCAGTATTTCCATACTGCCTCACCCTCTCTTCAAACTGATTCCAATACTTCATGCCCTCAGGTTATATTGTTTTGCTATGGACATTGCAGACTTGTAAGACACCTATTGGGACATGTTCCATAGAGCCAGTGCAGAATAGGTCCTCACACCATGTCCTCTAGTGCTTTAGCCAGGTGAGTGCGAAATGATTTGAGCCACAGGGCTTTCCAGCCAATCCCAAGGATGATATTCTGCAGGAGGCCAGCAATGGCTGGCTAAACTTCACTGGTGTGCAAAAGGAACCAGCTCAAGCGCTGTAGATACCACTTGCATCCCTTTGAGACCTCAAGACATACTTAAGGACCAGCTTTTCAAAAGAGATCAGCTCCTGAGAGTCACAGTGGGAGCAGCTCATTTCTGGAATTCTGACCATTATTTAACAGAGATCTTTTGAAATGCTGATTCTAATTCAAGCAGCCTCTATTTGGTGTTCCTCTTAAAGCCCTAGCTTTTGGACTAACGAGGATATACAACAGGGGTCTCAAACTCAAATCACCACAAGGGCCACATGAGGACTAGAACGTTAGCCTGAGGGCTGTGCCACTAAAACCTTTTCATATGACAATATTGCAAATATCAGTAAAAACTGTCGTTGCAGGCCACAGGAAATAGCTTTAGGGGCCACATGTTAGAGACCCCTGATATATAAGAACCACCACCAGAAAATGTGGGTTTGACTAATCGTTTTTCACCTGGCTCTACAGGTGAAAAATTAGAATAGATGGGGCTGGGGAGGTCCAGGCTGGATATTAGGAAAACTTTTACTAGGTGAGTGGTGAAGCATTGGAATAAGCTACCTAGGGAGGTGGTGGAATCTCCGTCTTTGGAGCTGTTCAAGGCCCAGCTGGACAAAACCCTGGCTGGGATTGTCTAGTGGGAGTGGTCCTGCTTTTTTGGCAGGGGGTTGGACTAGATGACCTCGCGGGGTCCCTTCCAACCCTATGATTCTATGATTCATTGCCCCAGATACCAACTTCTCATTCAGATATGGACAAGTTCCCATCCAGAGCTGGCTTGTTTCTGTAGTGAAATGAATCAAACCACAGGACCTGAACACACCTGAACTACCTGCTGTCTCAGATGGACACCTGAAATTTAGTTTAGGTCCTCTCTGCCCCTAAAAGGTTGATCCAGCTAACTTGGTTATCCAAGCATGAATTAAGGTATGTGTAGGTATATCTATACTGACTGCAGCAAATTCACCGTCAGTTCATCCTTTGGGAGTGGATCGTGGTATGAACTTGCTACGCCACTCCCAGAAGCTGACCCAGAAGTCCCTGGTGGTCAGGAGGTGGAGGGGAAAGCCAACCACAAGCAATCTGCTCTCCCCTGATGTGTACCAGTGGCTTCAAAAGTCACCGCTGGTTATACAAGGAATTGTACCTTCCTTGTGTAACTGGCAGTCAACTGTCACCAAAAAAGCCCCAAGTGTATAGGGCAGTGGTTCCCACCCAGTGTGCCAGGGCACACTGGTGTGCCACGAGCATGCCCAAGAGCTAGAGTTAAAGTTCCCTCCCTGCTCAGCCCAGCCATGTGGGCCGTGCAGGGCTGGAAAAGGCAGGGGTTTAAAATAAGGTGGAAGGCACCCGAACACAGTTTTGGTGCCCCCTATTTTCAGGCTGGTAGCATTCTGGCCCCCTAAAAATAGCAGGATGAGCCCCAATGCACTGTTCAGGTGGCTCTACCTTAAAGCTGGCTCAGGTCAGGAGTGTGTGAATCTCCCGTTGGGGGTGAAGCTTGTGTCAGCAGCCTGCAAACAGCCCAGGTAAGGGCTTTGGGGGGAGGGCTGCTGGGGGTTGTGTGGGGCAGGTGTACATGTGTGTAGCAGAGGGTGTCTAGCTGGGGGCTGGAGACCTAGTTCTGGCCCCTGCAGTGATGGGAGGGTCCATCACAGGCAGCTGGGGGAGGGGAGGACGGGACCCGCTGGGGTGGGAGGGAGCAGCAGTGGGGTGAGGAGTTGCCCTGGGTGGCAGGGAGCCACCGTGGAGAAGAGGGAAGTGGTTGCTGCGCCATGCTCCCCTGCCCCCCCCCCCAAAGCCACTCCTGTTCCCCCTTCCTCTCTCGCCACCCTTGTGCTGTTCCCCACATGGCTGCCCTCATCCTCTTTTGCCACCCCTACCCTGCTCCCCACGCTCACTCCTGTCACTGCATGCGACTCCTGATCTCCCGTTCTGCCATCCCCGCTCTGCTACCCCACAACCTCACACAGCAGCATTTCCGAAACTGTCATGGTTCATGAATATTCATAAATAATTTAAGTTAATCTGAATAATGAGTTTTTTTAATGGTGGTGTGCCTTGAAAAATTTGACGGGATCAAAGTATGCCATGGCAGAGAAAAGGTTGGGAACCACTGGACTAGGGCTTAGTCTAAGGTTTGTTAGAGTCCTGCATCCTTGGGTCTGCAGAGGAATGTTTGCTTTGCAGTGGGGGGCAAGTGAATCCAAACCTTATAGTTAGGTAAAAAAATTTTTTTTTTTTTTTAGTATTTCTCTTGTGATATAATATGGCTAAAGATCATGAAAACAAAGAATATTAGCTGTAAACTAATTTTATTATTTATGAAAAATGGAATGTTTCATTAACAGAAACTTAAGTGGTGTTTGAACAAGAACACATTTATTACAAAAAACCAAAACAAATGAATTCATATAGTTTTCAGTTACAATATGGCAGCAGATTTTTAATTACACAAATTCAAGGTGATCCTGGGTAACAGAATCCACTGTTGCCAACTTATCAGGGAAAGTTAAAATTTTTCAGTAGCGGCGGGTGAAGCGGGGATCATTGGGTCTGTTTACTCTGTCCTGGTCCACAAATGCTCCTTGTACTCCACTAGCCTGCACCACTTGGCTCTGGCTTCCACTTTGCATGAAGCCTCCACGCCTAGGAACAAAGTCAAACTTAAAAATGTGTATCAATTGACAATGCAATTGTGAATTTGTAACTCTGCTGCAATTTTGTAGTGTTTACACTTCTTGAATGATTTCTATTCTTAAAATAAAATCCACAGGATAAAATCATGGAAGTATTACTTAACTGACTCCATTACAAGGATGCATATATGAGTTAGAGGAAAAGTGAAGGAAAAGGACCAAATCTCCTTGGGAAGAAAATGCTTCCTTACCCTGACATTCCTCCTCGATTCATCACATGGCCTGGTCCTGACTGACCAGGCATGCTTCTATCACCACCTACAAGAAAGGGAAAAGCATTTAAATATTCTCATTTTTAAAAAAGCAACATCTCATTCCCAGAATTTTGCTTGCTTTCTTTGTAATGCTGTTAAAAGTTCAGTACATGTTTTAACTATCACTAAAATTTCAGCAGGAAGAATTCATAGAAAAAACTATGAATCACGCTGGAAAACTATGAATCACACTGTTAAGCAGCAAGTGTACCTTGCCATCTCTCATGATCCCGTCCCATCATTCCTCCATCCACACTGCCCTGCCATGAACGATCTTGATGCCCCTCTAACTTTCGACCATGATCTCCCCAGTCACGTCCATCTCTTTAAAAAAAAAATAAATAAATAAAAATAAAAATCTTCTAGATGTGTCCCTTATCACTTTGATAGCGCAAGGTGAAGCCAAATGCAATATCTGATACACAAAATTCTTAAAGTCATTTACCAAGCTATATCTATGCACGTCTTACTTTTACAGCGGCTAAACCCCATTTAGAAACTTGCTGAACAATATTCCTAACATCACAGGAAATTAGCTTGTCAATCTATCTACAGACACAATCAATTCGTATCAACATACTGCAACACAATACTTACTAAAGCTACTAACAGAGTAATATCACTTCAATCAAGCATCAGCGTCTACCTTATATATAGAACAATTCATGCCAAGTTTAGATGGATGACTTCAAAGGAAACATTTGGGATTTCAGATTAGTCCCATCTCAAGTCTTCCACCAAGATTCTAGCTTCCTATTAATACAAACACAAATCCAGACCATCAGCCCTAAACTCATCCCTTTTCAAAGAATTTCTGGAGTGTAAGAGAAAAAACTGCATCTCATCCCTAGAAAAGGAAGCCCTTAGGAGAGAACACAGAGCTCTATTCTTTTGATGCACACAGCAGCTACGTCTAAATTCACTGTACATCCAAGAGAGAACAAACCCTTGATGAAACTATATGGAGAGAGCATTTACACTTGTAAAACTGAGTCCCACTATAACCCTTTCAGAAAATTCCTTTGAAGTTTTAAAGAGCATGAACAATTTGAGCACTGGTGAATGACTGCCCTCATTTATATATACTAACCGGGATTGTGGAGGTATCCCTCTCCCTTCACTCATTCTTCTGTCAGACCCATAGCCACCCCAACTGTCCCGCGAGTCGCGTGAGTGACGTTCTGGTCCTCCATGACGCTCATCTGGATAATGCTGAAAGATGAAAGGCACATAAGAATGCCATAATCTGACTCTCAAATTGGTAAATGCTGGTCAACAGAATTTAGCCAGTGCCGGACCCTATCCAGTCAACAGAGCGACTAACCAAACACAGCAAGATCCCATAATGCCCCTCTGTGGCCATCTACTGGTCTGAGCTATTGGAGCAGTATTTTCTACTTCAAGTGACCTTCAAATCTCTTCACTGACTCCCCCTCACTACTCCAAGGTTTAGTCTATATATTAATATTCTGTGGAATGCAATTCTTTAATGATTTGGCTTTGCTTCAGTTCTTTCCCCCAGGCTCAAATAACCTGAACTGAACTAATCTCAGTTTGACTCCTCCACTCTGATAAAGTGTGAACAGAATTCTTAGACAGTAACCCAATCCAACCTCCCCTATCTTTTAAAAAAGATGTTAGCCACATGGTTACATCTGCTCCTCTGTATTCCAGCACCTTTTGCATTTTCTACAGTTCTTTGCTGTTCCTGAATGGAGAGCAAGACTAATTTACCTTACATTTACCAATAGTGCATTTGACAGCAATAATCAGAACACATACCCATGTCACTAACTAGCCCCAAAAAAGAATCCATATGGTAATTTCAATCATTACACAAGTCTGTTCCTAGTCTATGAAAATTGCCTTAGTTAGCAACTGATTTATGTGTTACATATTCAGCGTGGGAAACTGGTTGTTTAATAAACAGCTGTTGCGTTTCATGCCGGTGGCAGACACATTTAAGCAGGCAGGTGACATAAGCCTTATACATTCTGGCATCCTTCCAAATGAAAGGCACTATCTAAACACACATTTCTATGAAGCAAGTGCTTAAATTTAACCCACCTGTCCATCTCGGTCTGCCACTACCCTTGAAACTTCTCTCCTGGGAGAAGAAGGAAAAAGGAGCAATTCAATAACAGCGGATGCATCTTCCAGTTAAATTATACTGTGGTTTTCAAGAAGTACGTACACTGAAATCTGGTAGTTGTTACACTATGGTGTGGAAAAGATAGCACTTATTTTAATAGAAATACAATCTTCAAATTAGAGCAATTTTGTTTACGAAGGCAAACACACACCAAGGTATCAGAATCATACGTGCCATGTCAGACAAGCCATGGTAACACTGACATGTGTCAACACACAACAACAGCTCTGTATCACATCGGACAGGAAAGGAGAGTTGGGACCAAGAAAGCATTCACAATAAACACCACAAATATGAACAGTAAATATTCAAAGCAGTGCCAACTCCTACAAAGTGTTCCTTTGTCAACTGCAGGAAAACAGCTAAGAGGAATTACCTGGAAAACATTTTTACCTTTTCAGGGGTAGTGGGGCACAGACAAGACATAGGATATAAAACAGTAAGGAGCCAAGCTCAGCTCTGCCCTTCTATCACAGCAGTTAAAATAAAAAGCAAAGCCAGTTCAATTACTCTTGTGCCAAGGAACTGGGAATCAGGAACGAGTTATCCAGATTTTCTAGAAGTTCTAGACTTCCACATGCACTTCGGCAGTAGTATAGAAAGTGATTTTCCTTGTGGTGTTTATTTCCATGCCTTACACAAGTTCATTTTAGTTTTCAGCTGCACACTGGCAATCAAAACTGTTTTAAGGCATGACAGTATCTTCAGAAGTACCATACACAAGGTTGCAAGTAGCAGGTAGGCATACACCCATAAGAACACGGAAGTTCTAACACTTACTTTTTACACTATTTTTGAGCAAACAGTAAACCCTGTACAGCACTAAACATGTTGTCTTAACTTCAGCTAACACAAGATAAAAATTAACGCTTCACTAACCTATCCACAGAATGGTCTTGGTAGCGGCCACGATCCCTGTGATCAAAGTCATGGAAGCGATCTTGGCGGCTAAAATGAGAATGGTATCTATCGTCCATCGCCATTCGCTTTGGCTCTGGCCAGTAGGAGTCATCTCGCCTGGAAAAGGGCACATTTCATATAGTGTGGAGCAATAATTTTTCTATCTTGTTCTTTTTAAACCAAGTCTAAAGCAACTGGCGGGTGAGCTGAATATTCAGCAGTTATATTCCTGATATGATCATTAAAATCCTGAACTGATTTCTTTTGTCCATTTCAGAAAAAAATAATTGAATCAATACTGCACACGCCTGAATCACAGCATATGTTGAAATGACAGTAGAAAGACTATTTAGTTCTGACATTTGTTTTTTATGATTTGAGGCCACCATTTCTACAGTCCCTCATCCACTCCCCCCCAAGAGTCTAACAGCTGCAGGAGTCAAAGAAATAACTGAGTGCTGTCAAACAGCAGGGCGTGCATCACAAGACTGGCCTCCAATTCGCTATTTTTTATGTCTGTAGTAAAACTGGACAAGATGAGGTGACTGATGGTGAAATTCATCCTGCTGTAACTCCCCTTCTTGGGAATTAAACTGGGGTGAATTTGTCCCCAAATATGTAATGAAAAAACTAGATATGAATCAACTTTCAGAGCACTTTAAATTCAAACAATTCACTCTGATATTCCTCTGTCAGCCTGCAGCCTTCCCAGACAGAGACATCGCAAAAGTGATCAGATAAGAAGCAGTTGAGAACACTATAACCATTTGTAAAGCTGTCTGTGGTTGGTCTGTCAAATGTTGCTATTGGCCACGATAGCTGGTTAAGAGTTAACGTGGAATTAACACTCTATGCTATCTATTAACTCGTGTTCTAAAATCTTAAGTGCTCAAAACATACTACCAGTATTTTTAAACTCACTGGGCACTTAGCTATGTAAATTGACATGTATTGTGGACATCTGCTCCAGAAATGGACAGAAAAACAAGGTGAAAAGCTGGCAAGGTAGAAATGATTAAAACATCTCTTGCTTTACATGTAAGGTACTGTGTAAATCTAGATTTCAAAGACCATGAGAACTCATAAAATGAACTCAATGCCACGATTTTTGAGTTAGGTGAGGTGGGAGGGGAGAGAAGAGGGAGATTCAGCTGCTACTGAGGAGGTCAGCCTCCTGTCTAGCTGACCAGCGTGAAAACTCGCAACGCTGACAGTGCAGTTAGGAATCCCAGCTCAGCCTGCCCCAGAGCTGTCCTCAGCAGGCTGGGGAACATACCTGAGCACAAGCTGGCAAGGAGCTCAGAATGAAATCATCCACTTGAAGCGTGGGGATGAGGTGATCCTGCCCCTGGACAGGAAAGAATGGGGAATGGGTCCTGGTTTTACCCCACTCGGGGGCCCTGAACACAGATTCGGCTCCTAGCCAGCCAGTGCTGCAGTACCACACCCTGGGCCTGTGGGGGCTCTTGAATCTCACACATTAACAACACTGCCTCCCTTTCTGCAACTGCTAAGCAGCAGCAGAGGCAGGCAAGCCTGAGTGAGAGCTGGACATGAAGAGACCCAGGCCTGGTCCCTGTTAAGCCAGGCTGGATCAAGCCACCTGGTTAAGATGTCCCCACCCACCCTACTCCCCCCTCACCTGGGACGGGATCAGCCCATTAGCCCTACAGGAGCAGCTGCCACCTCAACAGGGAGGCAGAGGCAGAGAAGGCTACTTCTGCCTCCCTGCGGGTGGAAAAATTGTAGCATTTCAGGGGCGTGACTTGGCAGCCAGATTCACCCAGTCAAATTCAAGTACTTCCCATTCATCTACCCTGAATGTATTTATTTTTTAAAAAACAATTTTCTCAGGTCCTTACTTGGAAAACAGCAGCTTTAATGCCCATGAGGAAGACACTCCCATCATTCTACAGATCAAGGTAGAGGGAAATAAAAACATAGCTTCAATGGGGGAGAAAAGAACTCCTTCTTAGCAGTCTTAATTTTAATTTGTGTAAGGTGTGCCTAAGACCCCATGGTAACAAATGCCTCAGAGAGGCATACAACACAATCTGCTGTAGCTGTTTGACTACATTGTGTTTTGTAAACTACTTTTGCTTTTTGAGTTTATTTACATACATCTGTGTGTTCTGCTGTGCTGTGCTGCCTTGTGCTTATTTAAAACACCAAATTAACAATCCGAAATAGAAAGAGTGGTGTGGCCTAGAAACTTAGCCTCTGTTCTAGTAAGAGTTCTTACTAACTGCATAAAACCATCACTTACTGCAGCCTTAAACTTCCTGCAGATTCTACAATTCAGAATCTTATGGCAATCACTTACCTTCCATCAGGGTCGTACGGTCTTCTAATTGCCGATCGCCGTTCTTGCTCATAGCGCAGCTGTTCCTGCTGACGACGCAGCTCTTCTCTTTCTCGCTGTATGCGATCCTGCTCCCTCCTCCTTTCTTGCTCTATGTGCATCCTCTCTCTCTCCAACCTCTCCCTCTCTAAACGCTCTCTGTCAAGCCGCTGCCTTTGAAACTCGAGTCGCTCGCGTTCTCTCTGAAGCCTCTGTCTTTCATCTCGTTCATGAATGGCTTGAAGGCGCTGCTCCCGTTCTCGCCGTTCTCGCTCTCTGTAAAATGGAAGTTACGGTTTGTTGGTTTTAAAGAGCATACTGTCAAGTGAACTATTTTTGAAGGCTTCCTAGATCTTCTCCCACAACTCAGCTGACTCATATTTTCTACTAAACAAAAAACACAGCCACTTAAAACAGACTTAAAAAACCCCCAACAATATACATATATTGAGACAAGCAGCAAGAATTTTGTAGTGAGGACACCGCTTTCCTAGACAGCAGTTTTGAAAATGCTTTCCCTTAAGGAGAAGCATTTGTGTCCTGCATCCCTCTTTACATGTTTCTAGACAAAGAGATAGCAGGCACACAAATCCCTAATACGAAGGAGAGAGTAATTTTACTCTCCCTTCAGGATAAAAGGTATTTTAAGCAAAGTTAAGTGCAAAATTTGAAAATACCTAAGCATTACTGAATAACAAGTAAAATTTCTGCTTATATTCAAAAGACTTACTGCAGAATCCATTTAAGTTTATGCAATAGATAGCCCTAGAAAAAATATGAACCCAGAACAAAGGAGAAAAATCGGAGACTAAACCAGGGGTCTCAAACTCAAAATCACCTCGAGGGCTGCATGAGGGCTAGTACGTTAACCTGAGGCCACACCACTGAAGCCTTTTCATACAATGATATTGCCAATATAGGTAAAAATAGTGTTGTTGTGGGCCGCTGGAAATAGCTTTGGGGGGCCGCATGCAGCCCATGGGCCACGTGTTTGAGACCCCTGGACTAAACTTTGAAGCTGACTATAACTATGAGTGAGGTGGTAACAGTGCAACAGAATAAATGATCTCTTGCTACTACATAAATGCAAAGATTTTCAAAGCAGGATAAATGATGCTGTGACATGTTCTGGGGCAATCCGTCCCTTGCATAGCAGTACAGGTAAAAAGTGATGTAAACCATTCCAATTTTGCTCCGTTAATAAGAAATATGTTTTATTTGTCTCTATCACACCAAATCATTCAAGCAGGTGCATTTAATTATTAAATGTACAATACAGTACCCCACTACACAAAGAAATTTGTGAAACCACTATGAATCAGTCATAAATCATTGTTTCTGCAGACAATCTGTGAATTGTCTGAATTCATAGTTTGTTCAGTTTTATACATTTCCATGCCTTAATATTTCAGATTTGAGTTAGACTAAGCAGAAACCTTTGGCTTTTTTTATTTTGGAAGCCTCTGTGTACATTTACACTACTGAATTAACAGATATATTGAAGGATGAAAATGTCTGTGGCATGCCAATGTGTCTGGAATCTGGTTTAAATGCCATTCACTAGTGACGATGCTGCTGCTGTGGACATAGTCTGATGATTACTGTTAAGAAATATCATCCCTGATACTGAACACTGAAAGCTGTTGAAAACATCAGATAACAATGAGAGGGGAAAAAAATCTCATATATGCTCCTCTGAAGAGACATGATCTTTCACAAGAAAGAAGTAATGACACTAAACTCACCGGCGTCTCTCTGTTTCTCTGATTTCTCGTTCTCTCTGTCTCTGTCGTTCACGCTCTCGCTGTTCTTTGATTTTATCAAATGACAAAATATCTTGTTTCTCTTTGCTCTCTGACTTGCGATCTTGGCTCTTAGTACTCTGTGTTTAACACAGGAACCAGAGATAAGTATTTTGATTGCATTTCCATAAACCAGCTAAGATAAATGCCCACAAACAAGACCACTATTATCCCTGCTTCCTTACCAGAGGGACAAATAATGATTGGTATGTTGCAGGTGAACTAGAAGGAAGAGAGCCCTAGGAGTTCCTGCTTATAATCACTGAGGAAGCACCAAAAATTTGGCTGCAATTTTGGGGGATGAGTCTGCGAGCTAGTTCTGTTTCCCGTGCAACCAAACCACAGTTTTAGAAGTGAAATGACCATTATGATACCTCACATGAGATCTTAATGCCTTTGTTATAAGTTCAACTCTGCCTACAGTAGCATGATAAAAGCCATAGCAGAAACAGGTATAAGCATTCACTGCTATAGTGTTATATCAGCCAAATCCCCGCATTTACAAAGAACACCCAGTTTTCAAAATGCACATCGGTCTGCAAATGTACTGGGAAAATTGCTTTAAATCTATTTTAACTTTTCTATTAAACTTGTACTCACTCTCTCTTTTGATGTAGTAGAGGTTTTCACACTAATAACTGGTTCTCCTTTGGATTTATCCATCACTACTGTCCTTTCAATTCCTCGACTTCCTATACGAACCAATAAATAAATAAATAAATAAAAGTTATAGAATGAATACAACAAACTGTAGCAAGAACAATTTAATACATTAGTTTTTTTATATTACAACCGTAGGACTAGACCATAGATTGTTTCGAGGTGAAGGGGATTGAATTTTTTAGACTGAATATGGTATTTGCATCAAAAGAAAGGGAGTACTAATAAAATAAGCACTTCAGAAGGCTTACTTCTGCTAACTGTGAAAAATAATGGGAGATTACACACTAAGACTTCTCATGTTAAATTCATTCTTGCACCTTAAAATACAGTTGTCAAGATCCAAAGGGGCACCCGTGTTAATCTAGTTCAGTAAAACAAACTAACAAGAAGCCCTGTGACACTTGAAGACTAACAAATACATTTATTACATAAAGTGGGATTTTCTCCCATGAGAGCTCATGCAATAAATATATTTATTAGTCTTTAAGCGCAACAGGACTCCTTGTTCGTTTGTTAAAATGCAGTTTTTCACACAACATAGAATATAAAACTAAAATTTCTCACTCATGAACTGCGCCAAATTCTATGCACACCAGCACAACTTTAGATTACGTTTCTTTCCTGCTCATAAACAGGAGTTTCACAGATGATAAAATGCAAAAAAGCATACACTTATTTTTTCCACAACTGCTGAAGTTCTATACACCTAAACTTTTATGACCTTAATCAAATTGTTGCTGCCTTGTCGAGTCTGACAGAAACAGCATTAATCCAGTGTAAATTTGCTTCTACCGTTCAACTTAATGAAGTATTAAACTCCAGTGATCTGTTAGACTACTACCTCTACCTGAATATAATATAGATCATAAATCGCAATGAGTTAAACAGAATAATAAAAGCTTCCCTGAATTAGCTGAGTCTGAATAATTAAAATGTATTTTACAAAACACACTTTGTTCAGAATATAAAAACCTTGGGGGAAAAACATTAAACTACTTTATCAACTTCTCAAAAATTTTGAAGAACTCTAAATTGCCACAAATATTTAGCCTGCAGGTTTAAATTCCAGAGAGTCAACAGTTCTCAAAGAGTTCCCACTGTATACTCTTTTTTAAAATACAGGGTACTGAACATCATGAAGCCTTCTCTGGCATAAAGCAGGTAGAATTCTTTGCAAATTTGATTGCATTGCTTCAGGGCTTAATAGAGACTTTGGATTTTTCTCTCACTACAACAGGTGATTTGACCTCATCTTCTTCTATATGCTGTTCCGCAGTGTCTGAATCTTTACAACTGCTTTTATTTGGCTGTTATGTTGTGACCTATTCCCATGACTTACACTTCCCTGCATTTATTTCCTCCCATTCTGTCAGTTCCTCCATCTTCAAAGCATCTGATGAAGTAGGATTTTCTCCCACGAAAGCTCATGCAATAAATAAATGTTAGTCTTTAAGTGCCACAGAACTTATTTGTTATTACTGAGTTAGACTAACATGGCTGCCCCTTTGGAACATGTTTTATCACCTTCCCCACAGATGTCACTGGATACACCGTAACTAATCTAATCTATTTATGGGCTTAGAAAGTCTATCTTTTGCCACTTAATTGTCCACATGAACCATGTCTGTAATACTGTTCCCCATTTATATGCTTTACATTACCTGATTTGCTAGTCCTAGAGCGATCAGAGGATGTAGTTTTCTGTTCCTCTTTTTCTTTTCCTTCTTTTTCCTCTTTCTCTGTTTTCTTAGAATCATCTTTTTTATCTGCCTTCTCTTCCTTTTTAATACTGACAGATCTATAGATAAATTGAGCTTTACTAGTACAGTACCTCAACAGTTATCTATGCAAATTCACTTCTTTTGGATTTCTGTGCAAACCACAAAAGACATTCAAAACTGGAAATTTAATAACTTTTTTCCATTTGTCAAATGCTGAATGCAACATACAGCTGTACATTTGCCTTAATTTAGTTGACTGAATAAGAAAGCTAGAAAGAACCAAAGAAATAAAGAATGGTAGGGGTCATCCTTTTAAACATTAACTGGTGTTCTCCAAGTTGTTAATGACAATTCCATCCACAACAAATCTCCACATGTAGTTCACTCTGGCATTTAAAAAACAGACATCTATACAGATTGAACTAGATTAGGATGAAAGCTTTTACATTTACGACGTTCTGCCATAAAGAACTGCTCAGATAAGAGTGTCAAACCAGTGATCAGGATTTGAGCAAGTAAAGAATATAGAACACAGCATCAAAGAATGCTGTGAAATAAAATGCCCCTTAAATAAGCAGTAAGGGCTGTTATGCCCCATGGAAAATACATATTATCAGACATCCCAGTTCAGTAACGCTTTTAAAAAACAACATTAGTCTTTCAAGGAAGTTGTCCAAGTAGCAGGAAGATCTGAAAATTGAGAGAGCTGATCTAGTTCCATTAAAGTTACAGGAAGGCCTTTTTTCTATTTCATTTTGAAGACAAATTATATGAAACAATCACGAAAAACAGTTTAGTCTATACTGGTTTATATAAAAATGAACTGGATCAGGAGATACCAATACATTGCCCAAAAGAATCCCCTGCTACAAACTGGACTAAGTGAACATGAAAGGAAAAGTCACGCTATCCAGTGCTTTACTGCCGCAAAACACTTTTGTGAGGCTGGTCAAGCCTAAGGAAGGGAATGATCTCTATCAGGAGTCTGATGATTTCCCTTGCAGGCCTAAGGTACCGAAAAAGAGTTTGTACCACTTTAGAAGAGAAAGCAGATCCAAGATTTGGAAACAAAAATATGAATCACACCAATCTAAGCAAGGTCAGATGTACCCTAAAAGCTCCTGCAACTCTGTGTGTTTTTTTAATGACATTTTAGTAGTGGCAAAAGCCCTAGTGCAATCACTTGTACTGGCAAGAGTACCTCTGCAAGTCTAGCTTATATCATTTGAGAAACTGGAATAAGCTACAGTGGCAAAGGCACATTTCTGGTAAAGGCTGCAGCCACAGGAGAATTTGACAATCTAGCAGGGGTGGACAAAACTGGCACATATCCAGGCACCAGCAATTTTAGTTTTGGTCACCAGAGGGCACTCTATTACATTTCTGCAGTGGAGCTAGAAGACAGGCTACTAAAACTAATCACCATGGTGATCAGAGAAATAGATTTGTCTAGGCCTGCAAGTTATACCAGCAAGCTTTTCCTAATGTAGGTTAGACAGGAGAGACCTTTTCTGACTTTAAAGCAGAGGTCTCAAACTCAAATCACCGCAAGGGCCACGTGAGGACTAGTACATTAGCCCAAGGGCTGCACCACTGAAACCTTTTCATAGAATGATACAAAGTATAGTCAAAATGAAAAGTAACATCTATATGCAAAGGATAAGAAAGAAAATTATTTCTGTTCAAGATGGAGGTATTATCAGGTCGACAACAGTAACACACTTAGAATTTCTCAAATAATTGATAACGTAAAATTTAAAGTGTCGTTGCGGACCACAAGAAACAACTTTAGGGACCGCACGTGGCCTGCAAGTTTGAGACCCCCGCTTTAAAGAGATACCAGACTTGGATCTTATAAGACTTAGCTTTGGTGCATCAAGTCAAAGTTAACTGTACCACTAAGAGCAAATTTCATTAACTTTAAGAAAGAAATGTGTGCACCAGAGTGACAAGACTGCTTTGAGGCCCTAAAACCAAATGGAGAGTACTGAACTAAAGCAGTTACCCAAGTCTGACTTACATACAAAAGGGCAACCTGTAAACTTTCTAAGACAGGAAGTAATTACAGGTTATAACCTTTTTATATTTTCATTTCATGGACCCTCAGGTCACAATTTTTCAAATACACAATCTATGAAGTGAGACATACTATTCAATAAAAAAAGCCTTTTTGTCCTTGATATCAAACAATACTTCAAGTACAGCATGAAACAAAGCATGTTCTGGTATTTTAAGCAGTAATATCAATAAAAGTAAATGTTAAACTATTTTTTGTCTTTCACCATCACAGCTCTCAAAAAGTTTTTAAAAAAAAATCCAACTTTACTTTTCAGACTTGGAATCTGCAGAATGATGCCTGTCTTTTTCCTTCCTTGCTTCGTTTTCTTTTTTCTCTGAGGGTTTTTTCCCAGCTGGTTCATTTTTTGCCTAGAATTGTATTTGCCAAAATATAATCAATTGTAAGTCTGAGCTCATTAATCAATACTCTCTTTCATTTTCATTATATTATCCATCTTGAAAAATCACCACTTACTTTTTCTACAGAGATCATTTTCCCATGTAACTCTGTTCTGTGGAGGTGACCAATACATTTGGTGGCTTCTTCAGATGTTGACATTGTAACAAAGCCATAACAGCGAGCCCCTGGACTGCGAGCATTAGTCACCACTTTTGCACCAACCACCTTCAAGAAATCGTATTTTCTATTATTATTTTTGCAGCATCTTCAACCATATAGTCTCATACATTTAGACTCAAGACTTTTATGTCAGATGGGACCACCATAATCATCTACTCTGACCTCCTGCACATTGCAGGCCACAAAATCTCCTTCACAATTCTCTACCTTCTCACTGAGTTAGTGAAGTTCTCCAGTCGTGATTTAAAGACTTGAAGTTAAAGAGAATGCACCATTTACCATTTAAATACATGTACACGGTACACAAAATAACATACACAGCCAGCAATGCCACATGTATGAGGAACATCAGTTTTGCATCATTCTATTGGAAGCCATTTTCATTATTTATTGTTTGTATTATAATGCCTGGAAGCCCAACACATGGGTCAGGACCCTTCAAAGTGCCAGGTGTTGTACACACAGAAAAAGACCATGTGCCCCTAAGAAACTACCTGATTTCAACTATCCAGAGATTTTGAAAATGGCATTAAGGAAGGGGTAGATAAAACTGGCTCACAGCTAGGAACCATCAGTTTTACTTCTGGTCACCAGAGGGCACTCCTCCATTGCATTTCTGCAGTGGAGCTAGGCAACAGGCTACTAAAACTGGTCACCATTGCAACTAGCAGCAGAGAGTTGTTGAGGCCTTCTTTAAGGTTATGTTTCGGGACAAATGCGTAGCCAGTAGTACCATAAACGCATTGTGCTGAGAAGTACTAAGTGAACTATAAATACTAACAATATTTCCTCACATGCCAACGGCAGGGCCAAAGTTACTGAAAAGACCAGTTTAAATTCTAGAGCTGATTCTTTTACAGCTGAAATAAGCAGTCTTATACTGGAGCTTTCATCCTGACAGTATCCAAATTAATAAAAAAAAAACAAAAACAAAAAAAAAACCTTTGACAGTGTTACTGCAGTAGCATGCACGAGAACACAACTTTAGATTGGGCAGTGTGATGAGGTAACTGCAAAACATCCCCTCTCCAGCACTGGACGACATCGATGCAATGCCTTAACATAGCTATTAGTATGAGATGGTTAATATACTTCAGCTAACTTGTCTAAAAAGAGAGACAGTCTCCACATGAACATAACTGATTTCTTTATTTAATCCAGTAACGTAATACAGTATTGACATACATCTCAACTTACACCCGCTTAACTACTACTTTCATTAGAACATTTGTAAGCATGTTCAACAACTCAAAGATGATCCTTTTTGAAAAGAGAAATGACATAAGGAATAACTGAGTCAGAAAAACTTCACTGACTTAGGACTGGTCTACACCGAAGAAATTAGGTCAACATAAGTACGTCTCTCAAGGGCGTGAAAAATTCATATCTCTGAGTGATACTATTAAGCTAATCTAAGTCCCAGAGTTGACAGAACTAAGTCAAGAAAGAAGACTATCACTGGTCCAGATTCCACCTCCTGACTGAGCCGAAAAAGCTGCAGGAGGAACTTTGTTGTCACTGACCGGGTTTCTCACAGTAGTAACTGAGAAAGGGTCACCACCGAAGCCAATGCTCTCTGAAACAGCATTAGTTTACAGTGGGGATAGCTAGGAGATGATGCAGTGACCATGACGTGAAGGGAGGTAGATCCCTACCTCCACCACTCCAATACTGAAACAGGCATGCCATCTCTCCTGGGTACCCTCTGAAGAGAGGACAATCAAGGCAACCATTGCATTACTTCATCTAAAATTTCTGATCTTAGAGTACTGTACCCTCAGGTGAGATTTTCAAAGGTGGAAAGGGCATCCAAGATCCCAGCTCACATTGCCCAATGCCCAATTCTGATTTGGGAATTTGACCCTTTATAACTGGCAAGTCTATATTCTAGCAGTTTAGCTTGCTCTGCCATACAGCCAGTTCACACCCATTTTCCTCTTAAGGTTTTTCACAGGTAGATAGAAGATGATAATGGACAAGTTGAAATAAATCTATGTAAAAAATTAATTAGATTTTAAGTCATTTAAATCTGATTAAGTAAAAAAAATGCTTTTAATTTAAATTCACATACCTTTCCATATTTGCTGAAAAGGTTCTTCAAATCTGTAGCTCTGGTAGAGGAGGAAAGTCCACTAACCCACAAATTTCTACCAGAACTGCTACTTGTACGACCTAATTAAAAAAAAAAATCACTACTGTATCAGAAAAATGTTGCCATGAAAAGCAATTGTCCTAAAAACTTCATTTTCTTCATTCAGACCTTTCAAATCCTAAAAATACTGAGCACTTTTAAATAAATGAAGTGCAACTTTTGCCACTGGAAACACTAAGTTTTGACATACAAAATAGATGTATAAGAAATTTTCATCTACTGAGAGTCTGAGTCCACTAGACAATGGAAAATACTAATGGAAGCTTGAACTCCTTTGAAGAGAGCCACCAAAATTACAAATCTTCTCCTCGTTTTGAAATGCCTTTATCTTAGTCAAAAAGCAAGAACCTTTTATACAAAATGCCAATCAAAATAATACTGTGAAAGACATCATCTTGTGTTAGTAACTTTAAATGGAATCAACATTCACCATGCACTAAAAGCTAATGAGAATTATGAAAAAGCTTAGGGTTTCACTGCACTGACAATCTTGATTAGAAACAAGCAGAAACTACATTAAAGCAGGAAGCAACTTTTTACAGGTAAGACTATATTTTAACTGCACGGACCCCAATCTTACAAACACTTACAAATTCCCTTAGTTTTACTATTGCAAGGAATCCTATTGACTTCAATGGGACTGCACAATAATAAAATTAAGCTTATGTCAAAGTGATTGCAGAATCAGGGCAGTTCAATTGCATAGTTCTGCATCCTCAGACTTTGGATCCTTGCTTATTTTGATGGACATGGAAACCAGTAAGATTAGGTTTATAACATTTTTCTGAATCCGTCTTATTTTTACAACCTACCTTTCTCATCTTTTGACACCGTCTTTGTGTCCGCATCCTCAATAGAGCTAAAGACAAAAACCACAGTTATTCAGCCACAAATAAGAAACAGTGAAATTAACTCTTAATTGTGTGCGCTAGAATTCAATACCTACCAGAAAATTAGTTGTGAAACAAAAAAAAAAAAAGACACCTTTGCAATCTTTTTCAAATCTGATAAGATATGTGGGAAGTCAGATGTTTAAACAATTAATTCTGTTTGCCAGAAGATAAAAATTAGGAAGAATTTAAGAAAACAACCTTTGAAGGTTGAGGAAAGGAAGGAAATCAAACCATCAGTT
>ML682020.1:11050584-11065317 GCA_007922195.1 Podocnemis expansa | reverse complement strand
ATTGGAAAACCCTAATGTACACAGCATGTAAAGTTCTAAACTATTTGCAGTCTAACTAAATATGATATTAAGCCTGAAAGCTACAGTGAAGAAAAGGCCCCCAAAGATTTAACAAAAAACCTTCTGGTGGCTCCTTGACAGTCTTCATGAAGTTGAATTCAGGATCTTCCTACTTTAGCTTCCAAAGTCCAAGATGCTTAACTGACTGCATCAATTCTTTGGCAGTTCAATTTCCAAATTCCTGTGAAATTCTTTTAGCAGAACAGTCCAACATGAAAACCGGAACATCTTCTGATAGTGTACAAATATGTTTGCAGTCCAAGAAAGTGAACAGTATCTGTATGAAATTTCCATGCAGAAACTTTGTCTTCTTTCTTCTGAAATCCAGGCACTCTTTAATTTTAGTCCCCTACGACAGTATTACCCTACCTGCACTCCTCCACTCAAAATTACAGAGTTAATGTACTGTGTGATATCACAAGATCTGTTTTACATGCAGAACCTTCAAGTTTTAAGGCTTAAAATTAATTAACACACTTAAAAGAGGCTTTAAAGCCAGCACTTCATCATAGTGAACATACTTCTCAAGTAACAGCAATGACAGATCTGGTGATATGACTGGGTTTCCAATCTCTATGACCCTTGAGTGATCTGGACTGGGAACCATTAGAATAATGCACACTACAGTAATTCAGTTAAGTAAAACAAATAGGGGTACAAGAGAAATTCGTTGCAAGAGGGAAACCATTTCAAAGTTTATCTTTTTTTTTTCTTCCCCTCCCCAAACAGTACCTGGCTCCAAAGGTAGTTCTGCAATTTCCTACAAGGGAAAAAATATATATTACAAAACACTATGCTATGTAAATAGGCTGACCTTGGCTAAAATTATTTATGACGTATGGGGGGGAAATACTGCAGGCTTTAACAACTCATATAAACCTTGGCTAAATTAGGGTTTAAAACAACCCCATTAAAACATTTTTTACAGTACATTTACATGTAAATACATACTTCCCACTGATGTAATATATACCAAAAACCCCAAGACTACTTTAAATCAGACACACTAATTGTTTTTGTGGGCATGCAAAGCATATTACACTACTAAGGCTACGTCCATCATACAAGGGGAGGGGGATCACAATAGCATTATTAGTCAGCTTAAGTATACTGTACTGTTCACGGTCACCTCTTTAAAATACAGGTAAAGAAACCAGACAATTTTATAAATACATATGCCTGTCTGATTTAGTGATGTTAAAATGTGGTAGGAGAGATACCCTTTTCCCAACACTGTGCAACTATTATGAATTTGATTCGCAGAAATGCAAGTTAACTTAAAACTCCTGTTGAAGCTGATCTGAGGTGTGGATCTTCATGATTACTGAACATCAGTCCCCGTGCTTCAGTTAATTTATGTTTATTAAAATGAGTGTATACAAAGCCTGATGGTATATGAAATATAGCCAAGTACATGGCACTTATATTTTGACAGTAAATTATTTTGGAACAAAGCATAAAAAGGCTTAATTCTTCCAGTCATCAACCAATTCAACACAGGAAAAGGCATATAATTTTGTTATGTGAATCACAAGAACATATGCTAGATCTTCCAAATATAAAAATTAAGTATCTATATTTCTCCAATTTTTCCAATTTCCATCACTGGAAGTGTTTAAGAGCAAGTTAAACAAGGAACCTGTCAGGGATGGTTTAAGAGGGTTCTTGGTCCTGCCACAAGTGCACAGGACAGGACGTGATGAGCTCTCACGGTCCCTTCCATTTTCTACGATCCCCTCCCCCGCAAAACTAAGGAGTTTTTAAAGCTGTTTATACAGCATGTGTCATTACTGACATGAAATTCTAGATTTGAGAAAAGGAGAATTTACCTTCACTACAGTTAAATCAGATGAAGTAGCATCTAAAATGCTTCCAGGGTCCTCACTTTCAGCCTAAAAGAAAAAATGGGCAAAATGTGTCACTCCATACGTTAGATTCATCACATCTTTATTGATAATGAAACCTGAATGAGAAACTGTAAAGTTGGCAAAATATTTGATCTATTTTTGAAGATAACTGCTATTAAGCAAGTATGTGCTAGCATTCAATAGTGCAACAAAGATGATGAAAATGGTCAAGGATGACTGCATTTAAAAGGAAAAAAAGGGCAGGCAGTGACTTTTCTCTGTGTCCAGGCTCGACTTGCCTACTTTACAGCTGAGTTTTTTTAAATAATAAAGACTTCCGACATTAACAGAAAATAGGACATTTTTCTTTTTGCCTCTTAATCACAACTTCTAAAGAAACTGATCTATTTTAAATATTGCCTGGCATATTTCAGACTTCATTAGTTTTACCTTATCAGTATAATCAACCCTGAACTACTTTCTTAGTTATTATTTCTGCTAAATGAACAAGAGCTTCTGTCTGGATCCCCATAACCCAAGCTGGAGACAATGCATGTCAGAGGTAACATCTGAACTCCCTATCACACACTGGGAAATAACAACTAAAGCCCTGCATGGATACAAATACGTGGATCTGCCATCTGACCTGCAGTCACAACAAATGGTCAGAAGATATAATGCGGACATCCATGGATTTGCAGGGTTTTAATAACAACTGTCTTCCCTTGCTCTGCTGTATGTTTCAAGTATTAAACTGTAGCATAAGAAAATTTATCTCAAACGATAAATGCACAATGCATCCTTTACCAGATGATACACACAGAAAGCCAGCATGAAATATTCCAAATGCCAGACTGACTGGAAGTCCCAAAACTAAACAAGAAACTTAAAATACATTAAATCACCTAGAAGCAACATGAGAAAATCAACTACAGCATTTAGACCCCTCACACTGCCCTCCAAAACAAAGGAGAAACAAAGAAGAAAATGGGAATGTAAATTGAAGGCAAAACAGAGAATTCAAAGATTTAATAAAAGTGATGCTTTCTAGATTACTACTCTGGGTAGCAATATGATGCATGGAAACAAAACCTAAGTATGTTTTAAAACCAAGAATGTTATTTCCACAAACAGAAAAAAATCAATGGTCATAAAAATTTAGACCCCCAAATTATTTCAGCTATTATTTAGATAACGGTGCACTATTTAATTTGAAAAAAAAATTCTGATTCCACACATGTAAGAGATCCATACCATTGCTACTGGTATTTCTCTTGATTCTTCTTTAATGCCTGAAAATTGTGGAGATGCCTCCAAGTTACCTACAGCATATTCTGTAGGTTGATCAGGAAGTTCTTTCATTTCTGCATCAGCATTTTCTTTACTATCAGACAGTGAGTCAAGAATATTATCAGCATTGTAATCCTCTCCGCAATCTACAGCACTGCCATTATCTATTTCAGCTTCATCTAACACACTAATATCCATCATGTCAATATCCTGCAAGTTATCCAAACTTGCTTCAATATCCTCCTGTAAAAAGAAAAAAAGTATATATAATAGTCATTGGGACTTGAATGAAGCACTATTATTATTCCCTTCAGACATGGTTTCACATACCTGCCCATCTCCAGAATCCTCCTCCAGTCCATTATCTTCAACTCCTTCTTCTTCTAGTCTACGCCCTAGTAACATTATGATTATTAGAATGACAAATACATCAGGCCTCGATAAATCAATGTTTCTGGTCACCATGGTGACCACTTTAAGTAGGCAATCCCTTAGCTCTACTACAGAAATGTAATGGAAGAGCACCCCTCTGTCAAGCAGAAATAAAATTGCTAAAGCCTAGCTGTGAGTCAACTTTGTCCACCCCAGAACACAGACTGCTATTTTTCTTCTTATATATCTTCCTAGAAGAGATATTAAATCCAACTCCTTACAGAAAGCTATATTACATATTTTCAACAATTCTATAATTCTGAACATCACATTTCTGTAAGGGACAATAAGTTTTGAATGTTCAACAGAACAGAAGTTGTACAAGATTAAGCTAGAAGTACCCTTAGATTATTTTTCAAACTTCTATTATTGTAATGATCTGTCCAAGTCATACTTCATCAGGTATTCAGAAGCTTGATCCATAACATTAGAAGTAACATTCCTTACTGAAACACCACACTTCAGTTTTAGAACTGAAGAAAAGAGAACTCACAAAAACAAACCCGAACAATTTCTCACTCATTTACACGTGCATTTTCCTCAAAGAACAAGAAAAGGAGAGAGGTTTTAGTAATAACCTTTCTACAGAGACACATTTCATCTTGAACACATCATTGTATTAACTGAAATAGTGAAGTCATATTTAGGTATTTTCTGCAAAGGGAAAAAGGACCCAAAATAATTTACGTTAAGAGTGAATAACAGCATTGATCTGAGCCAGAGGCAGTATTAGGTGACCATTTGTGCATTGATCCAAAGGAGTAGCTGTGTTAGTCTAGTTCACCAACAAACCAACCTCCAGGATACTTCAAAGCTTTTAATAATTATATATTAAAACCCCT
Source organism: Podocnemis expansa (assembly GCA_007922195.1). Lineage (NCBI taxonomy): Eukaryota > Metazoa > Chordata > Testudines > Podocnemididae > Podocnemis > Podocnemis expansa. Next base: position 11,060,846 of record ML682020.1, on the reverse strand, counting down.
TTTAAACACAGTTCTAGTATTAAAGGAGATGCTGTCCCTAATCCACCCATTTACAAAATCTAGCTCTTTATTTACATGGCAGTAACCACTACCCCCATTTCAGAAGTAGAGAATCACTTTCACACACAGCATAAGATGGCCCGACCATTAGAAATCTAACAGCTTGTTTTTGTTCAAGTGAAACTTCGTATTTATAAATACCATCTGAAGCAAGTGTTCCAGATGAATTAGAAATTAAGGATAAATCTGACAGACCCTCAAATACAGCAATGCAAATACACCATTGTTATAAACTCTAGGAAATGTTTTAAAACTATAAGGAACCCTAAATCTGGACTCTGAAACCTTAACGTCATAAATGTATTTCTTCACAAGTAGCAGATCTATTAAGTGAACCTCTCTTTTGCCTCAGAGACTAAGGCTCAACCAGAACATACTGAATTAAGTTTCATCTGAATTAATTTCTTTTACATTTAAACATTCGTGTTTGATGTTTGTCAGTGTTTATACTTTTCATGGAAAACAGCAAGAAACTTCCTTTAAGATGTAACCTTCCATCAAGCAAACACTATTCTATAATTCTCACATAGCTCATTGTCAATTCCATATTAATAGGAATGGGAAAAATTCTTGACAAACGTATTGATCAAATTTTGATTACATTTATCTGCAGCAAGATACTAAGCTATACGAGCTCCCTCAAGTTATCACACCAAATAAGAGGCACATGCTAATATTAACATCTTGGGTAAATGTTAAAACCCTAAAATTTCACTTCCAGAAGCTTGCACGTAAATTCCAACTTTGGCCACAAATGTAAATTTATTTGTCTCATCCTGTTCCCCATTCTCCTACAACCTGCCAAGGCTAGCAACCTCACCTCAACCCAACTCATTATCAAATCAATCTTTTACAAAGATGCAACATTACACCTGGAAAAAGTTAACAGAGTGGGTAAATTTTCACTGCTCTCTGCAACAGGAGTAAATCCTGTCTAAATTTGTCTTTCAAGGAATTTTGATTAGTGATCCAATGAACTTTGAGACTAGTCCCAGAATTAAACACAGCACTGGGACTAATATTTAACAAAACGTGCAGTTGCGTAACAATGCACTGGGTATCATGCTGACTGACAGAAATCAATTCACATAAGAGAGAAAGAGGGTTAGTAACACAGGGGAAGGAAAGATTAAGCTGCTTTGGCCACACATTTGACCCCACAGTGCTCCTGTTAGTGCTATACTTAGCTCAACCAAAGGCTATTAACCACAAATTCAAAACCTCTATAAATTAACTCACACTAACAAAATTAAGCCACAAATATTTTTCAATGAAAAATCAAGAAAAGCTAAAAGGGAAATTAGATTGTGCTCGTTAAGTGCAAGTTCCAAAAGAAAATCCTCTCTCATCTCTCTTGTACCTTTGCTGCTTCTCTTTGGTGTTTTCTTGATGGTTATCTCTGACACCACTGGAATTTCATCAGGATTTCCCCCTTCATCCTCAATTGCCTGTTGAGAAAAAAATTCCAATGCTGCTATTTATTTACAGAACACTATTGGTCTTGAGCACTAAACACACAACAGGGAGAAACCACACTCCTAGAACCCGACATTCTTAACTAAACAAAGGCAGTTTTGCAGAAGGGCAACTGTGTTAGCTGTTTTCAGCAAATGAGGTCCTCTCTAGCCCGTCAGAGCAGTGCTTCCCAGCCAGCGTGCAATCCAGCCTGAGCAGGTGCGTCGTGAAATTTTTAAAAAAACTATTCAGAGTTCCGGGCTGGCTCATGAGTTCATTTGGAGACTACATGGTGGCGTGCCTCCAAATAACTAAGTTCCAAAGGGGGAGCTGAGTTTCTGCAAAACAGGCAAGGAGTCCGGTGGCACTTTTAAAGATAAACAATTTTATTTATTGCACGAGCTTTCGTGCACAAAAGCTCATGCGATAAATAATCGTCTTCGCCTTTAAGTGCTGCCAGACTCCTTGCTTGTTTTGCAAAATAAAGGTGTTGAGGCGTGCCATTGCGGGAAGCTTGGAAACTGCTGCCTCAGAGACTAACAAAGAAATCCATGGGCCAGAAGCGTTCACGGATCCCAGCCCACGAGAGCTCATACCTAGGAAAATCTTTTGTTCGTCTCTCTGCTTGCGCCGAGCCCAGCTTGGCTTTGCACCACCAAGGAGCCCACATGGAAATCATCTCCGTGCCCAGGCGCTGCAGGGCTCCCCGGGATCAGCCCGCGCCCACGTGCCCGGGGCAATAAGGCGCACGCAAGGAGCCGGACGGTACCACGTCCGCGGAAGGGGTCTACGGGGCCTCCCCCGCCGTCATGGGGCAGCCCACCAGGCGCGGGGCGAGAGCACGTGACGCGAAGCCAACGCTCCAGGCCAGGCGCTGCCCGACCGCCTCGCGCCGGGCCGGTGGAGTCACGTGATGCTCGCCTCGCGCGGCCGCTTGCCGCCATTTTCTCTCCAGTGGCCCCCCCCTCCCCCGTCCGGGCGCGCGAGCCTCAGCCTAGGACCCCCCCCCTCGCCGCACCTTGCGGAGCCGCTCCATCAGGACGCTCTTGTTGCCGCCGCTGTCCAGGTTGCGGCGCTTGAGCTCGGCCCGCAGGTCGATGACCCGCAGCTCGCTCAGCCGCCGGGTCTCGGGCTCCGAGCCGAGGGCGGCCGCCCCGCCCAGAGGCGCCGACTCCCCCAGCCCGGCCACCGACTGACTCTCCGCCATGGCGCCGCTGCTCCGGCTCTCGCGCACGTGGGGTGGGAGGACAGTTTAAAAAAAAAAAAAGAGGCAGCAACAAAACGCGCGCGCGACCCTAGCACAAAATGGTGGCCTCGAAGCCGCGCGCAGCCGCACTAAGGGGAACAGGAAAGGCTAGAGGGCACGAGCGGCGTGCGCATGCGCCACGTGCCTGCCGCAAACTGGCGCAGGCGCGCGAGGCTCTTCAGGCCCGCAGTAAGGCGCAGGCGCAGTCAGCCGGTGGGCTGCCCGCGCCGCTTCTCCAAGCGCGCCGTGCGCCTGCGCGCGCGAGACGCCCGGCCGCCCACTGCGCCTGCGCGCCGCGCCCCGCGGCCTCGCCACGCCACCATTTTGTGCTGGGCTCGGCAGCCGGCCGTCCTCCCGGCCCCGCGCGCGCCAGCCAGCCAGCGGCGCCATGGCGGAGAGTCAGTCGGCGTCCGGGCTGGGGGAGTCGGCGCCTCTGGGCGGGGCGGCCGCCCTCGGCTCGGAGCCCGAGACCCGGCGGCTGAGCGAGCTGCGGGTCATCGACCTGCGGGCCGAGCTCAAGCGCCGCAACCTGGACAGCGGCGGCAACAAGAGCGTCCTGATGGAGCGGCTCCGCAAGGTGCGGCCCGCGGGCGGGGAGCGCGGTGCCCGGCTGCCCTGCGCGCATGCGCGTCGCCCGGCCCGGCCTCCCCGGGGGCAAAATGGCGCCGGGCCCGGGCCGCTGCCGCCGCCTTTGTCCGGCCCCTCCCCCCGCCTGGGGGTGCCTCAGTGGCCCTGTCACTGCCGCAACGGCTCCCCCGCTTCCCTCAGCGCCCGGGCCTCTCCGTCCCGCGGCCCCACGGGTCTCTGCCCCCCCCCCCATGGGGAGCTGCCTCTCCTCGCCCCTGTGTGGGGGCATCAGGCTGTGGGGGAGGGGACGTTATGAGTTGGGCTTCCTGTGGCCCCTGCTTCCAAAAAGCAGCCCCCCCCATCTCACAGTAGGTGGCCTCACCCAGTGCTTGCCAGATACCCCACCCTCTGCTGCCCATTGCTCGAGGTGTCACTGTTGGGCCGGGGGCATAAATGATTTTTTTTCACTGGGGTTCCGATTAAAGAATTTGAAAAGCACCGTGCGGGGCGGTCCATGTACAGAAGGGGTATTTTGGTGCAGCTTGCCTTACGGTTTTCCCGGAGGAATTGTGAGCAACACATCCCGACATGTCGCCCAGCTCTTTATCTGTGGCGGCTGAGGGGGTTGGTTGGCTGATCCCTGGCTCCCGGCTGTGCGAGTTGAGAAGGGGGGATTGGAAACAGGCTCTTGAAAGTGGACCAGAAAATCCACATGGGATTGCTGTGTCAGATTGCAGGCACCGAGATGACTTTGTCTCTTTCCCATAGGCTATTGAGGAAGAAGGGGGAGATCCGGATGAAATGCCAGTGGCTTCAGAGGTTACCAGTAAAAGAATGCCAAAGAGAACTAGCAAAGGTACAAAACAATTGAAACCCTTGCTCCTGGTTCATGAGTAGCTTGTGCCAAAAATACGGTTTAGTTTTCAGTTCTTGTTGGTTTTCTTTAACATTACTTGTCTTGTGATTTTTTTTTGTTTTTCTTTCCAGAATGTGTGCTAGTATGGTTATTACATGTTTTAGTTTAGCACTGGTTCCTCGACCGGTGAAGGCAGCTTGAAATTGTATTGTGAAGTTCAGATATACCTCGTGGTGGAATGCCTTCAACCATAAAGTGGACATTGTTCTAGAGTCTGCAATTTAGCATTCGTGGTAGTGAGCGCTGGGTTGCATCAGGCAGAGGTCTGCTCTGAAAGCGCCCATGTGAAGCTCAGTCAGTGCACCTGGACCTTGCTGAACGGCCTTGTTGTTAATTCCCTTTTCCCAACTATATTTGTTGAAGGGTGTAAAGGAGCAGCCCTGGCTCCCTTTGTCCTGCCCTCCTTTTGGTCCCTGGGGATCAGGTGCAGAACACGTCTCTGGCCCTTAGGTGGGCAAACAAACAGCAAGTCTGGGGCTTGGGGTACAAATATGGTCTGGTTGACAACCAGTCTCAGGGCAGGAAGCAGGGAGGGGCTCCCCCACCTGAGGGAAGGATGATACATGGGCACAAGCTCGCTCCACTCCGCTGCATCTCAGCTAAAGGCACAAGCTCAGGAAGCCAGCCTCCTCCCAGGAGCAGCAGGGTCCCAGCCACAACACATTGCCCTGTCGCCTGCCCTCAGGGCTTCAGGCCTTGAGGGGCCTTTCCCTAGAGTCACCTCTTCCCTCCGTGATACTCGCTCAGGGTGTTGTGGTACCCAGTCAGGGTGTTTCCCCGGTGGTCTCCGGGTAGTCGCCCAGGGGCAGGGTGCAGAAGCCCTCCATGTCATCTGGTGGAGGCAGGTCAGGCAACTCCATCTGGTCTTCCACAAGTGGCAGCTCCTCCAGGTTGCAGCCTGCAGGGGCTTTATCCCCTTCCCCAGCCAGTGGAAGCTTCTCCAAGTCGCAGGATAACTTCTGCAGGTCTGCATCATGGGGGCCTGGCAGCTCAGGGAAGGCTTCAGGCCTCCACAGGGCCAGTGGTCCCGGGGAACTCCCACAACCTCCTCCAAGGTAGCAGTCGTGAAAGGATCAGGCCAGTCTTCCCAGAGGTCCACCCTCAGCCAACCAGAGGGAGGGAGGGTTGGAGCGCTAAGGCAAGTGGATGGTCATCCTTCCCCTTCAGTGCCCTGGGCTGAAGTGAGCTCCATGGCCCTCTTCTTACACTTCCTATCATCCCATCCCCCGTCTGCTTTCCCCCAACCCCACCACCACCACCACTTCAGGCTTGAGGGGCAGGTGCCTTCAGGCTCTGTGCACCCAGAGGCAGCCGGTCTTCCCTGCCCATCTCTTGAGGCAGCCACATCTCCCTATAAGGGGTTTTAGCTTTTCTAAGGGGCATTGCAATCTGGATCATCAGTAAGTTGGAATTTTAAGTGCAACAAAAAATATGGTTCTGGCAATAATCAAAGCTGTAACTTCACAAATAAAAACAGGTAAAGTGACATCTCAGTAAAATTTGTGTTTTAAAAAGAAATGTCTTAATTAAACTATGGTTGCAAAGCATCAAAAATTCACTTGGTATCTATGTTTCTGTTCTGAAGTGGTAGCTCATTGTTTAAGGTGTACAGATTTCAGGTTCCTGATTTGGAATTTATTTGGGGCGCTTCCTTATCTATCCTTTATGGCACTATCTGAGAACTAGAAAGTAAAATTAACTTGTTCATTATTTGCATCTTTCTAAGATTGTCTGGTAGTGGACCAGGCTAAACATGATCCAGGTCCTCCGGACATTAAAATCAAAGGCCTTAATCCTGTAAATTGATATGGACTTGCTTGCAATATTGGGATCTAAATTATAAACTGATAATAGAAAATTTGTCTATTTTTGTCTAAATAAGGAAATCTAAGTGGTGTTCTGTTATAATGGGTCTTTTAAGATTCCTTCTTGAAATAGAAGTTTTATTTTTAGAGTGTCCTTTTATTGAGGTGCATAAGGATCAGAGAATAGTTTAGGGCAGGGGTCAGCAACCCAAAAAGATAAAAATAGCCAAGAATTTTGAGAGCTGCAGTGGGCATGGCCTCCTGGTGCAGGTAGCTGGGAGATGGGCCAGGGCATCTGCAACAAGGTCCCTTGAGGGCTGGGGGGAGCCTGGAGATTGGCATGGGCTGCCCACAGAATCGCCTCGTGGCAGGAGGAAGCCTGGAGCCCAAAACCACAAGGGGGCAGCCAAAGAGCTGCATGCGGCTCCGGAGCTCAAGGTTGCAGATCTCTGCTTTAGGGAAATCTGCATAGTTACCTAAAGTATGTCCACTCTGTAGTGGCTGCACCACCATAGCTGTGGTGCTCGAGCAGCACCTAGTGTAGACGTTTCCTATGTCAACTGAAAGGGTTTTTGTTGTTTGTGTAGTTCCACCTGTTTTTGAGAGGTGGTTGCTGGATCAGCTTAGCCATGAGTGACATACCTTTGTGACCTCAAATTTTAGGTACAGAATGCACAGTGACACACTACACTTGTTCAGATTGATGTTGTTTAATGGCAGTGTTAACTGTAGCCCCAGGATCAGGACCTTAATGATATATTTTTTTGAACGAACTCTGGGTTGAATGGCTAATTTAGCAAAGTACAGTGTGTCCTGTAGGGTCATGATATGCTTCCAAGTGTGTCACAACCTGCAAAAGCTTAAGAATCACTATACCAAAGAGCACATACTTCTCTTAATTATTTGAATAATGCTGTTTTCAGGGCGAAAGCTAGATGAAGGCATTGAAGATAATGGACTGGAGGAAAACTCTAGAGATGGACAGGTATGTGAAACCATGATTAAGATTGAATATTGTTGCTTTCAAATCACAGTGAATATACAATAGTTTGTGGGGTTTTTTTCTTCTTTCTTTTTACAGGAGGATATTGAAGCAAGTTTGGATAACTTGCAGGATATTGACATGATGGATATTAGTGTGTTAGATGAAGCTGAAATAGATAATGGCAGTGCTGTAGATTGCGGAGAGGATTACAATGCTGATAATATTCTTGATTCACTGTCTGATAGTAAAGACAACATTGATGCAGAAATGAAAGAGCTTCCAGATCAGCTTACGGAAAATGAGGTGGGTAACTGGAGATAGGATTTTTCATATGTTTAATTTCTGAAAATTGTAGACCTTTCATCTAAATGTTAGGAATCAAAAGTTATTTATTGCATGTAAGTGATCCACTAAATGGAATTAACTTTGAAGTTTTAAACATTTTTTCATTCCCTCCACACTATTCATGGAAATAATGTTCTCATTAAAAATTCTTTTGCCCTAATTCTGCATTCTCATTCTTTCCCTTTATACCTTTGTCTGAGAATCATGTGAAACACCCAGATATGCTTTATTGCACATTATATTGCCTCTGGGCTGACACAATATTTTGCTCGCTTCAGAGCTCCCCCAGTGTTACTTCCGTCTACAAGTTAAAACTGCTCTGAATCAGATAACTGGGCATTGATAGGGATCTTGCTGTCCATCTCTCGGCAAAGTCCAAGCACATTACTTGAAGGACATGCTTTGCCTCCAAAAACTGAAACTTTGAGTCCTGTTTTAGTTACTTCAGACTATTTTTATCCTTTTAGAAACAGAAGTAGTAAGGTAATGAAACATAGCAACTTTAAAGCTGTCAAACAAAAGAAGATTAACTAATTTTCTCTTCAGGAGGTTTTGTTTTTGTTTTTTAAGTGCACAGAACCATTGTAAACAGATGTTCTATTGCTAATAAATACTTAAACTAAACTAGTAGAAAAAGTTACCCTGAAATTTTTCCACATTCTTGAATAGGATTTGGAGGTTTGAGAGCAAGGGTATGTCTTCACTTGCAAATTAGTTCAAATTAAGGTTGTCTTGAACCAAGTATGGTGTGGACTAGGATTAACCCTTAGTTCAAAATTAAATTCAAATTAAGGGCAGATAGTTTAAGTTAATAACTTGGACTAACTCAAACTAACGTTAGTTTGAATTAGTCTGCGTTGTTAATTTGAGCTAATAAGTTCAAGTTTAGGTCAAACTGACCTTAAACTTATTAGTTTGAATTAACAAATTCAAGATACCTTTTGCTAGTGTAGACATAGCCCAAAAGTTATCTGAATATTGGTAAATATTTATACGAATGCTGTTGTCCTGGGAAAATCAAATAAGGTAGTGTAATTTTTCCTGCCTTTCAGTTTATTTACATTTTTGTTTGTAAAGCTATAGATATTCTTTTGTAAGAAATTAAATTTTTTCCATTCATTTTTCAGGAGGACTGTGAGGAAATTGGAAACAACTTAGATGCTGCCACATCTGATTTAGTTGCAATGAAGGTACATTGAAATTTTAGCTTTACTGCAATTTATTTTCCGTACTCCATTGAAAATTTCCCATTACTCTCTCAACATAAGAAAACCAACTCAGTTTTTTTACTCTTAATTGGAGTTCATACTGTAGAATAAGTGGTGTAGTACTTAATAGTCATAATGAACAGTGGTTTCCCAGCGGGAAAGTTGTCTACTTTTTTTGGAGCCTGGACACAGTCCTTCTACTCATGTCTGTAAACTGAGCACGTCTGCCAGTTTTGACTGCCTCCTTTCAGAAAGCTTCATCTTTCACTATTTGCATCATAAATAAAAATGATTTTAAGTTGAAAACATTCCTTTGAGTTGGCAACAGTAGAACTTAAATACCACTGCTTTACATATAATTTCAATTAATTTTCTTTTAGAAGGGAAACCAAAAACACCCATTAATGGTAACGTTACATCATCTGATTTTCATGTCATTTCATTTCCCTTTTCATCATTGTGAATTACAATGGACAGTGCAAATGTGCAGTGTATTTTCTCAGTAGTTATTCTTGTCATATTAGACATCAATGTTTTTTTAAATGCCTTTAGTATTCTGAGTTATCTACAAAGACAGACAATTGTAGCTGAATTCAGGTAGTTTTGATTTGTTTTCCATTTTTGTTTCAGCAAATGCCCAGTATTTACATGTCCAGAACCATTTCAAATAAATGTTTAAGGCAGTTTTAAATATAGCATGTGAATTACTAGAACTTCAGAAGAATCTTGCAAAATTTTGTTTTTGTCTGTATTTTAGACCAGACTTAATTTGTTAGTTTTATAAAAGTGCATGCTAATAACATACATTTTGTGATGTTTTGATTTTTTTCTCCTTACAGAAAATTGAGGAATCACCCTTGGAGCCAGGTACTGTTAAAAAGCAATGCAGGCCCATCTTTTCAAATAACCCTTATTAAAACACTCGTTCTTTTTTTTTTTTTTTTTTTTTTTTTTTTTTTTTTTTAAAGAATTACTGTATTCGGTTTTTTTATTTCTATGGTGGACAATCCAGATCATGCAAAGGTCATAGAGATTGGAAACCCAATCATATCCCCAGATCTGTGACATAATGTCTGTCATTAAATATTTTCACTGACATGAAGTGGTTGTTTAAAAACCTCCTAAACTATGTAAATAGACTTAGAAAAGTTAATTTCCGTTTAAAAGCTAAGAATTCTACATGTAAAACAGATCTTGTGATATCACAGAGTACCTTTATTCTATAACTAATAGAGCAGAAAAGGCAGTATAAAAAGCCATTGTAGGGACCTAAAATTTAAAAATTAGTAACTGGATACAGAAGAAAGAAGACAGTTTCTTCATGGAAATTCCATACAGATTCTATTCACTTTCTGGACTGAAAATATACTTATGCACCTTCAGAAGATGTCCCAGTTTTCATGTTGGACTGTTCTGCTAAAAGAATTTCACAGAAATTAGGAAATTGAACTTTCAGTGCATTGATACGTTCAGTTAAGCATCTTGGACTATGGAAGTTACTGAGAAGAACCAGACCTGAACAGTTTCTTGAAGAATGTCAAGGACCCGTCAGAAGGTTTTTTGTTAAATCTCTGGGGGCATTTTCTTCACTGTAGCTTTTGGGCTTAATATCATATTTAGTTAGACTACAAATAGTTTAGAACTTTACATGCTGTGTACATTAGGGTTTTCCAAT
>ML682020.1:10847541-11045584 GCA_007922195.1 Podocnemis expansa | reverse complement strand
AACTGATGGTTTGATTTCCTTCCTTTCCTCAACCTTCAAAGGTTGTTCTATTAAATTATTCCTATTTTTGTCTTTTGCCAGACGTAGTTTAAGATTCTGACTTCCCTTATTTCATGTCAGATTTCTTTTATTAAAAGTTTGCAAAGGTATCTTTTGTTTCTCAACTAGTTTCTGGTAGGTATTTTTGTTTCTTTTATTATTTAGAATTAATTATCACTTTTTGTTTCCTCATTGAGTAATGTAAGTTTTTGTCTTTAGCCCAGAGGAAGACAAAGATACAAAGACTATGTCGAAAGATGAGAAAGGTATGTTGTGAAGAAATATAATCATCGTTGGAAAACTTGTGTAATTTTTTCTTTGTAAATCAGTTATTGTAAATTAACAATTGGAATCAGAGGCAGTGCTTTCATTGACGTGAATGATTGCAAGACTTTAGTTAAGAGTTTAGTTTAGTTAACAAATTATTAATTTAAAAAAAACAAAACGTAACTTGTACCACAGAAAATTGATTGATTGGCAACCACCGCCTTAGACAATGGTTAGAACAAACTTTTTTCTTCTGGGGACTCACTTGAAACAAATTATTTATGACTCTGACCCAACACGGTCATAAACTTCCCCTGGCTGCTACCCCCTGGGTGGAAGCAGCTGTGGGAAATTGACAGGGATGCTGGCTGTCCTGCTGCTATGTGAACCCCAGGACAGCTGGCGTCTTTAAATTTCCTGTGGCTGATACAGCATGGGGGGAGGAAGCAGCCACGGGAATTTGACAGGATACTGGCTGCCCTGGGCTTCAGGCAGCAGCGGGACTGCCAGTGTTCTTTTAACCCACCCAGCTGTAGTGGCAGTGGTTTGATGGCCACTGGTCTAAAGTATCTAGTGACTACACTGCACAGACTGTAGCTGACTAAAGAAAACCTTTAATATGTGACAAATGCATCCTTCAGAGCAGTAATGAACACTTCATGTTAGGTGAGAAGAGTTTCATAATGCTACCTGGTTTGGTAAATTTGTTTATCTGTTTTGATGAAACTAGGATTTTAATACTTGTATACAAACTTAAATTGCATTCTAGCTGTATGCTTCCATATCAATCTTTAAATACAGCCTTCCTCAGTCAAAGTCTTGTTTCTTAAAGGAATCTAGCTGTGTGGATCCCATTTATGGTGTTCTCACACACCATATGCAAGTGAGATCATAATCTTTTTTGACTAGCAATGTTAGGTGGTACCCCTGTCTGGCTGTGCATGTCCTGATAGCCTGTTTCACTTCCTCATCTGCAGTCATATAAGCAGTGTGGCTCCCATTGCCTCCACACTTCCTTGTAGCATCCCAGCAATCAAACCGCACTTGGCATTGTCTGCCTGCTGGCACGCTGTCATCAGATCAGTTTTGTAAATACTGGTAATAGCTATAAGTATTTCAAGGACACTTTTTTGCCCTTTTGGCAGTCTGTCATTTTCTCTAATTTTTACTCCTTTTCTGGCTCCTCCTTATCACCTCTTCACCCAATGTCTGAGCCTAAACATTCTACTGTCAAGAAATTTTGTCCATTAGCAAATAGACACTCTTAATGTATTATCTGTTTGTGTGATGACTGCATTCTGGAGCACATGCTGGTCTTTTTCCACCAGAATTCATTACTCTGTTGATAACTCTCCTAAAGTTCTACTGACTTTGAACAATTCATAAAGAGGAGATTGGATTTGGAAGGATGTTCCCGTGAGTCCGAAAAGGGACTTTGACTCCCAGAGATTCCATTCCTTCAGTGCCCTTATGCTAAGACTTCTGTTACCAGTACTGGGAGAGGGTCAACGCTTTGTTCAGCCTTTCTGAATACGCCAAATTGAGATCTGTCAGTGTGGCTCTTCTAGATTCCAACTCAGCAAAAACATACCTCACTCAAGACAGATTTGAGTCTATCTTTCTCCTAATCTTCAACATCAAGGAAGTTGCATTGACTTGTGTACTTACTGCAAAACCCCCCAAATGTAGACACTTCACGTTTCCAATTCCGGTAATGGCTTCCTTGGACTGGTGGGCCTACCTCAATGAGCTGCAGAGGAGAGGCACCATTCAGAATCCCACAATGACAAAGATTACAAGAGTGTTTGTGGCATGTTGGGGGTCCATTTTAAATCACCTACAAATGCAAGGCATGTTGTCCTGTAAGGGTCCTTACTCTGTATCAATATTCTGAAATACGGGGTGGTTCGACTGGCTCACAGAGCTTTTCTGCTGCTTCTGAAAAGAACCACTGTACGGTCCTGACAGGCAGTACCTCTGTAAAGCATCAGCAGGCAGGAGGATGCCCACTCATCCTCTCTCTATAAGGAGACAAGCTGTGGAATTAATGCCATCTTCACTGGAAAGCAAGAATGGCCATTCTAGGCCAGACCAATGGTCCATCTAGCCAAATGTCTTCCAGCAGTGACCAATGCCAGGTTTTTTTTCAGCAGGAATGAATAGAAGTAATAATTATCAAGTGATCCATCCCATCAGGTTTAACTATTTCCAGGAACACTAGCTGAACAGAAATAGTTGCTGAAGGACTGTGTCCTCAAGCCTGTATTCTGCACATGCAGCCCTTCTTGGTATACCGGTTTGCCAACAACAAGAATGTTGAATACTTTCTCTTTTCTCCCTCAAGACACGTATCAGCCCAGGATCGTTCCAGGAGTCTTTTCTTGAAACCTTGAGACATAAGGTCAACTAGAAGGACCCAGGGCATCCAAAAGTACACGTGATCGTTATTAGAAATGCTCTGATTTGTGTGGGCATGTACTGTATTGATTTTGTCGTCTAGAATCATGGGTGCTTACAGACGTTTGGACTGAATTCCTACAGAACTGGTCTGATCAAGGATGTCATACTGGTATTACAGCAGCAGTAAGGCAGTGGCTGATAGCCAGGCATACCATCAGTAACTGATACACAAAGCTCTGAAGGAGAACGATTGGATGTGATTTGTGTATTTCCAGATCCTGCCTCTGTAAAGCATACAGGGAGAGAGACTGCAATACACAGATTAGTGAAGAAATGGGTTGTGATATCTATTCATCATTGGGTTGGGCTACTTTTGTCCACTAGAACTGCTCACGAATTCCCAGCACAATGACCACAGGGATCTAGAACGCTCTTATGGAGGATCTGTTCTGGACAAACAAGTCACATTTCCAGCTTGACTGACAAACTACAAGGCTAACAGGCTGTTGATGTGCATCTCTTTCAGGCAGTCACCCAATGAAAGCATCTGTTCTTGTTTTGAACTTTGTCTTGTTCATGAGAGCAGGTTTTGAAATTGAATGCTGTGATTTGGAAAAGAGGACCGTGTCTGGAGAAAGGCTTTCAAAAAGTTAGCCTGTTCTGGTGAAGGACTAGAAGGAATATCCATCCAGTACTGCTCAGAGTAGTTTTAAGAGGCAGAGAGAAATATCTCCGAACTGAGCAGCAGTTGGTTCGGCTGCAGATAGCTAAATCAAGATCTGCTTCACATAGTTAAGGACATTTGACAGCTCGGAAGCCTCAGGAAATTGTTAAACGAGTGGTGCTAGAATTGATTTTAAAAAACATGTTTCGATTGTGGACTGGAAGGACATTTCATGGGAGGGCAGACCTCCCTGAGTCCAAGTGAGTGCTCTGTCAGGTGACCGGCAAGTGTTCAAAGCATGGGAAGCCCACACCTTTAAGGAAGAACAAGGGATCTTGGCAGGGTTGCCAGCAAGGATGAATATGTAGAATACAGATCAACTGGAAGCCAGTGATGCATTTCAACAGTTTGTAGAGCCTATTCTTTTTCAGGGCTTTCCTTTTGTAATGATCCAAAAGGATCATTCAGTGTCTTAAAGTTTACCAACTAGAAGCACCTAAAGCAGAGAGAATCTTTCCAGGATGCATAAGAAATTTTCATATATTCCATCTGCAAGGCTGCCACTTAGATCTTAGCCCATACGTGTACCAGACATTATACCCTTGATTAGGTGATTGAAAAATTTACTTCAGAGATGCCTAAGTGACGGGGGGGTATGTTCCTAAATTACTTAGACCCATATTTTATAGGTGTTTAGGCTTTACTGCACTCAGCACCTACCTAATTTATGAGCCTAAATCTCATTTTCAAAAGGGATTTAGGATTTAGGAATTGGTGATTAAAAAATTCCAATCTGTGATGCATTAGGTATGTTTGTACCATAAGTGGGATCCACATTGATAGGACATCTCTAAGAACTGCAGGTATCTGAGGTGAGTAACTTTGTAGTGCAGTCTAAGTCTTTGTAACGTATTATATTTTTGTTCTGCATGTCAAAGCTTGTAGTTTGTTGTAACTGCAAATACTTTGAACTTAAAGGTACTAATCACTCTCAAGAATGTGAATTGGTGAAGGTAAAATTTTACACGTTATATTTCAGTTGAGCTGTGGGCAAAGAATGTGAATTGAAATTGCTTTTTTTCAGTTGTAATAAAATAAGGGGTGTGTTTTCAATTAGGTCGCACTAGTTCTGGCAGAAACTTTTGGGTGAGTGGACTTGCCTCCACTACTAGAGCTACAGACCTGAAGAATCTTTTTAGCAAATACGGGAAGGTAAGGTTTTTAATCCTTTTACACAAAACCAGCTCACAATATGTCTTCTCTTATATTTTGCTATTTGAAGTATTTTAATTGAGTACCAGTACCAAAGATGAAGTACAGGTAATTGGAAATGCAAATTATCAAAAATATTCTTGGCACATACAACAGCAAATGATATGCAGTAAGCTGTTTCATCTTTTGTGTTTATCCTTCACCTGTGCAAAAATTATTTTTTCCTTTCCAGACCTTATTTGAGTCAGTTTAACCTGTTGGCTTTGTTATATGTATTTCTGTGTCCCGTGTACTGTAGTGTCACCCTCATGGTCACTCATGAACTTAGTAATATGAAAGAGTAGGCATGTGAAGTTGAGTAAAATAATACTGTCATTTGCAGCCTTTTCTCTGGTGTAGTATGTAAGAATGGACTTACGAACATTTGGAGACACCAAAGATTCATTTAGTCTGATTTTTTTGACCCTGTTACTAAAATTAACACCTGTTGTTAATTCCACATCACTAGATAAGAAGAAAATTGAAAGGGCTGGTTTAATAGATGGTGAATGCTAGAATTAGTAATTTCCCTTGTACTTATAGCAGGCCTAGACAAATGAGAGGTTTCTGGTCATCATAGCGACCAGTTTTAGCAGCCTGTCGCTTAGATCCACTGCAGAAATATAGTAGAGGAGCACCTTCTGGTGACCAAAAGTAAAATTGCTGGCACATAGCTGTGAGCCAGTTTTATCCACCCCTGACTTATGGGGATATTTTAAATAACTTTCTCAAAGGTTCAGTAGCACCCTTTCAATATGACATTGTCAGGTGTCAAGTGAATTTATCTGTTGTTCCACTACAAATGGTGGCAATGGCATTCAGCAAATGTAACTTGAGGAAGAAATCAAAACCTGTGTTGTGGTCTACATTAAATCAAATGAATTAAGTTCACTACAGCTGTGGATTTATTTTAATTGTATGTGTGGTTATTGCATTTGATGCAAAGAAAATTAACTGTGTCAGACTACTTTATTAAGACAAAGTGTATTGGTTTTGCTTAGTTCAACCCAAAATTGATCTCGAAGGAGATGATTCTAGAGTGGTGGTTCTCAGCCCACTGCCCAGTCAGCACATAGCTGTGGCCAATGTGGATCCTCATAGCCGTACAAGTATATTGTGTGAGTGCAGCACGCATAACACAGAGAGCTGCATATGTTGCCCATAATGACGCATGTGAATCCAAAATACAAAGACAGCTGAGCTGTTACCTGTTTGTGCCTGAATATTCCAACATCATTCACTGTAATTCAATCAAAAGAATCCACATTCTTTGGAATATTAATCATGGACAAAGTTAAATTTGAAGCAAAAGTATGCCTGGGGTAAATTACATATTGGTAGAAATCATACTCCCCCTTCAGCTGCACTTTAAAATGTGAAGCCTGTGAGAATTTATGATATATTAGCATAAACAAAGAGCTTTTATGGAAATACTTATCTCTGTTTGCTCTTTCACCATTCTCTTCCCTGTCTTTTGTAGCATACTTGACAATTGCATGTAAATAGGTTTTTTAAAACTGTTCTTGGTGAGTGCTTCCCATCTCAAACTGAAAAACTGCATTTGAAAAAATTCAAAATGAGTTAACATTTTATGCATGCCACTACCAATGACTGGAAAGTTGCATTTTTTGATACTGTGATAGGAACTCACCTGACAGATTGTTGAACTGAAGTATTGTATCAACATGGCTGGAAATCACACTAACCTTTGATCATTGTTCCTCTGGTTGCTGTTCATCAAATTTTGATAATGTACAAACAGAGCTCATTGATTTTACAGGCTTTCTTATAAACACAGTTCACTTGGTTTGCTTTTCACCAATTGAACATTTTCTGCATTGTGTTTAGCAGAGTGAGTCCAAAAGATAGTTTTCATAGTTTTATCATTTAAAAACATGTGCCAGGTATGATAGACCATATTAGTAAGGGTAAAAAGTATGAGGGAGAAAGAAGCTAACATCTTAAGCTTATAAATGGTCTCTGTGTCTGTGTTGTCTATTTATATTAGAATGACTATATCTGTGTAAAATTGTCATCCTTAAGGTGGTTGGTGCAAAAGTGGTGACCAACGCTCGCAGTCCTGGTGCTCGCTGCTATGGGTTTGTTACAATGTCTACAGCTGAGGAGGCAACAAAATGTATTACACACCTCCACAAAACAGAGTTACATGGGAAAATAATTTCTGTAGAAAAAGTAGGTGATAATTCTCAACAAGATTAAACTCTTCCACCCTCCCCCACAAGAATGCCTAAATTAATGAAAAATTTTAACTGATGTTTGTCAAATACAATTTCAGGCAAAAAATGAACCTGCTGGGAAAAAGCCTATAGATAAAAAAGAGAGTGAAGTGAAGAAGGAATCAGTTGTCACTGAGAGGTATCATTCTCCAGATTCTGTATCTGAAATGGTTCTCTGATTCTGGGGTGTTTTCTGCTGGGGGGGGGGGGTGTCTGCACTAAAAAGCAAACAAGGTGAGTACATAAGTCTGAAGTGATAGATTCAAAGATACTTTTTCATATGTATTTGTTAAAAAGCAATGAACATGTCACAAACAGGAGAACAAAAAATATTTTCTAAAAAGCACCATCTTTTACTTAAACCTACAGCAGCCAATGAAAATATCAGCAGTTGTAACTTCAGGAATCAGTGTTAACAAAAGTGATGCAAATATTTTCATGACATTATAATAGAGTTCAGTCCTATTCTTGCCAGATGTAAATTACTGCCCTGATGTTTTTATGCTCTCAAGTCACATTTTTGGTTGTGTATCTTGTGTTTTGAGAGAGAGGGTTTTTGCTGGTTAAGATGTATAGAAGATAAAAAAAAAAGTGATTTCATTTAAACATATCTGGTCAAATGTATGCAGTCACAAATCAAACCTGTATTTGATTATCTAGGAACTAACAAGGTTTAAGTAACAAAAAGAAATGATAAAAATAAGTTTAATAAAAAACCACTGAAAACCCAAATCTCTGACCCACTCCAGCATTCCGATCCATTCATCCAACCAGTCCCTTCTAGTCGTATTTACACACAGAAGATCCTCTCATGGAACAGGGCTATCTAGTGCTACCGTGATATCCAACATCCCTCTAGTGCCAAACCTCTCAGTGTGGGCATACTTCGGGTAGCTAGAAGGGTTAGATGAGTCCTCTACTTTAAATGTTGTATAGACGCGTAACTCTCCTGTCAAATGCTGTTTGATTGATTGCTAGTTTT
Source organism: Podocnemis expansa (assembly GCA_007922195.1). Lineage (NCBI taxonomy): Eukaryota > Metazoa > Chordata > Testudines > Podocnemididae > Podocnemis > Podocnemis expansa. The sequence continues at coordinate 11,037,744 of ML682020.1, read as the reverse complement.
TGGTCTTAAGTTAGCTGTCACCTCTGGAAACTTAATTTTCTGAGAGGGTTTGCCCATCCACAGGTATAGGGTTCATTTTGTTGTGTTCAGCAGCCACACTGCAAAAACCCAACAAGGTTTGATGTTGGCTGCCGTTTTTTCTTCCAGGAATCTTCTCTGACATTAGGTACCCCACACCTTGGGGTTTCCTGTTGTTCATAGTTCAGTTATCATGATCTTTTGCTAGGCCGAGAATTTTGAACCTATACAGCAGGTTCTAATCATTTTTTACTTCATGACAGCAGAGGATTTGGCATTTTTTCAGTATCAGTACCTTTAGAGATATTTCTTCCTGAGATTTAAGCCAGTGCATTATATGTAAAAGGACGTTTATTTCAGTCTGCTTTTGGCTCAGACTTCCTGTACTTTTATGTTGTTGTTTATCCATGTAGCATTGGCTTTTTTCCCTCAGTTTTAAATCATGTTATTTTCTATAGGTCTGGCAGCGTTAAAAAGGATGAGAAGGCTGACCAACAAGATGATAAGAAAACAGAAGGAAAAGAAGAGAAGGATAAAGATGAGCTGAAGTCTGGGTCATCAGATCAACTGAGAACTACAAAATCCGGTAAGTTAACTGCTGTTAACTCTATAGGCGACTGCTAGGCATGATTTGTGTGGATGCTGATAGTTATTGTCCCAAAAGAAATAATTTAAATGTTTTGTAAAGTCTTTTAGCATCCAAAGATGAAAGGCAGTGCAGTGTTTTGTTTGGTTTTAATTGCAATAGCTGACTGTGGTTTGGGCATATTATTAAACAGAGCTAATGGGCATAATTGTGGGTGAGGGAATGCACTTGTTTTGTTGAGTTTGTAAAACTGATCATTTAAAAATTTGAAGTATTACAAGCAAATGAGAAATGGTCATAGTTGCACAGCTCTTGTGTTATTAGCCTTGATGTCTGTCAGGTCAATTTTTGGGGGGAAAACATACACACAGTAACTCCTTGCTATCTGTATTGAGGGGCTACTTCAAGTGACTACTTCAAAATAGCTTCTCGTTAAAAAAAAAAATTGTCACACTGGTTTTTTACGTCACCTCAGCTGTGTAGTAAATGGTGGGTAGGATGGGAAGACAAGTTATTTTTTCTCTCTCTTGACTTTTCTTACGTCTACATGCCTGATATGTTTGTCAGCAGATGGGGGGGTAAGTTAAACAAATATAACTCAGTAAACTAAATAGCAACTGAAACCTGACCATTAACTAATCAGTAAAAATCTGATGGGATCTGCCAAAATTACAAAATGTATGGATACCATCTTTACGGATTCTTTCTTTTGGTTTTAACAAGCGCTATCAAATGGCTGTTATGCTTGCATTTCATATTATTATTTATTGCTTTTAGAAACTGACACAATTACATAAAAATGTATTTACTGTGTAATTGACAACTATGGTATCTCTTAACATCAAGTAAATTGAAGGTGGCCTCAGCTCACTGCTTTGTTCCTTCTCCCTCCCTATTCAGCTGCCCCGTACTCAACAGGGAGCCTCCCGGAGCACCTTCACCATGTCTGCAGAACACCAGCTGAGAAACAGTGATCTAAAATCTTACAAATAGAGCCCTTCAAATCTGCTGATATCTGCATTATATCCGTGGATACAATGTGAATATTCACAGACCATTTCTTATGGATGCAGATCAAATGCGGATCCACATATTTATATCCGTGCAGGGCTCTGTTTGCAAAGGATTTTCCCCTTGTGTTACTTAGTTCATAAAGTAGCAGAGATAGGGCTACAAATTACATGGAGTATTCAGAAGTCAATTCTGTGACAAAACAATGTTTTGAAGAGAAGATAATGTAACGTGTTGTGTTTTGAGAACTGCTACCATTGCCAGTCAAAGCCTCCATTGTATTACATAATCTCATGTTCTGTGATTTGTGTAGGAAGCAAGGGAGCAGAAAGGACAGTAGTGATGGACAAATCCAAAGGAGAACCTGTTATTAGTGTGAAAACTTCAACTGCATCAAAAGAGAGAGTGAGTGTAATTTTTTGGATTCAAAATTCCCATGAGTAAAATAGTTTTTAAAAGACTGACATTACAAAACTTTAACATTGCACTCAAGCTAAGACTTGTTTCTCTGTGATTTTTGTCTGCTCTTACAAAAGGCATAAATGTGTCAAAAGAAGTTATGCAGAGACTAAGTTTTCAGGCATACCGTTTATGAAAGGAGGGATGTTATGAGTAGTGTTTGATCTATTAGCATCACTGTTTTTATAAATACACTCCAACTTTTATATTAATTATAGAGCCTCAAGAGCCAGGACCGCAAATCAGAGAGCAAAGAGAGACAGGGTATTGTGCCGTTCGACAAAATCAAAGCACAGCGGAAAATTAGAGAGGCAGAACAACGCCGGTAAGTTCAGTGGCAGATTGTTGGGAATTTTTTTTCCCGTTTTTTAATTTGGACAGTCTTCTCACTAAAGTTATGTAAAGAGGACATAGTCCCTCCTTCACTGGTATTTGAAGTATAGTTGATTGACGTTTTTATTCAGTTAAGCATTACTTGTGCAGATGCTTGCGATCAAATCACATATTAGGAGGCCACAGGTCCCAGAAAAGACTGCCAAAGCACTAATAATTGGGTTTATTTGTTAACCTTCTTGGGATCTAAACATGCAGTGGGAGGTTGTACGTGGAAACATAGTTTCAATTGCCCTCCTCTGCCTTTGCTGTTATGTACATAGGTTTAATTAGCATTAAATGTTCCTTGATGCTTAGCTCAAGGCCACTCCAAACTATTCCATCCCACCTGGTTCAAGGGAGAAGGGAGATTCTGTCTCAAAATCAGAGCAGGTCTCCATCCAGACTCATTCCATCAGGCAGTATGGATTTTAACTCCCTTTTAGATCACTTTTTCAGGGCATTCTATATTTACAAGTCATTTGACATTTTGAAAAAGGTGATGGCACATGTATGTGAAGTATGTATAGATGTTTAAAAATATAAATGATTTATCACCTGTCCCTCAAAGCTACATTCTCTATATCCTTTCAGCGAAGAGAGTGACCTAACTTGGATGTTTACTTGATCCTACTTTCATAATGCCCAATAAAGGGATAACAGTGGTACTGTGTCCACATTCTAAGGCTGTTGGTCTTTACTTATTTTAACCAAGGCATCCATTTTCCATTCTTTGCAAAACTGCACAGCCTAAACTAGGGATAGCTAGATATGAAATAAGGTTGGGGGAGGGGGGTAGTATGGGACTATTTTCCTTGTTTTTGCAAGTTCAAAGACTCAGTGTCTATATGCATAAGTCTAAATAGACTAGCTTCTGTATTTAGTTCCCAACCCTCTTAACAATTAATCTGCCAAGGCAATTCTTGATGGAAAGAAAGAGGTTACTCATCCCCCTCTGAGTGGAGTTCTGAGCCTACTGGTATGCAAATTCGCACTAACCAACCCTCCTTTCCTGCTTCCTCACAGTCCTTGCATGATATTTTGAGAAGTAGGAATGAACTTAGGGCATTTGGGATGAAGGTCCCTTGACCTGGCAACTAATGTTCCGATCAGTGAGGATGTGCATGCTTCTGAGGGTACATATCTGCGGAGGTGATATAAATGAACTCCAGTTACCGGTGAGCATCCATCCTTAGTGCTGAATACTCCATAGCCTAGGAAACTCGCAACACAAATCTAGGATTAATACAATTTTCATTTTTGCTTTGTAGTTCATGTTCACTATTAAAGGGTTAAATCTTTAAGCCTTTTATCTTGCTGTTTGACTAGCACCCGTGAGCGTAGGGAGAGACAACAGCATTTGCAAATCATACGGGAGCGAGAAGAAAGAGACAGGCTCGAGATAGCTCGAGAGCGACTGCAAATTGAAAGAGAGCGTCTTGAAAGAGAACGGATGGAAAGAGAGCGCCTCGAGAGAGAGCGAATGCACATAGAACATGAAAGAAGAAGAGAACAGGATCGCATACAACGAGAGAGAGAGGAGTTGCGTCGTCAGCATGAGCAACTTCGCTATGAACAGGAACGGCGATCAGCAATGAGAAGACCGTATGATATAGATGGGAGGTAAAACCTGCAAATATAATTAGTAAATTAATTGCCTTTTGTTGATGCAGTTAGAAAAACTTGGAGCCCTTAGATTCTCTCTGAAAATCCCAAACCACACAAGGGGCTGCATAGGCTATCTGGCCATTGAAAGGCATAGCTAGTTCTGGCTTCTGTGTGAAATTCTCCACTAGATTACATAGAGAAATGTTTGTCACCATTTAACAGTTTATTAATCATTCTTAAAGACATCAAACTGTTCATATAGTCACCTACAACTGCTCACTTTGAATCAAAAAACTGAAAATACAGTAAATTTCCCTAAAGATGTATTAGCAGATACATACAGTCACAGAAAACCTAGCTCAATTGTCAGCTTTCTGTCTGGGTTGCTGATAGGTATCTAATTTTGATAGCTCCCACTGGAGTTAAAGCAGGCCATCAGGGGAAAAATAGACTGAGGAGTTGTGCATAAAAGCAATTAGCATATGGTAAGTCGGTGTGTAAATCTACCTTGTTCTAGCCTGCCATGCATTAATTGTCTGTGGACCCTGTTGCTGTCCACTTAGAATTTCCTAGTTGCTTAAGTGGGGTAGATCAAAGCATGCTAGAAAACTTTTAGAGGACGACAGTAAGGTCCACAACCAGTTGGTACGTGTCAGGCTAGTGCATAGTAGATTTACATGCCAGCTTGCCCTGCGCTAATGATTCATATAGACAGGCATTGTGACAGATGCACAAATCACTATAGAAAATCCTAAAATAAATATAGATAGAAAATATTTCTCCTCTTTCAGTACATGTGGGGATTAGGGTAAAAATGGATAACGCTTAACTGAAAGATACCATTTTGGCGGATCAGATTTTAGTAATCAAATCTAAATGATTATTGAATATTCAGATAACTAACAATAGAAATGGAATAAGGTGTTTAGACTGGAAGAAACATAGACCCAAACATGGGTAGAACTGATTAACAAAGGAATCCATGATTACTGTAACCCGTAACTTATTCCTTGTTACACCTGTCTCTTCCTCTTCTGTAAAACATTAAGCCGAGTTGTTAACAGTACACTTTCTTTTTGAAAAGGTAGTAATTAGATGAAACTAAATATGAAGAGAACAAAACAGAATCTGAACTGAAATAATGTACTATATTTGTACTTTATTTCAGGCGAGATGACTCTTACTGGCCAGAGGCGAAGCGAATGGCAATGGACGATAGATACCATTCTGATTTTAGCCGCCAAGATCGCTTCCATGATTATGACCACAGGGATCGTGGCCGATACCAGGACCATTCTATGGACAGGTCAGTGATTTCTTTGTTTAATAAATAATATGGGAGGGTTTTTAAAAACGAATGAGGGCTTGTGTGTTCTTGTTCAATGCTGAAGTTTGTAATTGGGTTGGGGGGCTGCCTTTACTACCTGTTTAACAGGAAGAAACCTTACAAAAGAAGGTGCTTAGTTGTACTGTTGCCATCAGCTAAGAGCTTCTAGCAAGCTCATTGAAAACATGGGAAGTAGTATTAAAAGCAAAACTTCCTACAGTGGATCTCAAAGTCCCTGAAGTAGTGTTGTAATAACCCACCACTTTTTGCCTTGTGACTAATTAGTTTCTTTCATATTTAGGCTTGCAATAACATAGACAAGATAAATGTCTTTCTTAAATGAATATTCAGTTTACCTTCATGTATTGGGATTGAGTAAGTTTTTAACTAGCCAGAATGTTTCACACTTTCTGTATGTGCAAGTGACATTGTAAAGATGGAGAATTTCCAGTTTCAGCAGAAACCTGTGTTCAGCATCTCTGAAAATACAGCCCTAAATGTATGGTATAAACTACAGTTTAATAAATTCACTGCAAGGTTCTGATTCGGATTGCTCCTTTTCAGGAGAGAAGGATCAAGAACAGTGATGGGAGATCGTGATGGGCAGGTGAGTTGGATTTGAATACGAGCTTTATAGACCTTGGATAGCTTAATTTATCTAAACTGATTTCCTGTCATGAATGTCATATTAAATTACAGTGAACTAGTGTAAGAGACGCAGATAAGAAAAGGAAACCCCCTTCATTATAAAACTTTTCAAAGAAATTAAGAGGTAAAAAAGAAAATTCTTGAGTAGTCTGATCACTTGTTCTATTTACTGGCACACAAACACATCAAGGATAATTCCTCTGGCACAATAAATACAACTAGTGAATATCTGAGTTGTAAAGGGTGCATAGAAAACACAAAGGCCCGGCATAAAGACAAAAGTGAGGAAGGAAGTCATTGGAAGAATTGAATTCCACACAGTAATAATCAGATTAAACTAAAAGAAAATGGAATTGGCAAAAAATATATTTTTTAAGTTATTTAGAGGAAATATTTTGCTCCAAGAGGTTACGCTCCTAGCTAGGCTTTCTGAAATCTTGCTGCCCTAAAGTTCCCTATTTTGATGGGTAGGCTACTGAACTGGGTCAGTTCTAGTGACTAGTTCTTACCAGGTTGAGAGTCACGATGTGGCGTTCCAGTTTGTACCCTTCATCTTTCAGCATTACCCAGATGAGCGCCATGGAGGACCAGATCGTCATTCACGAGATTCACGGGACAGTTGGGGTGGCTATGGGTCTGACAGAAGAATGAGCGAAGGGAGAGGGATACCTCCACAGTCTCGGTTAGTACGTGTAAACAAGGGCACTCGTAAAGTTCACACACCTTTCTTTGAAACCTCAGATGAACCTTTTGAAGGGTAATAGTATGGAAGCAGTTTTTTTACCAGTGTAAGAACTCTCTCCAGGTAGTTTCACTGAGGATCTTTTCTCTCCTGGCTGCACAGTGGGGCTGTGCATCATGGAGCTCTGGAGTAAGGAGTTGCTGTGCAAAATGTTTTGTCAGTTTTCACAGTTCTTGTGTAAGGCTGCTTCTTCAAAGGGTCTAATTTGATTATGACCATGATGTTCAAGAAACCCTTTGAAGAGAGAGTAACTGACAGCTAGTGGATTGGATCTGCGACTGTCAAATGCAAGAAAAGCCAGAATTTGATAGAAAGCCCAGTGTGGGAATAACTTGGAATCCCAGGCACTTGTTTAACCAGCAGGCCAATCTTAGTACAAATTAAGACTTTTTCCCCCCTACTGATATAATGGAGAGCACTCACTGGTGTTCAGTGAACTTACATTAATCTCCCTTTTGTTAGAGTATTAAGATTTTCTGTCTGTTACTTCTCAGCCTCACTCAGACTTGTCCACTTCACAGTGGAGTTTTCTCTCTGATCTGCAGTTGCAGTGACAGTGACCAGGAAAAATGATTCCAAAGCGGAATACTTTGTAAATTTTATAATTAGATAACTATTTCCTCTGAATAAGACACTCTGGAAAATGTGAAAAAATACATTGATCTCAGATTGAATTTTAGTTAGTGGGTTGTTCAAAACAGCTAGCCTCTATACTCGAAGTTGTCACTAAGCATCAAATTTACATTGTTGCTTAAACAGGGGTAAGGAAATCTTATTTCTGTATTTGTTTTGTGAGGTGAATTGTTTAGCAAATTTGTTAGTAGGATATCATTAAACAGATTATCATTATAGATGCAGGATTGCTAAGCTTGTGTCTTGGAAAGTATTAATATGTTCATGAATGAGATGTTTTTGGCTTCATCTTTCTTGCCAGCGATGGACGTGATTGGGGAGATCATGGTCGAAAATTTGAGGGACATAAAGATCGTTCGTGGCAGGGCGGTGCGGATGGAGGAATGATGGGACGGGATCATGAGAGATGGCAAGGTATTCTTTCTGCTTTATTGCTAATTGCTGCTAGACTTCAGCTGGTAAAGACAGAGCATTATTAGCATAAAGAAAGCAAACCTGGGAATGGGGGAAATAAAGGGAATACTAGAGCATTGTTTTTATTTCTAGGTGGTGGTGGTGGTAGTAGAGGCAGACCAGCCCATTCAATGCATCGAGGAGGCCTGTCCGGGTAAGTAGCTTTGTCAAGGATAATTGGTTTGTACCTCTTCCTCCAGTTCCCTTCCCTTTGCAATGGTCATTCCTTGCGTGTTTAAATTAATCCATGGAATCTTTTGTGAGAGAACAAAAGCCATTTGGAGTTACACAAAATAAAATGTTTCAAAAATGTTTGTGATTTGTCATTGACGTAATGCCAGTGAGTAATGCGCCCATGATTTTATCTAGTGCATTGTCCTGAGTGAAAGTCATACAAGAAATATAAATAGCACAAATTATATTCATATGATAAAATCAGAATTGCAATGTAAACTTAAACACCATGAAGCAAAATTAATGTCTGAATCTCTTTATAGGCGTGGAGGCTTCATGCAGGGTGGCAGCCAAGGCCAGATGATGCATAGCGGAGGGATGCAAGGGGAAGGATTTGCAGGCCAGGAGAGAGCAAACAGACCCAATGACCCCCGTTTCAACCGTCGCTACTGAATGTGTTTTTAATTTTTTAATGTGAGATGGCAACAGAAGTGAATTCTTTATTACCCTGGGTAACCATTAACTGTAACTTACGGGTTCCCATAAATGTGTAATTTTTTAAGCTGCTGCCACATCATATAGCTCGATACAATGTGAACTCCTTTGTTTTTGTAATGTGTTGTTCATACCCCATTTAAAATGTCTGTCAATGAAGCATTCCATTTTCCAGAATTAAAACCAGTTTACAGTTAACTTTCTTGTGTCTCTTTGGCACTGCAAATGCCAGAGCTAGAATTTGACCAGACTGACATGGTGGTCACCTCACAAGGGGACTGCAGCTTTTAAAGAAAAATCTCCCCCTAGCCATTCTGGGGAAACAGGCTAGATGGAGGAGGAGGGTCCAAGCAGACTAAAAAGACTCTGGCCAAATCCCATAGGACTCTTAAAGTGATGAGGAAACTGGCAAGGATTTGTATGCAGTGCTGGGTTTTCAATAGGAGTCGCGAAGTCCCCTTGTGAAGAATAATTGTACTGGAGTGAACTCACATTTATCTGGAATAGTGTATGTCCATCCAGGAAACACTGGCTGTGGTGCCCCCAAGCTAGGCAGAGGACTGTTGTTTGTATGGGTTGGTGTAAGAGGGTGCCTGTGGTACTCAGCGGGGCAGACCCTTTCAGTCCTGCCCTCCCTAGGGGGCCGATGCAGAACAATTCCCTGGCCCTCAGGGTGGAGCCGGCAAACAGAGCAAGTCTGTGGCCCTCGGGTGGGGCAAACAGCAAGTTTCGGGTTTGGAATATAAGCCCTCTCAGCAGTCCAGTGGGGAACCATCTCAGGGCAGGAAAGGGTGCTCTACACAGGGGAAGGAGGAGGCAGGGGCGCAAGCTTGCCCCACTTCACTTCTTCCCAGCTCAGGGCCCTAATTAGGCAGGCCAGCCTTGTCCTAGGGACAGTGGGGTCCCAGCCGCAACATGCCCAGTCCACTGGTCTCAGGGCTTGGGGTGGGTCTCTCCCAAAAGTCCCTTCCTTTGGTGGTACCCGGTTGGGGTGTTCTCTGGTGGTCTCTTCCAGGTAGTTGCCCAGGGGCAGGGTGCAGAAGCCCTCCATGTCATCTGGTGGGGATAGGTCTGGCAACTCCGCCTGGTTTTCCATGAGTGGCAGCTCCTGCAGGTCAGCTTGCAGGGGCTTTATCCTCCTCTCCAGCCGGTGGAAGCTCCAGGTCTCAGGACTGGCTGCGGGTCTGGGTCATGAGGGCCTGGCAGCTCGGGGAAGGGCTCAGGATCCCACAGGGCCAACAGTGCCAAGGAATCCAAAGTACCCCTGGGATTGGGCACCTCCTCCAGGGAAGCAGCCATGGGTGGCCATGGCCAGTCTTCAAAGCACTGGGCCATAGGTCCACCGCCCTCTCCCAGCCAGACAGGCAACCTTCCCCTTCCAGCGGTCAAGGGCTGAACTGAGAAAAGATGTTTGAAAACCACTGATCTATTAGATTGCTGTAGCTATGTAGATCAGAGAGTTGAAAATAGCACACCCAGACCCAGCATAACTGCTGACCTCACCGCAGTGCAGAGGTAGCTGTGTCAATGGACAGAAGCTTTGTCACTGGAAGCAAACTTTGTGTACAGAGATGTTCCTACAAAAGCAGGAAAACCCTGCTCACTGGGTTAGGCTGCATCCATGCTGCGAGGTTACGCCCACACATCTACATCAGCATACCTGTGCTGATATGGTCTCAGTAGCATAGACCAATGTTTCCCAACCAGCCTGCCATGGGGCGCAGGTGCACTACAGAACTTTTAGAAAAATTACTGGAAGAGTTTTGGTTTGGCTCATGAGTTCTTTCAGAAACTTCAGTGGTGTGCCTCAAAATAATTAAAGGTGTCAAGGTGTGCCACATTAGAGAGAGGTTGGGAACCACTGGCATAGACATGTCCTTAGTAAAATGATTCTCCTGTGACAGGAGTCAACAGCAGGTTAGAAATCTGAGGAAATCAAGCCAAACCTTAGCAGGTGCTGTAAATTAGAATATCGGGGTGCGGTAGGAGTTTATAAGCACTGAATTAAACTTGGAGAGGAGGAAGAGAAGGTTTTCCTAGCAGAATGATTTGGGGGGGGGTGTTAAAAATCTTCTCAGTTAATACCAATTTCCTTCTGTGCCACTAATAATCCCTTGCATAGTTAGGACAGATGGAAACATTACCATCTTTGCTTAGTCTCCCTCTGCTCTCTATTTGGATGGCCTTTTTGGACTGGGCGTGGATGTGGATCCAGGGCAGTGGTTGCTCAGAGTGATGAGCTGGCTAACTAATGTGTGGTTGGTTGTGAGTCACCTCGCTGCCACAGTCACACTGACAACTGCCCAGAACCAGGTGTCAGGAATTCACACTGGGGGTAACTCACAGGAGTGTGGCCTCAGGGCCCTCGCTGGTGACCAGCATCCATCCTGCTGCCACCATTCACTGGCAGAGCCTGGTCCTTGCCTCCCCACTCCTCTGGTGTCCCTCCTGACTCCTGCTTTGTCCTCGGCTTCTTATTCATAATCATGACCCTCTGCCCTGTCTCTCCATACCTTTTATGGAGCCCCCCTTGCCCCAGTGTGTCTTGAACAGTACTCCTCTCTCTAACCATCTGCTGTTGTCCCACCCCTTTTCCAGTTCTTGCCCAAGCTGTCAGTAGAGCTCCCCACAGGAGTTCCTGTGTTGGTTCCTGGTGATGCCCCAGACTATGATGCACCTCCCTACCTCCTACCCTTAGTGCGGAGAAGTCATGGTTGTTCACAAGAGGGCTCAGCTTCCCAACTACACCAGCCAAAGCAGCACATGAACTCCTGGTGGGCCTATTAAGCCTTGCGTTCTCTGCAGCATGGAAATAAGCATGGACCAGCCACAAAGCCCACTGAGAATCCAGAGCCTCGTCAGCTGGGGATGTGAGATATTCACAGCTTCTTTGCCCATGTCAGCTCACCTGTTCAGATCAGGTCCCTGCACCCCTTAACAGGTAGCACTTAAACATGTTGACAGTGCAAACAAGTCAAAGTTTATTTAATGAACCACAGAGATTCAAGTGCTGGTACTTGGACGCATTGGGGACAAATGCTTACATAGAGAGTAAAATCAGAATGTGCATGGTAGAGGCTCGACTTGTAAAACAATGCTACTCCACAATCCTTCCAGTGGTTCACAGCCGGGACTGGTTGTGATCTTTCATTTGCCTCCTGGGTGCACGTTTGCAACCACGGCTATATCACAACAACATGTTCCTCCTCCTCCCCTCAACCCTCCCAGTTTTTTCCTAGATCATCCTTTCTTGTAGAGTTTGCCATCTCAATCTGGCTCAATGTGCAACTAGGGCCTGCATGGTGAGAGACACTGTGACCAGAAGGGAGATGAGCAACTGTTACCTAAAGCCTGAAAGAAACCTGTCTGAAACAAGTCATCTGGTCACCTTCCTTAAGGATGACATTTTCGCTGTTGACACTAGATGCCTTGTTGCCTGGTCATGATCTCATGAACCTGGCAGAGACAGGTCCCCTGGTCCCACCGCAGTGGACAGTGATGGAGTCTCCATTGCAGAGGACTTGACATGGGCTCTCCAGCCACTCCTCCATGAAAACAGCCAAAAACAGGGAGCAGGGCTGCATTTCCCCAAAGAGCACCTCCCTCAGCCTCACGTGACTCCCTAGAGAGCCTACTCCACCATCATTTGTACAGCACTCACACTTTTCCTATTGTGTACACAAGTATTTTCTTAAACCTGAACTCACATCCTACCACCCGTTCTGTTTGTGTTACCTGTGGTGGTTGAAATGCTCATTTTGTCTCTCTTCCCCTCCCTTTTTTGTCATAGAATATGACCCATGTTTTGGAGTCTGTCATCCTTCTTCACGAATGCCCATTATAGATGACAGGTCCTTGCTGCACTCTGGATTGCCTCCCATGGAGGTGGATCCCTGGTTCTCCATTATCTGGCAACTGTGGATAGTTGCCTGTGGCCACCTGTCCTGGGGGAGGTGCCGGCATCCGGCCTCTGCAACAGTTGCCTCTTTCTCTTCTCAGTTTTGCTCCTTCCCACTTCCTTTCATCCATGGCTGTCCCCTCAGATCCAGGTATTCCACAGAAGAGACAAGCTCAGAATATATGTGTGTGTGTCAGTGGCCCGGCACTACTGAGGGGAAATCTTTGGTAGCCACATCCGTTGTGCCCGCACATGCACTGTCTCTCCTTGTGCTGCACTTTACCAGAGCACCCAGATTAGCCAGCCTCGGTTTCTGCTCAACCATCCCAGCTAGTCTCTACCTCTGTGAAATACTACACAATTCTTGAAAGCACAGCCTTCTGATGCCATCTTTGGATCACAATGCCAGCCTTGCTACGGGGGTCCTACATGGTAGTCATGTCATATTCCTAGCTAAGCTTTTGCCTTCTCTGCACTGCAAAGCAGGTGGGTCCTACCTCCAGGGAAAGCCACACCTGGGCTCTTTCCCCACCCAGCCAGACCCACTGGCCCTAATTAAAAGTACCCCACACGTGGGGGGGAATGGCCGGGAGGGCTAGCACTGATGCTGGGCCACCTGCAGGCTCAGCAGCCCTATACCCCCCCAAGAGGAGAGGGCTTTCCCCAGTTCACAAAAGCCTCACTGGTGGACATAAAATGTGCTGGAGATTGGATATAGTGACTCCTAATCTATGTTCCCTCTAAACTGTGTGCATGTGCGGACACACGCAGGTCATGAACCCCGTGCACACAACAAAATAAAGCACACACAAAAAAATTCAACACTGCTAGTATTTTTATGCTATTTTAAGAAGGCGGTTTCAAGTAGCATGTTTCAAATAAGGTTTTGTCATTTATAAAATAATTTCCATCACCATAACAAAAGAACATTTAAATATTATTTGCATCATCCACACTTGCTTCATTGAGCTCACAAGTTTGACCACACTAACTGGAGTGTGCACAAATTTGGACACTAGTTCTGCAAATTTGCACCAAAGAAATTTTTTGCGCACACAGCCTCTGAAAAATTAGAGCGAACATTGCTCCTCATCCCAAGGATTGATTGAAACCTTTCATGGTTGGCACCTGTTGTGGAGGTGGAACAAACGGGGTCTCAGAGCAGCCTGAGCAAGACACCATTTGATGAGGAGCCTGGGTTTTAGGGTTATCAAAGATCCCAGGCTCTGCTCAGGGGCTGTTGTTTACTAGTGTGCAGAAAGCAGGGCCCTTCTCTGCCTCTGCTGACTTACACATGCATCTCCCCTATGCAGCACATGCAGCAGCTGAGGACTGACAGCCCAGACACGCTCTGTGACAAAGGGAGAGTGGCCTGGGGGCTAAAGAAGGGGCTGATGCACCAGGACTCCTGGGTTCCCTTCCCAGTGCTGGGGCGGGCATGTAGTTTTGGGGGTGGAGAAGTCAGAATTCCCAGCTTCCACTCCCGGCTCTGGGGCTGACCCACTGAGTGATGCTGACAAGACCGCCGGTAGGCAGCTTCCTCTCTTTGAGCCCCAGTTTTCCACCTAGACGTTACCCCTGCCTCCTAGCTAGCAGGCCAGGTGGGTGTTTGATGACTGGCCAATGGCAGTAAAAACAACCTGTCAGCGGGAAGGTCCTAAGGGCGAAGTGATGGTTACATAAGCGCCCCGTGGGCTGCATTGCAGCATTTGATCCATTTACCAGGAATACACCTGAGTGCCCTGAAAAATCTCACTCCTAGAACACGCAACGCTTGCAAGCAAGTCTGTGCAGGCAGGGTTATGAGTGATGAAGCATTTATAAACTATGCCCTGGGGTGAAGAATCCCTTTGCTTGACACACCTCAAACAGGACGTACCTCTGCCAGGGCCATGATTGCTTTGCTCTGCTTCAGTCTGGTGCTCTGCAGTGTTGTCATCATTGCCAAAACTGGTGGCTCAGGTAGGCCTATTTGAACTCATTTTTGCTTTGTTTGCTGTGTGAGAAGTGCCACATCTACAAAGCGGTTGTGGAAAGGAGCACCGAGTGACTGTAAATGCTGAAGAGGCTGCTGAGAATGGCGGCTCTATGTTTGCAAAGGAACCAAGCCAGGTGCCTTCAAGCTTGCTTAGCTGAGTCTTAGAAGGGCCCCTGGGCAAGGAGGAGAAAGGTCTGTGAAATTTTTGCACTTGAGTGTGAGCTAGCCTTGGTGTAAACCTTGGCTGCTGTGAAGGCAGACTAGTGTGAAAGTGGTGGCAGAGAACTGGGCTATCAATGCATACAAGGCCAACCCTAGACATTTTCAGCATGTGCCGTAAGCGTTCATTTGTAGGGCATGAAAGAAGTGCCTGATCTGAAACGTATCAGCCCAGAGCTTGTGCAAATGACTGAAGCCTGCTGCAGCTATCAGCGGCAAGGTCCGGCCTCCAGCATTCCCTGGGAACCATCCAGCTTTATCCCCAGACACGCCTTTCCGGCTGCTTGATCCTTGTGTGATGTGGATGAGAGTTGCCAGCGTGAATGCTCAATTCACAGGAATTTGGGGGCCTAAAAACCTTTGGAGGCATGGGCCTCCTCTCTCATCAGCGTCAAACCTTCAGGAAATATTTGATGTGAGAATCAATGAGCGCCAACAAACCAGACTATTATCACAGAACCTCTTTTCACCAAATGGGCCTAAGTCTTTTAACAGAGAGCAGTAAAGAGTGCAGGACAAAAAGTTGTCAGCAGCAAATGTTTATGGAGGGCAGACTAATGAAGAAGGGACAAAGAAGTTAGCTTCGGGAGGGTACGCTGCAAACCTGGCCCCTTCTGTCAAGGCCCTGAGTGTTAAGATTGAACTCTGCTTCTCCATTGCCTGGCACCTTGTGCTGTCATTTTGCACCAGGGCACATTGCTTGTAAAATGTAACTCAGCAAGAAACTCTGAGCGAGGTCACTTTCTGGAGTCTTTGTGTGCACTTCAGCTGTGGGTCCTGTTCAGGTACCCATCAAGTCAGGTTTCGCCGGGCGGCAGGTTTTCGTTGAGGAACAGGGATCAGAGGGGGTTTATTAAATGGACGGCACAGGTCTGACCTCCCAGGCTTCAGTCCAGTGCCTTCGTTCCCAGGCTGTGCTTTTGCTACCAGACCATTTCTGCCTCCTAAAGCAACAGAGCCAATGCAAACCCGGTAACATCAAAACCTGCATTCATTGTCATGTCTTTTTCCTCTCTTTTTAGCAGAAAGCATTGAGGGCTTAAGGCCATTGGTAAAGTACCAGGAGCGAGTGGTTTATGACAACGAAGCTTTAGAATGGATGCATCAGAGAGCTAAAAGAGCCACAGAAGAGCATGAAAAAATTGTTGAGCTGCAATTCCAAGCATATCAGAGGTACGTTACGCCATCTTTTTGTGGACAGTGGATACATATAGGTAAGAATGCTGCTTGGTTTAAAGTTACTGCAGTTCGCAGTCCTATAGTAAGCTGAAGGCAAGGTGATCTGTACAGTATGGACCTACTTCATTGTTGCAAGCCCAAAGCCTAATGCATGTGCCTATTCCGCTTTGTTTCGGGTTGCACGTGTGTTATTACTATTGCTGCTTGCACTGTGCTAACACCTGGGAGATCGCGTCCCAGACCAGGACCCCATTGTGCCAAGTGCTGCACAGAACGCAAACGTGTCCCTGCCCCAGAGCACTTACAATCTGAGTGGACAAAGAGGCAGACACAGATGGAGGAATACAAGGAAACAATGAGATAATCGTGGGAGGCCCTGGGCACGCCAGCTGCCTAACAACTGTCAAGATTTTGTAAGGGCTCAGTGGGGACCAAGTTTATTCTTCAACCACTAAACTTTGTGTATGAATTTTGGGCTCCATCGTGTAATTACAGCAGCTAACACGGGAGAAGGTAGGAGCAGAATCTAGCAAAAGGATAGTTGTCACACAAATATCTTAGACAGATCTTAGAGAGTCACAATTCTACCAAACACACTAGCTCTCTATGTTCATTTAACACAGCTCAGGGTTGTGAAGTCCACAGGTTCATCCCCTCGAAACTGTTACTAAAGATCAAAATCTTACTAGTGGCCCGACTGTCTGGCCTCCATCTGCATTTCAGACCGTTCCCAAAGAGAGAAATGAGGATGGCAGCCCTGCAAGCATGGCTATCTAGCCTTGTGTTGGCCTCATAGCTGGATTTATTTGGGGTGGAGACACTGAATACAGCTAAGCTACTATATTCCTTCCCACAAATTTGCCAAACATGGATGGCTTTTGCGCAGTGTAGAAACAGACCAAATGCAAAGACTGAACCTAGACCCAACCATCACAAAAACTGAGAGTTGAGATCTGAGACTTTGGGTCAGCCTTCCCACTCCTTAACACCATTCAAAACTCATGTGGTTTTGAGTTTAATTACACATTTAACATTTTTGAATGTGCCTAAATGCTTATGTGCCATTTTCAAAGGAGATTTAGGAGTCTGGACTTGTCCACATGGGGAAATTAGTCCAAATTAACTAAAAGGTATGAAGTAAAAATCAAATTATGTGGACACTCTCAATCAGGCTAAAAAATGACCTTAATCCAGTTTAGTTTAATTCACTTCCAAAGTGACATCATTTTTAAAAAATAAAATCACCTTATGCCAGAATAGAATCTCTCTGTATGGGAAATATTTTGCAATAGCTACTCCAATCGATTTCCCTAGTCCTATGTCTTATTAAAAGTTAGCAAGATTTAGGCTCTTAAATACCTAAGTCACTTCTTAATTTTTTTCATTAAAAAGTTTGAAATTAGAATTTTCAAAACATTTAGCTTCATTTGGTTTTGGTTTTAGAGTGACATTAAGTTTTTAAGTTAATGTTTGTTTCCCTCCACACACACACAATTTCTCTATTTATTTTCTATTGCAAAAATGTGTGTGCACGCTGGTGGGGGGGGGGTCAGGGGTAAAAGCCAAAGAAAGTAGGTGTCAAAAACAAAAATCTTTTTTTTTTTTAAATGAAATGCAAAACTAATCACAAATGTTTGGTTGGTTTCATTTCTAAGGGATTAAAAATAATCAATACAATTAATAGAGAAATCAAGCTTTCTTTCTTTCTTTTTTTCTTTCTTTCTTCTTTCGTCAGTATTCACAAAGAAGAATTTTATTTAACCAGTCTTGTGATTGACAGATAAATGAATTTTTGTTTAGTTCAATGGGTTGAAGCTTATGCTCTGGTCCTGGATTCGAATGTCACTGATGACCGTAGGGTCTATGGACATAGCTATGGCCCATTAGACCAAGAACTGAGGCTTTGCCTTGGCCCATTGGATTCTTTCTACAGCATCTTTCATAACGCCAAGCGTTAGGTAATACAATTCCAGAGTTAAACAGTAAATACTACTGGAGAAAGGGGACATGGGTTAGAGAGAAGAGAGAGATTTCCAGCTGAAGTGACACACGAGATAGGGAGAAGCCCAGATACCACTGTGACGGTCCACGTGTAAGAATCTCAACAGAGAGGTGTTGAATTAGAGGCCGTGGTGGGTACCAAAAGCTGCAAAGGAGAAGGTTCGTGCACCAATTGACAGAGTATGGATGGGGCAGAGGTTTGCCTAGGTGGGTGAAGCGGAGCAGAAAGAAACACTGAAATCCTGTGACTGATTCTTCACCTTTTCCTTTCCCTTCTAGGACATTCAAGTTGAGGTTAAGCAGGGACACAAGTGCTTTCGCCAGAGACTTTGAGATAACGACTCAGGCCACCTCACAGCCTGTAGATGTGTCTTTTATTTACTCCGGTGCCTTGCAAGGTAAAAAGGAAACACAGCCTTGCAGAATGAAATTCTTGGTTTTCCCACTGGTCTGAGCAGGGCATCCAGGCCACTCCTCTGCCCTGACCCTGAGGGATGGAAGAGTTTCATCTCCATGACTCTCCATTTCCAGGCTTTCCACTTAGCTGCATGGCTGGTTTTGTGCTGCAAGCACGCTAATGGTATTGCACAGGGCTCTGTGTTCAGCCTGGCATTTCCTGGCGTGTTGGGATCAGCAGGGGCTGGGAACACTGGTGGAGAGGGAGTCTCGATTTGCTCCGCAGTGACATCCCCTCTTCCACACCAGGGCCATCAGAGCAGGAACCTCAGGGGATACAGCAGCCAGAAGGAGATTCTGATAAAAAGTCTTGAAAGCAGGGGATGAAGGGGGGTGAGGTTCATTTATAGGGGGTCAGAACCGTGTGAAGCAAGTGGATCCTAGCTGCTCAGTGGAGTGGAGTGCACCAGCATGAAGTGGGTGCAAAAATGTCTACGAGGCAAGCAGGTGACTTCCTGGGGAGGCATGTCCCCAGGTGGGGAGGAGAGGGCTCTTCAGCATAAATTGCACCAGAGATTAACTGAAACGTCAAGCAATGAGCAATCCTGGAGCCTTTAGGTGTGGACAGGGCAGAAAGCGACACACACACCCCACGGCTGTGGGATCTAGAATACGTTTCCTTGGCTCCATGTGGGTGAGAGCTATGCTGGAATCCACCCCAAATACAGAGAATTAACAGCAGGTCCCTCAGTTACTGGGAGAAACAAGGTAAAACCTTTCTTCTCATTGCCTGTGTATCGGTGCCTGCAAAACAGATGAGCCTGGATCTTTCTGCCATGGTGCTATCATCAATGGTCGCTTTGAAGGGTTTATCAGGACCAAGAATGGTACCTACTACATGGAGGCGCCTAGAGCATCCATCAGCAATGAAATGGCCCCAGGTCTTTCTTTCATCCACCACGAGAGCGACATAGGTGAGTCCTCAAAGGGGCTTTGGGGTGACTAATCGCAGTAAAATGGTTCTTTCCACTTTGATCTCCTCTGCCACCGTGGCCTTTCCCCTCAGCACCGCAGTAAC
The DNA here is from genome assembly GCA_007922195.1 of Podocnemis expansa. NCBI lineage: Eukaryota > Metazoa > Chordata > Testudines > Podocnemididae > Podocnemis > Podocnemis expansa. The sequence continues at coordinate 11,018,469 of ML682020.1, read as the reverse complement.
CTCATTTTCCTCATGACCTCTAAGGATTTTGTAAACACTGAATTAAAACTCCACGAACTCATTTCAATGGGGTGTTATGATGTTCCATTTTACACCCCAGAAAAGTGAAGAACAGAGACATGAACTGCCAGTCCTCAGCCAGCCAACTGGGAGTGAGCCCAGGAGTCCTGACTCCTGGTCAACACTTGATTTGGCCGCTAGGCATCACTTCCCTCCCAGAGCTTGGACTAGAGCCCTGATGGCCTGATGCACAATCCTCGTCCATAAACGTTCTAAGTTTTCCCATGGGTGTTTGGAAATGGCGTTTTTAGTTTTACATGTCACCATGTTGTGAGATTTCTTTGAGTAACCTCTGAATTTCTGCCCTAGATTATTCCTTTTTAGAAGATCCAAAATCTGCTTCTTTGGCTAGGCGAACGCATCAGATCCTGCAGAATTTCCAGCAAGAGCTAAAATTAAAGGTGAAATGAGATTAAAGAAAATCATCTTCTCTGGAAAGGAAATGAATTTAAGCAGTGATTGTACTGCAAAAAAAAATGGCTGCCTGGGGGGCCGTTGGTTGCTTTGAATTCACTATATACAACACATGATGGAATTCAAAGGGTTTAGCTTTTCAGAAACCCAGGGCTCTCGTTCCCAGCAAGCCTCTATGAGCTGTAGGTTCTCAGAGAGAAAGAGACAAGAGGCAAATTACAGGGCTGAGAATACAGGGCACAGGTCACAACTTCTCCATTTGGGAGAAGAATTGACTGGTTTAAAGACAAACGAACCATTTCCCCAAGTCTTTTATGAATTTTGACATTTGCAATCTTGTCAGACATTTGAAATGAAAAAGAAATGTCTCCACGCTGGGGAGAAAACGGAGGGATGGGGGAACTGCAAACATGCCAGCCTAATTTCTTTTTCCTGCTTCCCCCCACCCCAGTTCAAAATTGCACTCAAATTTCAAAACATGAAACATTTCCACCAGCTTTATTTGGGAGTGCAAGGATGGAGGGTGGCAGCGGCAGTTGGTGGGGCCCATATTTAGTTTAGTCCAGGCAAAAATTCCCTGTGTCTTAAGTCAAACTAGAACTCCAAAACTTGGGCCAAGCGTCATTGATTTCATTTAATAATTTCATAGGCTATGTCTACACATGCATTGTTATTTCGAAATAAGGATTTCGAAATGAGTTATTTCGAAATAAAATCCTTATTTCAAAATAAGTTAATTCGAATTTAGGGAAAGCCTGCAATCCAAACGGCTGTTATTTCGGAAGGGATATTTCGAAATAAAGCCATTTGGACCTGTTGTTTCGAAACAGCTCTTTCGAAACAACAGGTCTACACAGTGTTGTTTCGAAAGAACAGGTCTAAACAGCTTTATTTCGAAATACCCATTCCGAAATAACGGCTGTTTCGAGGGGGGGGGGCAGGTTTTACTTTTTCGAAATGATGATTCTTATTTCGAAAGGACGGGATCCATCCTTTCGAAATAAGAAAACGTCATGTAGACCTAATTTCTTTTATTTCGAAATAACAGTCGTTATTTCGAAATAAAAGTGCTGTGTAGACATAGCCATAGAGTTCTAGGGCAAAAGAGACAAGGAGATCATATCACAGGACAATACATTTCCCCCAGGTATATATTGAACCCAGTAGCTACAGTTAGATCAAAGCACCCCGTCCTCAGGACACTAAACTCTTGTGGGCCGCAGGCAAAGAGCAGGAGAGCATGAGCTGCGCCAATGTCCCACGTCCCTGCAGTGACAAGGAACCGATTAGTGGGATGTGCCCAGATCATCCTAGCTAGCAACCTGCGGCCAAAGAAGCAAAGGAAGGTGTGAAGCCCTAAGAAAAGTACTTCATTGCAGTTTGCCCGCTAGCTGCCTGACAGTCTCTGGCTTCCATCAGACACCAAATGTGGGTGGTTTTTAGCTTTGAAGTTATAGGTTGGTTTTTGAGCCTGGGGTGCAGGACGGGGACTCAGGTTTTTTAGTCATTCTGAAGATTAGGAAGGAAGGAACATCTTCTGTGAGCAAACTCTGGCAGGCTAGTCCATAGCCATCTGCTTGGAGGTGATCTTTCCTCCAGACAGCTCATTCTTGCCACTCACAGAGGCAGGAGTGTAAACTAGACAGACCACTGGTTTGATCTACTTGGTCAGCTCATGTGGCTTTTATTTACCAAAGCACCCCTATTCAACAGAGCATTAAACACATACTTGACTTTAGGCATACGCATCAATCCCCTTGACTTGACGACTCAGGTTCTAAGCTGTTTAGTTCAACTTTAACTTCTTAACTCTGACCACAAAGGGAGAGACCTTGGAGAGGCAGAGGAGGAGTTTGGATTACTCTAAGACGTCCTGCCTGCTTCACATTCAAGCCGACTACTTGTTCTACCAAAGATTTGGGTCCATAGAAGCTGTGATTGCTCAGGTAAGAAATTTGATTGATTGATTAGTATTTATTTGTTTTCATTTTGCAACCCAAAAGGACCTTTTGATGAATCACATGCTGCTAAAAAGCTTGTCTTGCTGTATAAAATGCCACCACTGTAACAAAGCGAGAATGTTTAAATTCCAAAGGGGTAGCTGTATTTTCTCCCACAAAAGCTCACATGATAAATAAATTTGTTAGTCTGTAAGAGTGCCACCTGACTCCTTGTTTGTTTTATGATGTTCATTTACCCCTCGCTGAAATGCAGCCACTTCCGGTAGAGGACCGTGGCAGCTCTTGAACAGGACACATCCTACACCATGAAAGCAATTGGGTCATTTTACGTTACAGTGGCGCAACTTCCTAAATTGACAGAAGGGGTTTTCCCATAGATGTAGCTAACGCACCTTTCCCATCCATGTAGGTGGAAGCCAGGTAGACAAAAGAATTCTTTGTCTACGTAGCTGTTTCTACAGCAGAGGTTAAGTCAGTGCTCAGAGAGGGAAACTGCTCACAGCCAGCCCTGAGGCCTATAACTGGGCCAGTATGCTAGTCAGGGACACTCATTTTTAGGTGTAGACCAGTTTTCAGAGATGTGAGCTGTAGAATGGAAATTACAAAGGAGCATCAGCTCCATGCGCACAAGGTTTTGTTGGAGAGGCCCTGCATTTGAACTCGAGATCTGGGATCAATTCCTGACTTTTTTGTCGACTTCCTCGGTAACCTTCAGTGAGCCCCTTCATCTCTCTGTGCCCCAGTTCCCCATCTGTAAAATGGACAGAATAATAATTCCTTTGTCTGAACTGGCAATTTAGGTTACAAGCTCTGTGTGTACCACACCTGACATGATGGGCCCTGGTTGTGGATGGGGCCTCTTGACACAAATCCCCTAGGGCTGAGTACAGTTTTTGGTACCTTACTATCATGGGAACTGCAACAGCTCATTTTTCCACCCTGCGAGGTTTGCTGGAGCATTTTTCTATGGCAATCTCTATTGGATTGCGGACTAATCTTCTGTAAATCTCCATTTTTGAGTCGTATCAAGAATAACATCTTCTACCTGCATTTTTCTTTGTGCTATCTGTTAGTTCACATCTGATGAGAATAAAAGCATTCCCTCCCATTTACCTGGTTCTTTTCATCATTATCTCCATTCTACAGGTAGGGAAAGTGAGGCTATGACCTACCCAGCATCATCCATTCCAGCAGACTGGTAGCATTGTCAAGAATAAAGCCCAGATCTGAGTGCCACTCCAGGGCGCCAGTCACAAAACATTTGTTTTGGGTTTGGTTTTGGTTTTGTCAAACTAACATTTGTCTCCCACACAGATTGCTAGCTACATAAAAGCTGTGAACGCGATTTACGAAGGCGCAGATTTTAATGGTATCAGGCACATCGACTTCAAAGTGAAAACACTGAATGTGAGTCAGCTGGGCATTTAGGGTTTAATACTCAGATGGAGTTCAGGTTTAATTTTCTGGCAGGCAGCTTCCTGCTGCAGAGATGAATGAAAACGGGGATGACAAGAGGTGATTTGGAATAGACTGGATGGCTCAGAGGTCCTTCACTCTTGGGTTGCTCACTCAAATCTAATTTATGGTGGTGCAATTATGGTTTTCATTGAGCAGCCTCTGTGAAATGTGACTGTAGGAACAATCTCCCCTGCTTGGCATCACTGGTGTAACGGCCTGGTTCTCTTGCATTGTGTCCAACCTGCAGATAATCCAGGAGGCCGATCCTTCTGACTCTATGGCATCGCCTTTCATCAGCCTAGAAATGCTTCTGATGCTACACGCCAAGTCCAACTGGGATAGATATTGCCTCTCCTACCACCTCACTGACAGAGATTACAGTGGCATTCTTGGGGTTGCTTTTAATGGAAAAATTGGTAAGAAAAATCTTTTTGTTTATTTTTATTGTGTTCTGTCCAGCGATAAGGGGCGGTCGTTATTATTGCTGGAGTCTTCAGGTTGCCCGTTATACCTAGTCGTTTAGTATTCATTTTCTTAGCCTGTGCTCAGAGTGCAGCAGTTTGAGAAAAGTGCTGTTGTTTAGTTTTGTGATGGAAGTTCATGTGTTGCAAAGCACAAGAGGTGCTTCCTCTCTGAATGCCTCTAACCAGAGTCAATTGCTCGGGCCGACTTGCACGGGGGTCTGAAGTTTGGGCAGAGAGTTTTGACAGAGGTGCTGCCTGCCTGCTGTTTGTGACTATCTCTGTTCAATGACAGGCTTTATTGTGCCTGTTGCACAAGCAGCGCAAGGGAAGTGCACACCCTCTATCTGCACCACTGAGTTCTCTTCTGATAGACAACCATCCTGCAAAGCCATGATTCCTGCGGCTGCTGTGAATATTAACGTAGTGCAGTTCCTAAGGGCCCCAAACAAGAACAGGGCCCTGTTGTGGTAGAGGTTGCTGGATGAGCATCAAACAGAGAACCCTGCTTGCCTTCAAGAATTTAAAGTCAAGAGACAAGGCAAGGCAAATAAACAGATCCAGCCAATTAACAAAGGAGTTTGTCAAAAGTCACAATGCAATTTCTCCCCATTTTCCACTCACAAGACACTCCCTTGCCGCGACCAGTCACCAGTCAAACTCTGGAAGCAAACAGACTGGCTTTTGTTTTCTGCATGTGACGTCAGTCTTGGGGAAAGGTGCTAGACCAACAGGCTGAGACGGCATCCCACAGGCCCAGCCCTGTAGCTGATCCAGGCACAGAACATTGTTTGAAATCTACAGCAGGTCTGCCTTCAGAGCCACTTCCAGGCCCAGGGGTTTTGCTTTCTGCTTTTCCAGGTTGCATCACCAAGAACTTTTGGTTTTCCTTCCTGTTTCAGGTGACTTGGGGGGAATATGTTCCAAGCAACGGCAATTCCAGGACACTCAGGCATCTCTGAACACCGGGGTGATCACATTGCAGAAATATGGCCAATATTTGCCTCCTAGGATTCTCCACCTCACTCTGGCCCACGAACTTGGCCACAGCCTGGGAGCTCCTGTGAGTACAGTCTTTGCCTTGCACAGGGGCTGTGGCATTGAAAGCAAAGGGTGGGGATGGCATGGACACCTCCCCTTCAAACCACAGAACCAGATGCTTGGCTGCGAGAACTGCCGTAATATGTTGCATTTCCCACGGATCTCAAAGCACTTCACAAATACAAGTCAGTATCATCCTCCCCGTGCTATGGGCAGGGAAACTGATGCACAGAGCAGATGCAAGCTCACACAGGGAATCTGGCATAAAACCCCAGTTTTAGGGGAGAGAGATGTGCTTGGCCAGTACCTCATCCACTCACCCTCTCTCATTCCCCACAGGGCAACAAAGCCACTGGATAGCTTTCCATTTGGCTCAGACCCTGGATGGGATGGGGGGCGGTATGCCCTAGCTTTGGAAATGCATCAGAAACAAATTCTGCATTCTGAGCATGCCCAAACCTTCCAGCCTGCGCTCATTGCCTTGTTTTCTCAAACTCTTCCTTCAAGGAAACTGGCTGCAGGAGCCACACTGCCAAATGGTCAGAGTTCAAACACTTTAGCATGCCTCTGGGAGGCGGTGCGTCTGGAGCACCATTAATTAAATGCACCTAAGAGGATTGGTTGGTGTTGCTAATATAAAGCTTCTGAATTAACGTATTGGCTTGTCTGACCAAGGCCAGTGCTTTGTAATGATTTGTTTATAAGATTTGTAATGTGTAAAGAAACATGAGTTGGGATTTACCTGCTGAGGAGCTGGCATCTGTTTGGCAACGCCATGGTAGTGAAGGGCGAGTTTGCTCTGCTAGTTTATGCTATGCTAGCGTGGCTGAAGGTAGAGGTAGTGAGATTAACTGACTGAGAGGGGCTGGTTTAGGGGATTAAACCCGTTTACCATAACTAGTTCCCTGGACCAGAGGTTCCTGTCCCAGCGCTCTAGACTCGGATTCCATGAGACGAACACATTGCTGCGGCACGCTTTGCTCTTTCAAGTGAGATGCTAAAACCCTGACTCCTGCACTAGTAGAGGTGTCTTTTGCTTTAGCTGGGGTTAGGATGCAGGATCTTCAGGCATTTGTTTTCCCTCCGGAGCCTCACTGCTCCCTGAGATACTGGAAAAGTTGACTGAAAAGAGACGCAGTTTGCAAATGTCAGCGATGGCAACAGGTGGATGATAAAACTGTGCCGCATTGGGCTCCTGTGTTCAACCCCTGGAGGCGCTGCATTTGGTTGAGCAAAGCGGTCCCTGTTGCATTGATTTATTATTGTTGTTCTTCATTATACACTGTATTATGGAGAACATATTTTTATATACAAGGTCATTAGATTAAAACCAATGCAATGTTGCTTCAGGGCCCAACTGAGATCAAAGCCTGCCTGTGTCAGGGAGCTGTATATATCCATAGTAAGAGTCAGTCTCTGCTCTACGAGCTGACAGTCTAGGTATTTATCTATCCATCTATCTCAGAGTTTTAGCTGCTGTCCATTATCTTAGTAGCTGGGCACCTTCCACCTCAAATCAATAGCGACGGTGGAGTCCCTAGAAGACCTTGTGAAGTCTGTGTGTGGTGCATCTCCCTTTCTGAGGTCAGAACGCTGCTTGGTGGAGGGATTTTTGGGGGGGGTTTCTTGCTCTTTATTCATAGCAGACAAGCAAAGAGTAGGCGAGAAAACTGAGGCACAGAGCCAGGACTGGATCTCAGGTCTCTCGAGGCTGGGCCCAGTGCCTTAGATAGTAGATGATAGTAGACTTAGATAAGAGACTGAATCTCCGTATAAAAATCTGTGAAACAATTTAAGATTAAATAGTGCTAAATCCATGTGTTGTTATGAGCGTATTGCATATTAGTAAAAACAATGAGAGTCCTGTGGCACCTTAAAGACAACAGATTTCTTTGGGCATAAGCTTGTGTGGGCTCCAACCCACTTTGTCAGATCCTTATTCCCAAAGAAATCTATTAGTCTTGAAGATGTCACAGGACTCTTGTTTTTTCTGGACACAGACTAACACAGCTACCCATCTGGAAATTTGCATATTAGTAACATGAAAAGTTGTAATGTATGTTAACATATGAGGGCCTCGAAGAGTCTAACCACGTTTTTACATTCAGACAAGAGAATCAGCTGTATTCCAAGGGTCTGATCACCACATCTGGTGTCAGGAAGGAATTTTCCCACAGGGCAAACTGGCACAGGCCCTGTGGGTTTCCACCTTCCTCTGTAGCATGGGACATGGCTCACTTGCTGGCAGATGCTGTGTACCTTGATGTCTTTCAGTCCTGATTTGAGGCCTTCAGTAGCTCAGAGGTTTCTTACAGGAGTGGGTAGGTGAGGTTGTGTGGCCTGCATTGTGCAGAAGGTGACGCTAGATGATCGCATTGGTCCCTTCTGACCTTAGAGGCTATGAGTCTGATCTTCTGTCTGTTTCAGCATGACGAGAATAAAGAATGTGCAAATTTCGACTTGGACACCACGTATGGGAAGTACCTCATGTTCAGCCATGCCACAGATGGGTGTCAATACAACAATGACAAATTCTCCCCATGCAGCATTTCGTACATTGGGACCATTCTAAGAGCTAAAAAGGATCTGTGCTTTGTTGGTAAGACCCAAGATCTGTGTTTGGTTTCTCATGTCATTTTGCCTGCATGGGTTGCAGGTAACTCACAGGTTCTTTGCTGAGAGATCTCCTCATCTGGGAAGTAAGTTAGAATAAAGGGATAGGTTTTGCTTCTCTGAAGTTGGACAGTAAAGCATTTAACTAGAATTATTTATGCTGGAGAGGCAAGTGAATATCCAAACGATGGGGGTAGATGCTGGGAGGGGACGCATAGATTCATGAATAGAACAGGATGGTGGCTAGACAGATGGGTGTGTATGTGGAGGGAGGAGTACAGTACCCAGGATAGAAAGATTGATTCAGATAGGACTTGACCGAAATATTTAAAATTAGATGGGAGGATTGCTCTGGCCTCCTTATGAAGGCGTACCATATTGCAGAACAAGAGGTTATTCCCTGAAATTGGTAGCTGCTAAGTTTTGCATGAACAAAAGGGAAGGCTCCATCAGACACATTGTACACAGCAGTGGGATCAGCTGCCGCTTGGCTTTATAAAAGGACTGAATAATTTTAGGACCCATGACACAGAATGCGAAATAAAGGGTAACCAAAGCTCACGCATCAGAGCACAAGCAGATGGGGCACAGGGGCCAGGTAAGAAATTCTTCTCTTCCCCTGCCCTTCCCACAGTACGTCCCACTACTAGATTTGCTGGTCCAATGATCCAACCCGCTACAGCCACATATACAAGAAGCCATCACCACAGGAAACAAGGAGTCCTGTGGCACTTTTGAAGAATAAAAAATTTATTTATCACTTGAGCTTTTGTGGGAGAAAATCCCCCTTTGTCATACACTTTGAAGATGAGTAAGATGAGAAAGTAAGTTCCCCATCTTCAAAGCATCTGACGAAATGGGATTTTCTCCCAAGAAAGCTCACAAAATAAGTATATTTGTTACCATTTAAAAGTGCCACCAAACTCCTTGTTTATCATGTTCCAGTGGAGTAGCTGCGTTAGTCTAGTTTAGCAAAGCAAGCAAGGAGTCTTGGGGCACTTTTAAGCTATGTCTACACTGGCAACTTAGGTTGAATTAGGAGGCTTAACTTGACTTCCATTAGTCCCTGTCCATACTGGACTTTCATTAAGTCGATTTAAGAAATTTCTTAAGTTGACTTAATGAAAGCTTAATTTGAATTAATAAGAACTGCCTGTTAGGTTGACCTAAGCCTTAATTTGACTCCTTAGGTGGAATTAAGGATGGTGTAGACCTGAATTAACCCTTAATTCAACTTTATTAAGGTTGAATGAAGGGCATTTAGGTCGAATTAATGAAGTTGACTAAGTTGACTTAACTTTAAGTCAACTTAGTCCACTTTGTTAATTCGACTTAATAAGGTCAAGCTTAGTTCAAATTAACAAAATTGACCTAACTTTTTCTGGTGTAGACATAGCCTTAAAGATTAACAAACTTATTTATCGCATGAGCTTTCATGGGAGAAAATCCCACTTTGTCAGATGCTTTGAAGATGGGGAACTACCAGTCTCATCTTACTCAGCTTCAAAGCATGGGGCAAGTGGGATTTTCTCCCATGAAAGCTCATGCAATAACTAAATTTGTTAGTCTTTAAAAGTGCCACAGGACTTCTTGTTTGTTTTGCTGAACTAGACAAACACGGCTATCCTTTTGGAACTTGTCACCACAGTGATTTTGCTTTCTCAGTTCTTGGCCTGGTTTTTCCCTTCCCCTGACAGAAACTGAGCGCCCCATCTGTGGGAATCGAATAGTAGATCCGGGGGAAGAATGCGACGTGGGAAACAATGACTCTGACCCTTGTTGCTATGCTGCCAAGGAACCAGATGGCATCCAATGTCGGCTAAAACCAGGCGCACGATGCAGGTAGGCGTCTGCAGCATCTGATCAATAGTTGGCAGGGAGCACTCATTACAGTCATTCCCAAATGCCCCACCTGTTTGGTGGTGATATCACAGGTCACTTAAAAGCTGTGTTCCAACAAGCATGCAGCCTTGCCTTGCCTGGGCCCTGCAGGGACCAATCTGTTAGTTCTGAGACGCATCGCACAGGCCCCCCTGTAATACACAACTTGGAAGCCCAAAGCTGAGCCCTTACTGGAAGCCAAACCTGTGATTCCACAAAGTCCAGGCATTTTCAAAGCTGGTGCTGAAATTGCTGAACCTGGACAGCTTCTCTCAAAAGCCATTGGGCAGAGTAACGTGTTGATTCTGAAACTCCTGAGTGCTCCAGTTATTCATGTATGTTATTCCTATTCATTTATATTGTGGTCACAACTGGAGTCTTCTGCCCGGGAAGGGTCCCACTGCACCAGGCCCTTCCTGAACAGCTGGGAAATGATGGACCCTGCCTGGGAGAGCACACGTTGATGAGCAGAGCAGGTGGATGAGATGAACAAGCAGGGCAGGGAGGAAAAATAATAGGATGTGCTCCATTCAGAGTCGCTGCCCATCCCCTTACAGCAGGTGTTCTTCACCCAGGATCCTCACACCCCCTAGGGGTGCAGGAAGAGCGTCCAAGGAGTGTGAGAGTAACATAGAATTTAAACACTGAACACCCACCCAATAAAGTTCAAACATGACATTATCATGATAATCTTTTTTTTTTGGGTGCGGGTGCAGGGTTACCATGTATCGCTGTAGGGGGTGTGGGGGTCTTTAAAAGTTAAGCAGCCCTGCCTTACAGCCTCTCTACCTTCTCTGAGTCAGTATTAGAAGGAAAGGTTGGCTGTGGGCATCCTTATGTTACCAGTCTTGATTCTGGAGGTCTCAGGAGGATTCCTTCATCTTCCACGTCTTCAGCTCGTTCACCCAAAGATCTCGGAGCCCATCTATATAGAATCATAGAAACCAGAAGGAACCATGAGAGGTCATCGAGTCTAGTCCCTGTACTCATGGCAGGACCAAGTACCCCTATTAAACTGTCCCTGACAGATGTTTGTCTGAGCTGCTCTTAGTAACTTCCAGCAATGGAGATCCCACAACCTGCCTAGGCCGCTTATTCCAGTGGTTAATCACCCTGATGGTTAGGAATTTTTTCGTAACGTCTAGGCCAGGGGTCTCAATAACGTGGCCCGTGAGCCATATGTGGCCCCTAAAGCTATTTCCTGCAGCTCTCAATGACACTGTTGTTACCGATATTGATGTCTGACAAGCTTTCAATGGTGCAGCCCTCGGGCTAACATACTAGTCCTCAGGCAGTCCTTGTGGAGATTCGCGGTTTGAGACCCCTGGCCTAGGCTGAACCTCCCTTGCTGTAATTTAAGCCCATCGCTTCTTGGCCTCATCTGTGATTAAGCAGAATAATTTTTCTCTTTCTTCTTCATAACAACCTTTTAGGTATTTGAAAACTTGTCATATTCCCTCTCAGTCTCCTTTCTTTCTAGACAAAACAAACCCAGCTCTTTCAACCTTCCCTCATAGGTCAAACGTTCCAGCCCTCTAACCATTTCTGTTGCCCTTCTCTGGACTTTCTCCACATCAACTGCAGAACAGGGAGAGACACCTGGCATCTTGCCTGCCTCTCCCCCTCTTCTAACCACTAGTCTCCACTCCTCTTCCAGAGCTGGGATGAGAGCCCAGCAGTCCTGGTTCACCAAGCTCTTTGCAGAGCTGGACAGAGCATCCAGCTTTCAGCCCCCTGCTACTCGAACCACCAAACGAACACCATTTTTGGTACCCAACCCTCCTTGAAAAGGAACTGGAAGGTAAATGGCAGTTCTGCAGCTGTCCAGCACTAGCCAAAGCCAGGACGAGCATGGGAGCTGGCTCAGCTCTGTTGCCATCACTCAAATCCTAGCCTGCTGCTATGTAACTCTGTTGGTTCCTTACATATTTTTATATGTACCATTTCTCTGTCTCCCAGCTCAAGCCAGGGCCCTTGCTGCAGCCCCGAATGTGTGTATAAACCCCAAGGGGAGCTCTGCCATGAGGAGCTGGACTGCGCCTTTGAGAGCACCTGCTCAGGACTAACAGCTGAATGTGCCGCACCCCTTCCCAAAGCCAATTACACTCTCTGCAGCATGGGGACACGGATCTGCTTCAATGGGGTTAGTCCTTATAGCCAGTCAAAGCACCCCCAAGGGCCAGATGCGTCAGAGACACTGAGCACTGGAAAAGACCAAGGATGATGGCCCAGCAATACCCCTGCCTAAAACATATTTGCCAGGGCTAAATGCTGCAGTGCAGTAATCAACCAAAGGGTAGTGGGCATGCTAGCTTCCACCATGTGAGGCCCAGTTAGCCTGTGGAACTCACTGCCACATGAAATCTTTGGGGCTGACCTTACCAGAAGTGAAAAAAGGGACTGAACTAGTTTATAGCAGGAATTTCTGGAGCTACAGGAGTCTTGAGAGGGATTTAGACTGTCCTCCCTCTCAACCAGGCACCTTCCACTGGAAACTAGATCCAGTCGCTTCTGTAGGTAGGGGACTGGAGCTGGAGAAACATTTGTTTTCAACCCCCTTAAATAGAACCATCATTTGCAGGAAAAGAGCCACCCAAGTTCTTCAGCAAATGCAATCTCCGGCATAGCTCATCAGAGGCTTTGAGGCCTAACACCTATTGAGTTCAGTAAGTTAGGTGCTTAAACACCTTTGAGGATACTGGCTTCTCTGCTTTCTGGACAGATCTCTCTGCCTAGGTAGCCTGCCTCTCCCTCCCCCCACTATAAATCCATCATTTATTTTTTTCCTTGCCACCCTAGCTCTGCATTGGGTCACTCTGCGACAAGCATGGCCTGAAGCAATGCGAATGCCTCAGCACTTCGATGAGGGAGAAATGCCACCTCTGCTGCCAACAGCCAGGTACACAACCCAGCTGCTGGCCAAAAAGGACATCTTTTGTCTCGGGTGGGAAAACAAACAGCCTAGGGTGAAGGGAGGACAAGGCCAGCCCTCCACCATCAATAGACTTTAAGAGCCCAGCTGCTGTTCCCAGTATATTTTCCAAGCAGGGGACTGGATTTGAACAGGATGCTCTGACACCATAGTCTTTGCCAGCCCTAGCCTGACTCTGTTACCTAAAGATTAAAAAACAGTCGCAGAGCTTCATTTTGTAATAGGATCATGGCTCTCCAGTGTGCCCAGGGATGCATTTACATACAACTTGGCCAGCCCTGCTGCTCTGGTATATGACAAACCAGCAGAACAGCACACTTGTCGTGGTCAAGCCCTAAAGCTGTTGTTCAAACCAATGCTCTAGGCCAAGCGGACACGTGTGCCAGTACAGCCTCTGCCCTGCTGGAGCATTTCTTCAATGGCACGCAGATTCCCCTAACCCCCGGCACGTCCTGCAGGGACAAGATGGGCTACTGCGATAAGTTTCATATCTGTCGGCTCGTGGACGAAGACGGACCCATAGCCAGGCTGAAGAACTTCATCTTGGATTTCATTGAGCTGGAAGATGTATCAACCTGGATGAAGGTGAGCAGCTGCGTGAGATTTATTTATTTATTTTTGCCTTCTCCTTCCCCCAGAATGACTAGGGCCCAGATTTTCGATAGGAGTCAGGCCTCTGAGGATCTGGGCCTAAGCCTGTGGATGAACAAGCCTGCAGCGAGTGCTTGAGATCTGGGATTCATACCACTGACTCACGCTTGGCCGTGGGCACGTCACTTAGCTTCTCTCTGTTCTACCCCTATTAAATGGACAAAACAACATCCTCCCTCAAGGAGCCTCTGGAGAGAATGGATGCTTGGGAAGCATTTAGGTGACTGTATCACTGTGGAAGGGAGTAGATGGGACGTGCACTCAGGGCTTGATTTTCAGAGCTTTTGTTGGAGCCCATGGGGCTGGAAGGTACTCAGCTAGCCCTTGTGATAGGACTCTGGTTTCGCTCCTCAGACGCACTGGTGGGCTGTGCTCCTGATGATCCTGACTTTGGCAGCTATGATGGCCAGCACCATCTTCCTCTTTGGAAGGACGCTCGACAGCGAAGAAGGCAAGTAAAAGGCTCTAAGCAGTTCCCACTCAGCCCATTCTTTGCTTTCAAGCAGCGCAGGCTCATGATCAGCAATCACAATCCCAGGAAAGTTCAGGGAAAAGTACAGCCTAGCATACCTGGTACCCCTGTTAAACTGCCAGCAAACTGTTGCCAGGCTGCACATATTGAAGGACCTATTTGTAAATGATTTTTAAATATTCCCAATTAAATAGTTAGTGCCAAGGATGCAGTAAACCAAATTTAGTTTTCAGGTGCGCCGGTGTGGCACACATGCTCTTCTCATGTTGGGGTCCCAGAGATGTTCCCAAACCTAGGGTCACCAGATGTCAGGCAAAAGGAGACATGTCCTCGTTTTTACCTTCACGTCATCTGTCTAGCAGACATTTTAAAAATACATGATTTTGTCTGGCTTTTTACTTGCAGGGGTTAAAGTATGCTGGAGTGCCCTGGAATACCCTATTTTTAGGGGGAAATGTTCCAGGGCCCCCTAAAAACAGAAGAATGTTGCATTAATACTACATTTTTTCCACATGTCCTCTAATGTTCTCCTTTTCATACTTCTCTGTCCTCCTTTCCAGACTTCAATATCTGGTACTATCCCAAACAGAACATTGCAGACTCAAGAGGCCATTGTCTAGCTCAAAGCCATTTAGCTGCTTTCCCTATCCTCATCAAACCTTGCCGTGCCCACATACCGTTCTTCTCTCACACATTCTCTCTCTACATTTGCATCTACCGGTCCCTGCAAAACTGCTCCCATAATGCAACTCCTGCCTTCACTCTACTAATGGACCCCTTTCTCCTTACTCTGACTCTCTCTTCCCCATCTATCTGTGATCCAGTTCACATGTTTGGAAGATACAATGCCAGAGACCTTTGTCTGTACCCTCATCTCCAGCATGCTTCTTGTGCTCATGAACTCATTGACTTTTAAGGCCAGAAAGCACCATTGTGATCATCTGTCTGACTCCTACACATCACAGGCAACAGTCCCTCACTCACCCCTCCCATAATCAGCCCATAGCTTCTGGCTGAGTTGCTAGAATCCTCAAAGTTACAGAGAGTCCACCATTTACTCCAAACCAGCAAGCGATACATCAAAGGGATAACCACCAGGCAAGGAGGAGAGTTAATTCAAATTAAGGGCTACAGTTGGCACAAGAACAAATGGATATAAATTGGCCATCATTTTAGGCTTGGAATAAAATGACTCCTAACCCGCAGGTGAATGAAGTTCTGGGACAGAAACACCTAATGTGTTTCAGGACTGAGCTTAAGAAATTTCTGGCTAGGATGGTAGCTTACTTACAATGGCACATCTCCCACCTGCACCTGTTGTTAGCATACATCTCCAACAGCATGAGATGGGGCATTAGATGAAGAAAACTCTGAGCTACTTCCCAGGTGTCTTGCTGGCAGATGCACACACATGCTCGTGATCTGACTGATTCCCATATTTGGTATCAGGAAGGAATCTTCCCCACTGGCAAAAACCCAGGGGGACAAGGGCACTGCGGTTTCCTATCACATTTTACTTTGCCATTCCCCTGAGCACAGAATATAGCAGAGAACCTGTTAAGAGGACACAGATCAAAGCCTCCAGTTCCTCAAATACCAGGAAATCCAGCAGCTTAATGAAATTTCTCAACCGCTGCTCATTTCCAGGCCATCAACCTCTGAGATTTCAACCAGATTCTGTCACGGAGAAGCCAACAAGCAGAGGTATTTTCAGCCTTATTTTGCAGACTTTACAGGGTCAGAAAAGCCACCACCTGAGGCCCCTCAAAATAGAAGTAAACTGAGCCTCTTGTGGGTTTACCTATGGCCAGTATAGAGGAGCTCAGACAAGAAACCTTGTTCCAACCATCTTACTCCTGTCAGCCAGCTACAAATCCAAATTTGACAACTGGGCACTTTCAGTCACAGGCCATATAAGCAGGCTGTTCTAGAAGAATCACTGACAGTGGTGGTTGTGCTTTTCTCTTAGACCTAGAAGAGAAAAACAGGAGGTGCATGGCCAAGGAGTATTCACTCGACGAGGAAACCGAGAAAGCACAAACATACACGTACTGGAAACGTGATGAGATCTACATTGAAACGATGCAGCAGGAGTATGAGACCATAATCTAGCGGAAGCACGTCAACCTGATCCAGGTCCACTCTTGGAGGGGATCACCATCCAGAACATGTAAGCATCACATGGGAGCCGACTTTTCAAGACAGCTCAGCTCCCATTTAGGCACCTAAAAGAAGAGACCAGTTTTCAAACAGGCTCAGCAGTCAGCAGCTGCTGCTGAAAATCTGGTTACTCTGAATCAGCTACTAAAGTGAGTCATTTTACACATAATGACATTCTTGAATCTGCCTCTGACTTTCTGATGTACTTTGTCCAAGTCCTCTCATGTTTCTGTAACTCTTCTTCCTGCCTGCTTCAAAGGTGTGGGGAGAGCACTTAGAGAGCAGCAATTAGAAGAAATACACACAAGAAGGGAAGTTAACTGCTTTTGCTTTTCCTTGGCCAAGCAAATCACTGTGTATCTCTTTCTGAAAGAAGGAATTTCCGATTAAATATTTTTAAAAGTCTGGCACTTTTCTTTTAAGCTATCTAATTTTAGCACTTGGCTAAACATGAGCCATAGCCATTCTTTACTCACAGGACAGACAACAGGAGCAATACCACTAGAATCACTAACATTCATCACTTGTGAAGCCATAAGGGCCTGTTATGATCAAGAGATTCAACAGGGGCTCATGTTACAAGGTAAAGAGTATTTAGTATTGGGGTGACATGGCTTGAGATAAGGTGTCAAAAGGTGGGTTTATTTTCTTAGGGCAGTGAGGGGTGAAAGCCCCTTTCCTCACCATCTGATAGTTCTACAGTCACTTGCAGGATTTGTCCAGATCTTTTCATACTGTGTGTGGCTAGTTAATGGGGTTTTTTTTTTTCAGTTTTGCAGCACTGAAATAATGGGCAATCACTTTCTAGATGGACTAAGTTTCTAACTACCTATTTAGCTTGTAAGCTCCTGGGGCAGAGAAGGAGAAAGGGCGAGGGGGAGAGCATTTGTATGTACGTGTGCATATAGTGCCAGCATCATGGAGCCCTGAACTCCACTGTGGCCTCTTGAGCGCTACCGTAATAAAAATACCAATCATTGCACAGCCTGCCTGCTAACAACAACCCACATGCAAAAGGAAGTTCCACAGTCTTTTATTGGGGCCCTGGCGGGGCTGAGGTGCCCTCTAGTGGTGTGTACTCCATCTCATCCTGAAGACAGCAAGGAGGGAACAGCAAATGCTGGAGAAAACGTTCATTTGATGAGGTCCTTCATGTACTTCCAGCCATCCTGTGTGTATTCACGGATCCTAGTGGGAGCCACAGACAGAGCAGACATAGTGGCCTGAACTCCTGAAAAAAAGCAGCAGGAGATGGCCTGAGAAGATCATTAACAAAGCTGAATTTATTACTCATGATAGATCAATGTATCTTCCCATTTAATAGGTAAGATCTATCCTTATAAAAGAAGGGTTCAGACAAACTTAGGCACAAGCAAGTCTTGACTCTGTTGTTGTTTTACCGTCTCAACTTTTATCAGTGGCCCCTGAAGTGGGGAAATTTGAACGACACCACTTCCCACTAGGTCTGATGGATGGATTTTTAGTTAAGACAGTGCTGTTATTTCTGGTCCTCCCAAAGTCTCCCTCTGTGTAACCTCAGGCAAGTAACAATCTCTGTGGGTCTTAAGTCAGGAATGGACAAAACTGGCTCATAGCTAGGCATCAGCAATTTTCCTTTTGGTCACTAGAGGGCACTCCTCCATTATACATCTGCAGTGGAGCTAGGTGACAGGCTACTAAAACTAAACATTGATTTATCAAGGCCTCCTTTAAATTTTCCCATTTGTAAAATGGGAAATTTAGCAGATTCATGAGTGTATTGGATTAATTTGCTAAGTATTTTGAAATGCTCAGATAATAATTGTGAGAGAAGGGCAAAATGTTATCTTAGGATGGTACAAGAATCAAGTGAAATGTCTTCTCTTTTCACACTTGCATAGCATGGCTAAGGTTGACTATAAGTGTGCTGGGTATCCCTATGCAACAAGCCAGGTTTGCTTATAAAATCTTTGATCCTTAATCAGAGAAAGAACTTCTCAGGAGTAAAAGTCATTATGGTGTCTCTTTGTATTGCTGCCTCCATGATCATGGTCACTTTTGCTATCTTAAAATTACTTGCTGCATAAATAATAAAAGAAACCCCTAGCTCTTACATAGCACTTTTCTTCAGTAAACTGCAAAGCGCTTTACAAAGGAGATCAGCATCATTATCCATATTGCACAGATGGGGAAACTGAGACACAGACAAATGAAGTAACTTGCCCATGGTCATCCAGTAGGCGACTGACAAAGCCAGGAATTAGAAACAAGGTATCCTGAGTCCCAATCCAGAGCTCCATTCACTAGTCCACATTGCCTCCCTTTTGTCTTTCATCCTTCAGTCTAACAGGCCAGCACTCTAGGGTAAACTGTTTCACTGGTATTAGACCCACTCTATAGTGTAGGCATGAAAAGAGTCACGTCATACCCGTGTTCCAGGATTCAGAGACAGAAAAGTCAAATTTTGGAGTGGATGGAAGCTAAAGAAAAAAGAGAGGGAGAAAAAATCGTAAGTGTCTGTGAACATTCGCTATATATGAAACTAGTAAATAATGACTTAGAGACAATAATGAAAAACAGACACTACCACAGACTCACTGGGTCAAAAAGTAACATTTTCAAAAGCAGCTTAAGTACCTAAATCACTGAAGCGACTTAGAAGACTGTACCTTGACATGTTTCCTAAATTGGGAGTTGGGATTTTTGTTGTTATTCTTAAAAATTTATGGTCACCTCCACATACTAAGTGCTCTTCACACATTCCAAAGAAAACGGTCCCTGTTCTGAGTTGTTCACAATCTAAACACACAGATTAAGTGAAAGGGGGAAAAAAAAAATACCCAAAGAAGTAGGCGAATTATAGACAACTTGATTAATTGTAATCAGCCTAGAAAAAATGGGTCTTTAAGAGAGAGGATCAACGCATTAGTGTTTTAAAAGCACTTAGGGATCATCAGATGAAAGGTGGCCCAGAAACAGTAGTTGTTAATTAAAATAACTTCTAGATCAATTTTTTTCATTCTATCTCATCTTCTGCAAATTATTCCTTTCACATCCCACTTTAGATAAGGTTTCTCCCTCCCAACATGTTTAAAAGATCTGTTCTCCTTCCTATTAAACAAAAAAGGCACTGGGGTGAACCAGGCTCCACTGACATCAACAGAGCCAGGATTTTATTCCAGCACTTTCCCTCTCTTCCTCCCATCAGAAGAATCCATTTGGTTTGCTAACCAGACTTGTCTGGACAGTCCCTACCTCCCAGCCTATGTAATTCGACCATTCTTGGATAGCTGGAGGCAGTGCATCTCGAGCCTTTTTGAGGGCCTCTGCTCCTCGAGTGCTGTTCCCCAACAGCCCCTGATCGTATGCCACATAAACAGCAGCTCCAGCCAGGCTACCTTTGATGACAAACCTGAGGGGGAATGAGAAGCAACAGAAGTCCAGTTTGCATTGCCACAGAACAGCGCTTTTCAAACTGTGGGCGTGAACTCTGGGGGGGAAATCACATAAAGAAATGGAGAGTAGAGGGGACAAAGGGGGAGATCAGTCACAAGGCATTAATGTTTTATTAGTGTCTAAAAGAAAACTGAGTCACTCCCATTCCTCACCACCTTTGCTTTTCAAGGTCAAGTATTTGTCAACCTCATGAAGTCACATACATGCCTGTTCATCAGGGGTGTCCAAAGTGCAACCCACAGGCCACATACGTCCCGCAAAATGCTTTTCTGCAGCATCCAAATACAGAATTTTGCCCAGGTCTGAGCACCAGAAATAGAAAAAATCCAGCCACTTTGGCAGGGAGCAGCCCAGGCCCAGGCTGGGAGTTTTGAAATCTCCCGCTCAGAGCATGCTCAGGACGGGAGCCCCAGCAAGTGGGGTGGCCTCCAGAGCAGCCAGGTAAGGAGGGCCTGGGTGGGAGGGTTGGCCCGTGGGAGCCAGCGTCAGGGTGGGGGGGGCAGTTAGGGAAGGAGGTCAGGGAGCTGCGAAAGCCAGCGAAGCAGGGTGGGGGGGGTTAGGGAAGGTGTTGGGGACTCAGGGAAAGCGGCAATGAAGGGGAGGGATGTAAGGGAAGGTGTCGGGGACTCTCAGTGGTACAGGTGTACAGGAAGGTGTTGGACATTCAGGAAAGCCAGCAGCACAGGGTGGTTAGGGTAGTGGGTGGGGGAGCAGCGAAAGCTGGTGGCGCGGGGGGGGGGGGGGGTTAAGAAAGGGGTCGGGGATGTGCAGGAAGCTGACAGCACGGCAGGGGGAACTGGATCCATCCAGCTGTGGGGATCCGGATCTGTCCCTAGCTGCCGCAGTTAGGGAGCAGGAATTTTGCGGCCTGCAAGCCCACACCAATCAGGTTCTGCAGCCCCATGTCTGGAAACTTTGGACACCCATGCTATATGTTATACAGGCTTATCACTGATGAGTTTATTAGAAGGGTGTAAAAAATAAAAAGTAAAGGGTTCCTCAAAATATAGCACTTCAAATAATAGTGCAACCGTTTCAAGGATTGGAAAAGAACTAGCTGGGGGAAGAAATCTGTATTTAACGAGAGCTTCTACTGCGTCTCACTCAGATTACTTGCTAGAAATACCTCTAACGCAGTGAATTACGCTCAGGCGTTAAAGTATAACTTGGTGGCCCCGGAACCCTCCTAAATTTCTGGGCCCCCTTCACGCAGGTCTGGACCTCCTTCACCCACCCCAGCTACTGCCCCACAAACCTGCGCCCCGCCCCAGCTACTGCCCCCATCAGACCCCTCCTTCCTCACATCTCCCTCAGCCCCATGCTCCCTGCCCCCATGTTCCCACTCCAGCCCTCCTAACCCCCCACCTGTCTTCACGCCCTTCAGCCCCCTTGTCCCCATTCCCCCACTCCACCCTCTTCAGCCCCCCAACGACCTCCACACCTCCCCAGCCACCATCCCAACCCCTCCTTTCCCTGCCAGCTGCCTGCCTGTCCCCAACCCCTCCCAGCCCCCTTTCCCGTGTCGCCAATGTGGCCGAGGAGCCAGGCTGTCGGGAGGGAGGCTGCAGTGCCGGCCGGCCGGGGAGAGGGGACACAGTCCTGAGACTGGGTCTGGGCCACACGGACCACCTGGGGCCAGCAGGAAGGGGGCGGGAATGGCGCAGGCATCAGGAAAGGGGGGGGAACGCGCCAGAAGGCTGCGTCCGGCGCATTCCTCTATTTTTAGGGGGCCCCAGAACGCAGCGTTCCAGTGTGCGCCCATATTTTAGGGCATTCCAGCTAATTTTAACCCCTGATTACACTGCAACCATCACCTCACTCCAACCTGCTCTGAATTCCTTGGGCCTTTAAGGCTAACTTTTGGGCGTGCAAAAAAGACAAGTGGGGACAACTGGCAGTGATCCAGCCACGGAGGAAGAAGAAATTGGGCACAAGCCCCGGTGTTTTGACTCTATGATGCAGAAGGGGGGCCTGAAGGATTTATTTTTCCAAATTCAAAAGAGAGGAGGGACAGAAAGGGGCTACACCTGGTTTTTTACCCTTATGAACTCAGGGCCTGTGTAATCCACAGGAGCCGGTGGTGTCACTGGGCAGGCGCTGTGCGAACCACAGCCCCGAGCAGGGAAGGGACGGAGAGCGGGCCTCGCTTACAGCGCCAGGGCATCAAATGGCAACGCCCGGGTAACATGGCGGAGAAAGGCCTTCTCCACGGAAGTGTCCGCACCCCGTTCGCCAACTCCACCCCTTCAGGGCCAGGTGACGGGCTCGGCAGCGCCCCCCTCGCCCCCCAGACCCCAGCACTGAGCCGGGGCAGGGGGCGACCCGCGTCGTCCTTCACCACAGCCTGGTCCGTGGGAGGGGGCGGCTGGCTGCGGGGAGGGAAGCACGGGAGGGGGGAAGGGGCAGCTGAGGGGAGGCCGAAGGGGGTCAGGAGGGGACGGGGGAGGCTCAAGGGGTCTTTGGGGGGTGGGGAGGCCGAAGAAAGTCATGTGGGGGGATTGGGGGCGGGGGAGGCAGAAGGGGGCTCAAGGGGTCACGTGGGCAGATTGGGGGTGGGGGAGGCAGAAGGGGTCACGTGGCTAGATTGGGGGTGGGGGCTGAAGGGGGTCAGGAGGGGGTGGGGCAAAGGGGGCTCAAGGGGTCACGTGGGCAGATTGGGGGTGGGGGAGGTAGAAGGGGGGTCAGGAGGGGGAGGGGCAAAGGGGGCTCACAGGGTCACGTGGGCAGATTGGGGTGGAGGAGGCTGAAGGGGTCACGTGGCTAGATTGGGGGTGGGGGCTGAAGGGGGTCAGGAGGGGGTGGGGCAAAGGGGGAGGCTGAAGAAAGTCACGTGGGCAGATTGGGGGTGGGGGGCTGCAGGGGTCACGTGGGGGATTGGGGGGCAGGAGGGAGCGGGGGAGGGGAGCGAAGGGGCCCGCCCGCCTCACCTGACGACGGGGAAGAGCCGGGAAGCCATGTTGACGGCGGCCCGACAAGGGCAGCGGGCGAGCGAAGCGGGGCCCGACCGCGCGCCGCAAAGGCCTCTGGGCGTTGTAGTCTCCCCGCGGAGCAGCGGGTCACGTGGTGGAGGCGGCCATTGTTACAGGCTCGGTGACCTCATCCGCCCTCGCCCGTGAACCACGTGACCGGGAGCGACAGCACTTCCGCCTCGGTAGCTGTCATGGCGGCCGCGTTCGGCTGGGGGCGGAGCCAAGCAGGTGACCTCCCCGCCGGGTGAGAGCGCGCGGGTCGTTTAAGGTCGCCCCCTGCAGCCCGGTAGGTGAGTGCGCAGGGCGGTGGGGGAGCAAAGGGATCAGCTGTCCCGGGCCGGCCGCCTGCCCTGGAGCCTGCATCCTGCACCCTGCTGCCTGCACCCTCCATCCTGCACCCTGCGTCCTGCACCCCCCACAGCCTGCCCACAGCCCCCATCTCCTCCAACACCCAGTGAATGGACCTTGCCACAATTCCCCTCCCTTACACCCCCTGAATTTCCCACCCCCCCAGTTGTCAGTTAGTTACATTACACCTAGTTACATTACACCACTTTAGTGAGCACCCCTACTCCCCCCTAATTTCAAGTCCTGGGGAGAATACTGCCCTCAATGCCCCTCCTGCCCTTATCCCTCTAATAATCCCTGCTTCCTTCCTGCCGCCAGCACCCTTCTCCTGGCCTGCTGTCCCGAGGTCCCTGCTGTCTCCACAAAGATGCATCTCACTCTCCTTTCCCATAAGCACGGTACACGCCCTGAAATTGCATCTCGCCCTTTGCCACGCCGTCTTGCTGCAAGTGTTAAATGCGCATTGCATCCTGGGCTGGGTGGTTCTGCTGCGTGCATTGAAAAGGTGAAAAATTGCTGTTAGAGGGTGACCTGTTCCCGTGACTTACACTTCCTTCCATTTATTTCTTCCTATCCCGCAAGTCCCTCATCTTCAAAGTGTCTGACGAAGTGGAATTTTCTCCCATGAAAGCTCACGCAATAACTAAGTTTTAGCCTTTAAAAGTGCCACAGGACTCCTTGTTTGTTTTGCTGAACCGGACTGACACGGCTGCTCCTTTGGATCTTGTCGAGTAGAGCCGGAAATGATCTTTTCTCTTGTCTACTGTTTAGGGCCCTGAAGCCACAAGGGGCTTTCTGTAAGCATGGCTATGGCATTTCCCACTGAAATGCTCAAGAAATCAATGGGGCCAGAAAATTTCGGCTCAGTTTGTTACACAGTACATGGAGCCTTGAGCATGGGCCCTGATCCTGTTTGCCAGTGAAGTCAGAGGGAAAAATTCTATTAACATCAGTAGGAACACGAGCGGGCGCTGTGGCCCCAGTCGTGTAGCTGGATCCATGTGGGTAGACGCTCGCTCTAGCATGCAGTCCCTTCTGCTTCAGTAGGGCTCCCTGTGGAAGAAAGGATCCATCCCCACAGATCTATTTGCAGGATCAGGCAATGTTTTCCGTGGAAGAGAAGTTAGCTGAAGTAAGACTGCTTGATCACCGTTCTCCTGGAGCCCTCTGGGAAATGGGACATTTATCCCCTGAGGCTGTCAGAGCACTCACACCTGCCAAAAGATATTTTATTGGTTACATTTGTGAGGATTTTTTTTAGCGATTCTTAATCTATTTAACATTGTGGTTGACATATGCCAGTGGTTCCCAACCTTTTCAGGAACACAGCACACTTCAATGAGACAGTTTCACAGCACACCTGCCCCTCCCTCCCTACATGTCATGCCATGCCATGCCGTGCCCTTCCCTCTGGCATCTCCCAGTGCCTGTGGCACCTGCTCCTCATGATACCTACGGCTCCTGGGTCCCCCCACATCTCACACCTGCAGCTCCCAGCCTGGGACCCCCTCTCTCCGGCACCTCGTATCACCTGCGGTGCCCCCTCCCTCACGAGTGCCCCTCTCCGCCACACCTCACATCTGCAGCTCCCCTCCCCAGCACCTTATGGCACCCCCTCTATCGTAGCGCCCCTTTCCCCAGCACTTTGTGAGACCCAGTTCCCTCCTCCTTCCCCCAGTACAGCCCGATGCCCAGCAAGTCGGCTCCCCGTGCACCTCTTGCCCAGCTCCTGCTTCCTTCCTGCCAACCCTTTGCCCACGCACTCAGCACAGCTGGCAGCCTGCAGCAGCATTTTACGTTCCCCACCCTGCATAGCCCACATGTCTGGGCTGTGCAGGGCAGGAGATTTAAAATGGCCCTGGCCCAGCCCCAGCTCCCTGGTGTTCCCATCTAGAGCCCTGCAGACCCCTGAGTATTCACATCCACAGAGTGGAGGGCTGGAACTGGATGCGGATTCTGTTTTTATCTGCCAAGGAGAGCACTGTTTAAATGCTAAAGAGCATAGCACAGGCTCTGAATAGCGAAGGGAGCTCAGCTTACTGGTTAGTCCCTCCTCTGACTCTAGGGTGCCTTAGGTTGATTTAAGGAAGGTTAAGTTGACCTACAGACCCCCGTGGCCACAATGGACTTTTATTGACTTGACTTAATGCTTCCTAAGTTGACTTAACACCACCTCTTAAGGTCGACTTGATGCTTAAGTTGCCCTTATTAAGCGGACTGAAGCCAGTGTAGACAGGGAAAAGTCCTTAAGTTGAACTGAATGGCCTCCAGGCCCTCTCCCAGAGTTCCTGGCCACCAGGAAGTGTCGACCTAGCACCTGCCAGTGTGGATGCCAGCAGTAGGCAGGAGTTTTCAGTGTGGACTCTCTAAGTCGACTTAACAAGGTCAACTTCAAGTTGACTTAACAGATCCTCCAGTGTAGACGTACCCGAGGAGCCCCAGCTGCGACTCCCCATGCTCTACCACTTAACTGGTGATGGACAGCTACCTCCGCACCCCTTCCTCCACTGCCAGCGACCCGCTCGAATGACTGGCAACTGCCGCTGAACAACTGAGACATTTCAGCAACTCCAGCTTCCCTACCCAGCCCAGGCAGAATAAAAGCTGTTGAGATCAGAGCCAGGGGAGGCGTTGAAGGGCATGGAGCTGCTGGCAACTCTCTCTTCTTCCTTCCATCGCCTTCCTCTGACTTTCTAGCTTCAACTCAGCAAAGCTGTGGCAGTCAGACAGAAACAGAGGCAGAGCAAGGGCAGGGGGATGTGGATAGACGTAAAACCTGGCTTGGATACAGGCTGATACCGAGCAGATGTGGATCCACATTTCTGTATCCTCACAGAGCGCTACTCCCAGCAAAATTTCATGGCACCGCTGGACATCTCTCATGGCACATCAGTGTGGGATGCTGGTTGAAAACCATGAGAATATGCTGCTCTCCTCTGTTATGTGGGCTGTATCCATGCATTATACAAACACTACTGGTATGGCCCAGAATATGTCACACAGGCCACAAGCAGCTTGTGGGTTGAGACCACTAATTTAGATGCCAAGTCTTAAAATTAAGGTAATAGAGACAATTTTAAAGCACTTTTTTAGCTGTGAATTGTTCACTTGATTTGTTATCAGCAACACGTAAAGATGACTATCGCTGAAAGAGAATATAGGAGAAAAAAAGATTTTACATGACCTTTTTTCCATTGATTAACTTTGCAGCATTTGACAGTACTTTGCATATAGCCTGTTTCCCCTGTCATTTGTCTGGGTCTTTCACACACCAACAGGGAGTTGCAAAGTCATGGGAATTGGCAGAGTGTCTTAGGGATCGGTTACTCTTTAAAAAAATCGATCTCGAGTTGCCTATCTCTTTAAGTCTTGAGGGGGCGTGGCTACTGATGCAAAAATAACCTGATTTTAAATGAGAGGAGCAGTCAGAAGAAGTGAGGAGTGTTTCCAGCAAGTGAAGCAAAGTTTGTAAGTGAACAATATTATTATTCAGTATATTTCAGTACTAGGTTAAATCTTTAGATTTCCTTTTGCAGATTGTAGTCTTAAAGGAGGAGAAAAAAAGTAAAATCCACCCACTTTTTTTCTGGAACTCTAAGTTTGTATATCAGATGTGCCTAGTACACTGGGATCCTTTGGGATGGAAGGTGATAATACAAATGTAACTTGTCTAGCCTTTTACCTGGGTTTGGAATCGGATTTAAATGTTATATTTTGCGGTGGGTAGGGGGAGCTAGATATGATTTATGGTGCTGAAAAATTGTTTAATTTAGTTTGCTTTTCAGATTTGATATAGCTGGTGGACTGTGAAAGTTTGTAGCATCTCGAATTAAATTATGTGCATTTTGGGCATTCAGAATCTAATGTGAAGGCAGATTTTCAGCTCATGGTTAAGATGGGGAGTTGGTGCTGGCTCTGCAGTTCTCTGCTGAGATGTTCCATTAAGGGTTGAAACGACCTTTTTCATATCAATTAATCTTGTTCATTCAAGACAGACCTACAGGTTCAAGGCATGAGGAAGTGCTGTTTCCTAGAGAGCTTTTTCGGAGAGATCGAGTGATGATGAGAATGTATTGGCTTTCCCTTTGGCTGTGTGATGTCTGCATGTTATGAGTTTAGCTGGTCTGTGCCCATTTCTCTGTGGACAAGTGTCTACAGGACAAGGCTGTCAATAATCTCATCAGAGGCAATGAATGACTGAAAGCGCTACGTAGACGGTAGACCTTCCCACTAGAGGAGACTCTCCAAGTTCTGGGTTGAAGCATAATGTACCAGCAAGAGTGGTGGATTGGAAGCTCAGATACTATTAAAGTGCCTCGATAGAGCAAAGAGCACAATGTAAAAGTGAAAAGAGGGAGAGATAGAAGGATAGATAACAATTCTTTAAGCTATTGGGATAGTAAAGGATGGTTGCATAACTAACACACAGGACTGAGAGTCAGAATTCCTGAGTTTTGTTGCCAGCTCTAACTTTCCTCATGCTCACTCCCTGCCTCAGTTTCTCCAATCTGTGAAATGGGAATAATGATATTTCCCCCAACTCAGAGGGAGCTGGGAAGCTAAATTCATTAATGCCTAGAGGAATTATGCCATGTACTGTATTCTGATTCCAATCTGTCTCCAATTTGTCACGGTGTGACTCCAGTGCTGTCAAAGGTATTTCTACCTATTTACGCTGGATTATGCAAACTCAGAATCTGGCTTTGTGTAACCCCAAAATGAAACATAATTGCAGTCAGCTAGTTTATGTGCCCAGCTAGCTGAACAGCAAATTCAGAATAGTTAGAACTGATCATTGAGATTTCAAGAGAAGCACAGACCTGCACATGATTTGCAGTTTTGCTTATCCAAATAGAAGGAAGGTTTGGCCAGGCGACTTTGGTTTATAGTGTCCCCAACATGTAAGTTTTATTATTTTTACAACTAGAAATGCTTTAATAATAATTTTAAAAAATAACAATTTGCTAAAATCAGAAAGTTTAGTAACTTGATTACTGTAGTAACACACTCAAAGTAACTATGATGTGGAGATGCAAGAGGGTCTGTTCCGGTGACACCTCCCACCCCACTATCTACCCCTCCCCTCCACTCAAGCCAAGCTAAAATGCTGCTGGGAAACTCCAAGGAGGCAATCACTGGGCTATCGGGATATTTCTTTCTTTCATCTTAACAAACAGAGAGTCTTGCAGCACTTAAAGACTAACACATTTATTTATTGCATGAGCTTTCGTGGGAGAAAATCCCACTTCACCAGACAGACACTTCGAAGATTTAAAGCGTCTGATAAAGTGGGGTTTTCTCCCATGAAAGCTCATGGAATAAATAAATTTGTTAGTCTTTGGCTTTGTCCACATTAGGGTCTATTTTAAGTTGGCCTTGTGAAATCAACTTGTGGTATGTCTACCGGTAGACATACCCCAGCCGGCTGGGGCCCCACCTCCTTCCCCGCGCTGGGGCGTGATCCAGCCCCGGGGCCCGATCCAGCTCCTGATCCAGCACCCAGACCCTCTCCACAGGCAGTGGGGGCTAGCAAGTGGCCAGGGCAGGAGTCGGCTGCCAGCGGAGATGGGCTGGGATCCTGATCTGGCCCCCAGCTCCTTGCCGCAGGCTGTGGGGGCTAGGAGCCAGCTCAGAGCCCTGTCTGGCGCCAAGCTGCTTGTGCTATGGGCAGGTGGCTGGGAACCTGATCTATTTCACAGGCTCCGAGCTGCCTACCTGCGGCGCAAGGGAGCCAGATCGGGCTCTCAGCCCTTTGCCACGGGCGGCGGGAGCTGCCTCCAGGCCCCTGCATCTGGCCAGATTGGCCCCCGGAGCTGAATCAGGCTCCAGGAGCCCTGTTGGGACCTGGAGTGAGGCCCATAGCTTCCTGCCATGAAAAGTCAACTTACAGGGCAGGAGTTAATAAGTCAACTTAAGCAAGTGCTTAAGTGAACTTAAATTTTAAATCTATCCCTGGCTTTGCTTAAGTTGACTTAAGCCTCTAATGTAGACATAGCCCTTAAGTGCCACAGGACTCCTTTTTTGTTTTGCTGAATGACTGACACGGCTACCACTTTGATTCTTTCATCTTGGCTTTCAGCGAGGCATAAGGACTGTTCGCTTTCCTTGTGCCTCTAGCTACTCTTCCCTTAACTGGAACAACGTCCACCAGCTACCATTGCCCCGGGGCTCGGGGCAGGGAGGAGAAGTAGTTGCATGCTTTGGGTTAGATGCTCAGGTGCTGTCAATCAGTTCTGCTCCATTGTTTTTTGGGTTTTTTTCTTCGGTACTGATTTATACTAGCTGGGGATCTAGCTCTGAATCTTGAGCCTGGAGGTCAAGGATGCAACTGAATGATTCTACTCGGGGAGGCAAGGCAAATTTGCTTGATGTCAGTGTCCAAAGGGATAGCCATGTTAGTCTAGTCCAGCAAAAAAATACTAAAAAAAAGCCCAAGGATGGGTGATCTTCGAAGCATCTGACGAAGTGGGATTTTCTCCCACGAAAGCTCATGTGAAAAATAAATCTGTTAGTCTTAAAGTGCCACACGAATCCTTGTTTTTAAATTTGCTTGAACATGCCTTGGGAGCAACCATTACACTGCACCTCTGCTTCCTTTCCTGTTAATTTTGAACTAGTGGCTAACACCTCTGCTTAACATGCAGAAGGTCCTGGGTTCAATTCCCAGGGGGTTGGACTTGATGATCTCATGAGGTCTCTTCCAGCCCTATGATTTGATTTGATTTGATTTGACTTTGCTCATTGATTTATTATTCATTGTCCTTCATCAGTTTATGAGGGGCCTTATCAAAAATGTCTCAAAGGTTGCAGGTGAACAGGCTTTATCAAAGTGCCAGATAAAGCTGTAATTAATTAGTCCTTGGAAAGCCAAGCAGCTTTCACTCCATCCCTGCAGTGTAGGGATCAGGGTCCTACAGGGCAGCTTGAATTTACCCCATGGGAGCACTGGTGACAGCTGCTATTTTGATGAGCTGCGCCCTGCCCCACTCCCACCCCCAGCAACTACCAACCATTTTCAGAGCTGTGTTGCCCCCTTTTCTTCATAACTGGAGCTACAACTATTTGGCCATCTGTCCTCCATAACCTATTAGCTACCAGTGGGTAGCTTGCCATTTCACCTGCTTTCCATTACCCTGTTCGCACAGGCTGGCTCGCTGAGCACAGGACAGAGGTTTACGGCTCACGGGACGCTCTATTCACCCTTGAGGTTCTCACCTTTGGAGAAGATGATCCTATCAGGGAAAATGCTCTGTGTTGCTGCAGTTATAGCTGGGCTTCTGGCTTTCTTCCGGAGAGACACCTTTAACCCAGGTAGGCTGAGAGAGGAAACAGCCAGAGCTTGGAAAGAGGCAGCCGGGGGGAGGGAGAGAGTTTTCCAGCTGTGTTGTGTGGGACTCTTGCCAGAGAGCTGGCTGACCGCAGGGAACTTGGAGGAGAGAAGAGCTTGGAGGTCCGTTAAAGAAAATGGGTTTAAGAAGGAGCCAGCCGAGCTGCTTTTACTGGAGACCATTGCTGTATAATAGGCAGAGGGCAGGCGGCAGGGTCTAGTGAACAGTGCACTGGACTGGAACTCAGGAAGCCTTTGCATGTGTCACTTTCCTTGTCTTGCTTTGTTTCTCCTTCCATTTCTTTCCCTGTCTAATTATAACCTCTCTCCGTGCCTCACTTCTCCACCTGTAAAATGGGTTACAACAGCATTTCCTGTTTGTTTCGACCAGGAGTCTCAAACTCAAATCACCTCGAGGGCCGCATGAGGACTAGGATATTGGCCCAAGGGCCGCACCACTGAAACCTTTTCATACAATGATGCGGAAGTACAGTAAAAAATGAAGAGTAATATAGTATGCTAATAAAAGTCAATTTATTAACATTTTTGAAACTGTAACATAAAGTCTGTGCTAATTTTGACAGTCTTTCCAAAGCCAAAACACACATTTCCTTTTAGAATTGCTTCCATTCAAGATGGCAAAATCATCAAAAAGACAAAGAGTAAACAAACAGACTTAAAATTTTACAGTAGAAATCAATGGTTCCCAATCTTTTTTGGTTTGAGGGCAAAAAACGTACTTTTTCAAACCCTGAAGGACCACCGGTTAATTTAATTAAAATTAAATTAAAATTTAATTCATTGAATTCAAATTGATGTTAATTGAAATAAATTAATTAGTTTGATTTTTTTAAAATTAAATTAAATTTAATTGAAAATTTTTTATAAAGGTTTTGGTTTTTTAAATAAAATTAAATTGTTTTAGAAGATTTGGGGGTTTTTTGTTTTAAAAAGAGGGGGCTACATGTATCCCCAAGCCAGGAGGGGAGGAGAGCAGCCACATCCCAGGACGGGCTGCAAACAGGTTGGTCAGAGCCCTCCACAGGACCGTAAATAAGCATCCCACTGCCTGGCCCTGGGGGCATTGCTGGGACCCGTGGTGGGGGAAACACCCTCCCTACCACCTGCTCAAATTTGGCCACGCTGGGGTTGGTAGAGTGGGAAACACCCCCTGTCCACCTGCCCACTCGAATTTGGCTCTGGTGGGGCTGGCATAGGGGAAAACACTCCCCAGAAGTGGAGAGACCTCAATACTAGGAAAGTTGATGTTTCTATGGCATTTCCAACTCATCCTCAATCAACATGTGCTGATATTCTCTTGAGACCACCTGACTGAATGGGTCTTCAGCCCAATCCTCCATCTTTCACGGTTTTGGAGAAGCATCCAGGCTTGGGGGCACTTAGCCAAATGTTCCAGCCTTGAGAGCTCCTCCCTATCATTTACTGTAATTTCTTTAACTCTTCTTTCACTAGCCCCTTCTTTTGTGCTCTCTCCTGCTCTTCACCACCCCCCCCCACCCCAGACAGCATTGCTGGTGCCCGAGTTCTCCTGACTGGAGCCAGTACTGGGATTGGGGAGCAGATGGCATATCATTACTCCAGGTTTGGTGCTGAA
This sequence comes from Podocnemis expansa, assembly GCA_007922195.1. Taxonomy (NCBI): domain Eukaryota; kingdom Metazoa; phylum Chordata; order Testudines; family Podocnemididae; genus Podocnemis; species Podocnemis expansa. The sequence goes on along the minus strand of ML682020.1, from coordinate 10,986,671 downwards.
ATAGTTCTGACTGCCAGGAGGGAAGCGCTGCTGCAGAAGGTAAGAGCTAGCCTCCTCACATGGTAGAAGACAGAAGGGGTGAAGATGTGGCCCTTAAAATAAATAAAGGAAATGAATGTTGAGCTGATCATAAAATTTCCACCAAAAACGTCTTTTGCCAGAAAGTCTGGACTAAATGAATTGTTACATGAAAAGTGTCCGCTTTCTGTACAAAATGTCGATTGTTTGGGGTTTTTGCTGAAAAACACTCCCAGACCAATTTGTTGAATTCTGAAATGCCACCACTGTCCCTCTTGGGAGTTGTGGTTTGAGAACCTCATGCTCACATTCTTGTCTGTGTGCCAAAATCTTTAGCCACACTTCATATCCCATGATGCAGTGCTAGCATGTGACTGCTGTGATGCACCACCTTGGGGTGCTGTGGTGTATCATGGGAGATATAGTCCAAGAGGGAGTCAAAGTAACAGAGGAGACATGGGCACATGAGGCTCTTGGGTTACAACTCTCAAGAGGCAATGCAGTAGCATTTCCGAATTGCAGCATTTCCATTTTTAAGGTCCTGGTCTGTTGGGACAGGGTGAGAATCTGAGAAAGAGAAATGTAAGGACATTGCACTAGGATTAGCCTCAGCCTATTGCAGGGTCACCTTCAGGCTTCTTTCTCATTCACTTTTGGGTCATATTACCCTCTTCTGGCAGTACAAAGGGCCCTTGAAGCAGGTGTACTCTTTCTAGGCCCCTGTGCACTGCCAAAGGGTTTCTCTGCATTTGAGAGTTATTTCAGATTAAGGTTGGGTGTGAATTTAAGTCACAGTAGCTATTCTGGAATAGTTTTTCCTGTGGATGCTCTTATTCTGGATTAAGTTAAGGTATGAATTTAAAGTATATTGATTTGTAGTTAATTCCCCCATGGAGACAAGTCCTTAATGTGAATGAAAATTGGACCCCATTGGATGGGATGGAAGTAAATGTGGGTGGAAAATGTATGATTTGGTTCATAGTTGGCTCTTGTTGACTGTAGCATGAAATGAGATAAATGAACTAACAGCCCCTTGTCTCACCCTGCCAGAATAGTCTAGTTAGATCTGTTTGGTGCTGTTATTTGTCTAGGTGATGGAGAAATGTCTGCAGCTAGGAGCAAAGAAAGTCTTTTACATCCTGGCTGATATGTCATCCCCTCAAGCCCCAGAAGAGGTGGTGCAGTTTGCTTTGCAAAAACTGGGTGCGTATTGGGGTTGTCTAAAGAAAAGCAACTGAAGCTGGGGGAGAACACATGTCACTGTGAAATTCAGGCTCAGATTATAACAATGCAGGATTCTCCAGGGCTGGAGTAGAACATGGTGGTATCCATCTTGCTCTGAATGGCCTGGTGGGATGTATTCCCTAGTAATGCCAAATTTCTGGACCTGATTCTCATTTACACTGATGCTCCTTTAATCATAGAATCATAGTATCCTAGGGTTGGAAGGGACCTCACAGGTCATCTAGTCCAACCCCCTGCCAGAGGCAGGACCACTCCCACTAAACCATCCCAGTCATGGTTTTATCCAGCTGGGCCTTAAACACCTCCAAAGATGGTGACTCCACCACCTCCCTTGGCAGCTCATTCCAATGCTTCACCACTCGCCTAGTAAAAAAGTTTTTTTCTAATATCCAGCCTCGACCTCCCTACCCGCAACTTGAGACCGTTGCTCCTCGTTCTGTCCTCTGTTATTACCGAGAACAGTTGAGCTCCATCTTCCTTAGAGCATCCCTTCAAGTAGTTGAAGGTTGCTATCAAATCCCCCCTCAGTCTTCTCTTCTGCAGACTAAATAAGCCTAATGCTTTCAGTCTTTCCTCATAGGGCTTGTGCTCCAGCCCTTTAATCATTTTGGTTACCCTCCTCTGAACTCTCTCTAGCATGTCCCTGTCCTTTTTGTAGTGGGGAGCCCAAAACTGAACACAGTATTCTAGATATGGCCTCACTAGTGCAGAATAGAGGGGAATGATCACATCCCTTGATCTGCTGGTAATACTTCTTTTGATGCAGCCCAGTCTGCCATTGGCCTTTTTGGCAGCAAGAGCACACTGCTGACTCGTATCTAGCTTCCCATCCACCATGACCCCCAGGTCCTTTTCTACACTGCTGCTACTTAACTGAATGTTTCCCAGCCTGTAGCAGTGCATAGGGTTTTTTTTTTTTTGTCCCAAGTGCAGGATTTTACATTTGTCATTATTGAACCTCAGAAGATTTCTATTGGCCCACTGTTCCAATTTATCTAGGTCTCCCTGAATCCTGTCCTTGCCCTCCAACGTGTCTCGTGCTCCCTCCAGCTTGGTGTCATCTGCAAACTTACAGAGAATGCAGTCTATTCCATCATCCAGATCATTGATGAAAATGTTGAACAGAACATTTACACAGCTTTGCTACAGTAAAGTGTGTTCAGATCCACTGCACCCTGCCAGAGCCACGTGAAGACGCCTTCTGTCAGACAAAAATCAAGCCCTGTACCTTTTGAGATGCATTAGCTGATTAAAAGCCTCTCAAATGGAGACCAGTATTATCCTCCTCAGTTTACAGAGGGGAAACTGAGGCACAGAGCAGTCCAGGTCACTTGTTCAAATGCATGCCTGGTTACTATGGTGGCTGGTGCTGTAGACATACCAGCAAGATTAGAGGAGACAGATCTAGCCTAGCTGGAGAATATTGTTCCCACAAAGGCTGTGTGTGCAATGAGCCCTCAGTCCAAACCTTAATGGAAACATATCCACATCACAGACAGCAATCATCCCAGTTAGCCTCAGCTGCTCCTTCCACCACAGGACCGACGATTCAGTGGGCTGTGGAGACAGAGCCTCTGGCAGTGGGTCCCTCAGGATCAAGGTGCATCCAACAGGCAGCCGGGTTTTCCCTGTGGCTGGCTGCCTCTTTGGACCAGGAAAAAGCTGACCCCGTGCTTAGAGCACTACCCTCAGACTTAGGAGACTTGAAGTCAATTTGCTGCTTTGCCACAGCTTTCCTAGGTCACCTTGGTCAACTCATGAGCTAATGCTCTGCTTGACTTCACAAGGAGTTGGAGGGTTAAATACAGTAGATTTTGAAAAACAAACAAGGACGCCTGGGGCATTTAAAGACTAACAAATATGTTTATTGCATGAGCTTTTGTGGGAGAAAATCTCACTTTGTCAGATGCTGATTCTGAGATGCTCAGACTCTGCTGTGGTGGGGGGGGGGTCATATAAATTCCTTTGATAGATAGAATCCAATTCACATGAACTGGATTCTTCCTCTGGTTTAGCAGTGGATCATGCCTGGCCCATCTGCTCTCAGCCTGTATCACACCCAGCTCTGAGGACCCAGTTAAGGGCAATGAGAACTAGGAACTGCCGTCCTGAGAAGGTGTCTCTTGACCCAGCACCCTCTCGCTGTACATCTTACCTCTCCTCTGGTAACGCAGCAGGAAATTCAGAGATGCCCCAGGGAAGCTGAGCTACAAGATCCCTGAGGTCGCAGGCGGTCAAACAGGGCTTTCCTTGCTGCGTGACTTTTAAGGCTTTGCTCGCATTTGCTCCAGGGGAGTAAATGGAGGCATTTTTTTTCCTTTCCTGCTCTGGCTGTGCTATTTATCTGTTTAAACTGCGTGGCTGTGCTTGGAGCCAGACAGGTGGGAGTCAGGACTGCTGGGTTCCATTCCTGGCTCCAAGGGTGACTTTTTTTCTTTTGAGGTTCATTCTCTTTTGGCCTGATGTGTCTCTGCACCTTCCCAGGTATTTAGATAACCTCCAGTGTACCCACCTCAGTCAGTGATTGATGTGTCTGTGAGGAGAATCGGTTTTGTATATTTTCCAGCCTGGTAACGGTTGCATCTTCCACAGTGCCTTTGGTTGATGGGGCAGGTACAAACTTAGTATGGCCAACGCCCTTGTTTGTCCACCACCATCTAAACGTTGGGCCACAGCCACCCTCTTTTGAAATGCAACTGTAATGCTTTACCTGGAACTAGGAAGCAGTGAAAAGAGACCACTGCCCGCCTGCCCCATGTCTTTCTATTTGCTGCCCTGGGGGAAGCTCCCAAAGAGGTGCCAAGGCTATTCTTGACTGGGGATATCCTGGGCTCTGCCTGGGGGAACTCTGTGGGTTTGCTTCTGTTTTTTGTTCCATCTCTTGTCTCATGGATGGCTGATTTGCAGATGGCCCTGTCCCTGACCTTGACCCCTCTTCTGCTCCACTGCTTGCAGGAGGATTGGATCATCTGGTGCTGAACCACATCGGCATGACCTCTTTCCAGATGTGGGACGGGGACGTGAATCACACCCGCTGGCTCATGCAGGTGGGTGTCCGCAGCAGAGAGCGTGGTTTTGCTGAAGAGGTCTGGCCCCTCCTGGGATCTGCCTTGCTTTAAGAGGGCCAAGGGCTAGTTTAAACTGAGGCCAACCCCACTGAGGTCAGGCCACCAGGTCCACTGACTCTGAACAGAGGTGAAACAAAAAGGTCTATAACGCTTTGCAGCTGATTGAGAAACCTGGATGTAGGTAGCTAGCTGATCTGCTTCAGTCACTGCTGCTCAGCAAGCATCCTGTCAGTCTGTCCCTGTCTCTGCCTGTCTGATTACCAGAGCACCCATCAGCGTAGTAGCTGTTGAGGTGTTTAACATGGCTCCTAGACCCTGTTTGCAGATGTAGCAGTTTTCTTGTCATATCACCTCAATGCATAGCCAGCTATCAAGCTATAAATATCCAGGCCTGCGTTAAATGAGATCTAGGCATGGATTAAGGCAGTAATGCAACAATCTACTGGTCTCAAGCCTGTAAGACGATTGCTGAATCAAGCTAATGTGTTAAGCCTGGAGGTTTGACATAAAAAGCAGCCCAGTAAGTGACCCTGCATCACAAGATGTCACAAGACGGTCTCAGCAAGCATTGGTAAACTGCCAGTGAACAACAACAAGATGTCAGTGTACGCGCATTTTCAGCGTAAAAACGTCAGCAGCTGTCCAACCACAAGGATGCCAAGACAATTAACTGACGTATGTGCTGGGGTGGCCAAACTGCGGCTTGGGAGTGGCTCTTTAACAGTTGAAGTGTAGCTCGTGGTTCCTTCTATGGCCCTGCCGGGGCTCAGGGCAAGGGCATGCACGCTCCTTAGACCAGAAGTCCCAACCCCACCACCACATGCTGAAGCTCCAAGGCCTGGTAGGCGTGCCCTGGCTCTCAAACTTCTGAAGATGGCTGCTTGTGGTTCCAATGGGCAATTAGTTTGGCCACCTTGGAGATACGCTAATAAGCTGGAATTAAAAGGCCTAGTGACCTATAGGAGAAGGACAGGCTGATGCCACCGATGGAGTGAGGAAATACAGATAAGGAAAAAGTGCTGAAACACCAGCTGAACATAGCAGAGATTAGAGTAACTGTTGATGGAAAGTTTGCCCTACTCTGCTCAGGCCCTCCAAGATGATAGGTTGGAACCTACCAGGCCAAGGACCACTCATGGGTCATCTTGCTAACTTCAGGGCTCCCCGCAAAGGATGGAGGGAGCGTGCGAGTTTTGATTGCTTGTGTTATCTCTGTGAAGGTCCTGGGTTCAATTCCCAGGGCTTGGACTCGATGATCTTACAAGGTCCCTTCCAGCCCTATGATTTGATTGATTGATTGATACTTTGCTATGCTGTAGAGCAGGGGGTCTCAAACTCAAATCACCACGAGGGCTGCATGAGGACGAGTACGTTAGCCTGAGGGCAGCACCACTGAAACCTTTTCACACAACAATATTGCAAATATTGGTAATGATAGCGTTGTTGCGGGCCACAGGAAATAGCTTTAGGGGCTGCAGGCCGCATGTTTGAGACTACTGCTGTAGCGTTTGCAGTGTCACTTGCTGGTGGATTCTCTGTACTTTAAAGTCTCTAAATCCTGGTTGGAGGACTTCAATAACTCAGTCCTAGGCTAGAGGTTTATTGCAGGAGTGGGTGGGTGAGGTTTTGTGGCCTGCATTCTGCAGGAGGCCAAACTACACAATCATATTGGTCCCTTCTTTGGAACTGAGTCTCAGATCCACTATTGCTTTTGGAACCACCTCCCTTTGGTTCGCTCCGTCAGTAGCTGTAGTAGCGAGAGAGGCTGAATTGGGGAGGGGCAGTGTAAGTTTTACCTGCGTGAGAGCAATTTCAAGATCCTGAGTGGATGAAATAGCGAGCTGGCTGGACTGGGGACAGGCAGCCTGTGGGACTGCAGGGGGGTCAGCAGGGAGTGGGGGGGGGCACTTCATGTTAGTACATCTAGAAGGTTTAAGCCATTTATCATTTATTTTTTCTTTTTAATTACTGATCCATTTAAAAAAAAAAAAGCTAAAAATTTCCTAAGAGCTATTGGATACAGTATCACTGTATTATTGCAAGTCACCAAGTGACACAAATAATACAATTCTTCCTAAAAGAATAAGAGTATAGCTTTTATTGCAGAAGGAAATAAGTAAAACTGATTGTTGTTCTTTCAAGTCTAGTAATGACTAAAAATGAGATTTTTGACCCTTTAAATTACAGATTATGAGACATCCACTCTATTGTTTTCTCTGAATGTTTTCCTTAGTTTCCTGTTGATTACAGACTTTTATCCCTGTTATGTTCACTGCGAAACCTATAAAAATAGAAAAGAAGTTTTCTGTTTTCAGTGTTCCATCTCAGTTTGGTAAAGTCCCCGAATGAAAGAAAGAGAGATGGGTTTTTTTGTGTAAAGAACTTGCTGCTTGATGCTTTTGTGCTGTCACTTGACCTATGTCTATATGTCTATCGGAAACTTGGCTGTAGTAAGGATATGGTTGGATAGGTAAAGTGGCAAATAGTCACACTGGCAAAACAATAAAGGAGTCTTGTGGAATTTTTCAAGTCACATTAGTATTTGCTTTGCTAAATTCTTAGGTCTTCTGGTTCTCATTTTTATATAAGTAAATGAATAAATTGATGTTTAACCAGTGAACACTAGAGAAACATAAGAAATGGTTACTTATATCTAATAGCTTGTCTGCACATAACCAGAGGTTAAAGAATAATTTGGTGGGCCCTGGAACCCTCCCGCATGGGTGCTCCCACACACACACAGGTGGGTCCCCCCCAATACCCAGCCCCAGACAGACACAGACACACACACACACACACGGCGCCAGCCCCAGGCAGACACATACACACAGCCACCCCCAGACAGACTGACACACACACACATATACATACAGCCACCCCCAAACACACACAGAGACACCCAGTCCTTACCTCCACTGTTTGCAGGCTGGCTGACAAAGGCTGCTTTACCCTGTCGGGGGAGATTCACACACTCCCAGCCTGCCCCTGCTCTCTGCTGGCTGGGCTTAAGGAGGAGCCACTTCTGGCTGCTCCTGCTATTTTTAGTAGGGGCCAGGAGCGCAGCTTTCTGGTGTGTTGCACTCTTTTTAGGGGCACCAGAGCACTGCCAGACTAAAAATGGGGGGCATCAGAACTGTGTTCTGGTGCCTTCCCCCTTACTTTAACCCCTGCACACAACAGCACCATACCACGGCGGTGTGATTTCTAAAGCACCAAAATTTGTTTTGCATGTAGATCCCCTGATAGACACTTAATTTTAATGCTTCTGGCTGATTATTATATTTTTGCTCTCTGAGACCAAACACACAAAACTGGATAAAGGAGTGACTTCGATTCATGAACGTGCTTGTTCTAAGAGCAAGCTGTTACAAATTTTGACTATTGAAAAACCACTTTGTGGGATGTAAAGGACAGTTTGCCTGTTAGAGCCCTTGTTGGAGTCAGGGTGATTCCTAGTATCCTTATTAGCATGAGTGTAGAGTCTTTATTATTTTTAATGTTTCCTATGTAATGCTTTCATGCTACAAATAAAAGTGCTTGCTTAGAAAGAGCTGTGTTGTACCTTAGCTGTGGCTCTAATTCTGACTCAGTTCTCTGGGCAGAAGGCAAAACAAGGTCTCTTTTGCTGGTGTCTTTCTAAGTGATCCATGGTGTAAGGAAAGGGTTAGTGTAGCCTGGAAAAATCTCTAATCAGGAGCAATGGTCCCTTTAAGCTGATGATGCAATTGAGCAAGTTATGGATGCACTCAGGGAGCCAAGGGGCAGCAGGAAAGGGGTCCGGCACTGGGTTGGGGCACCGGAAGGGAACTTGCTCAGCTGCATCATCAGCTTAGAGGGAACATTGCTCCTGAGCATGCTCAAGGGGACAGGGAGAAGCCTGTGGCCACACGGCCAGTGCAGCTCTAGCCCAGCGACTGCACCGGCACTGTGGACAAGGAAGGGAACCCTAGCTGCTGCCAACAGGCTGCGAGGAGCCGGATCCATCCCCCTGGCGATGGGAAGCCCAACAGCCTCCCTGCGGTGGCTGGGGACAGGTCTGGCTCCCCACAGCTTGCCAGCAGCAGCTGGGGACGGATCAGGCCCTGGGCCGGATTAGGTTTGTGGGAGGGTGCATCTGGGGTTGCTTGCCCTTGGTGCCAAACCTCCAAGTTCTAGTCCCGTAGCTGATTGCCCTTTTTCGGTCATCAGGCAAGCTTCATGGTGTTGATGCTAATCTGCCTGGGGGTGCCACCCAGTAACACAGCACAAGATGCAGAGATATCACATGTTTTCGTAGCTTACAAAACCAAGATGATGCAGACAGACAAGCTTTTATTTAGCAAACAGTAACTTTCCCATTGCTACGTTACACGGCGTACCTTGTGAAATGAATTGCAATTTTACCATATTGGTATTAATATTCTAAATGGTCACTTGCTCCATACAGCATGACAGTGTTAACAAGACTGTTGCAAATTCAACGGGTCTCCCTCAAGTGAGATTTACCTCCTGCATGCACCAGGCTCCTCGTTCTCAAATTGTAGTAGTGTGGCTGATCTAGGGGAATGCTTCATTGGGAAATGTAAATAATACATAACCAATATATCAGGCATGTTTTAACCCCCTGGTGCCAGGTTTTAGATCCCTACTGTTGATGAGCTGTTTTACTGGCTCAGTTAGGAGTCCAGATCAGGTGAATCCTCTTACTGCCGAGGCCTTTTCTTGGAAGAAAAAGTAGAAGGGGCCAGGGATAGAGAGGTCCTGGAGGGAAAAACCAGGCAAGTTCAGCTTTGTTGTTAAGTTCACTTTAAAGGTAAATTAAGGAAGGGGGTAAATTTTGATCAAAGTCAGGGTGTTAGGAGCAGAGTGGCGAATGCCACCATCTCTAGGTTGGAAACCCAAGAACAGCTGTCTGCTCTTGTTACATGACTCAGGAAATTCTCAGGTAAATATCTTCTAATAACCTTCTTGTTATTCTGAAATCTTAAAAAACCCCAAAGTGCAGTGTTTCTATTCTCCTACCAGTCCAGACCCCGAGATAGGTGGAACCTTTCCCTGGATGATTTATGTAGCAAATCAAGCATTTTGACCCTTTCATTTCAAGATCTCGGCACTGGGTGGGTGACTCCATCTCCAGCCCTCCTGCTATCAACAGATATTTTGGTCTTGGTTTCCCCATTCCTTTCATGTCTCATCTTTCATTCCAGGTGAATTTCCATAGCTACGTGTCTTTGGCATCTGCAGCTCTTCCCATCCTGGCTGAGAGTAAAGGGGCTCTGACTGTGGTTTCTTCCCTCGCAGGTTAGTGAATGAAACCTGCACAGAGCTATGACTCATAAAGACTGCAGCACTTTGGATTGATCTTGATGAGTTCCTAAGACCTGCTTGCAGCGTTTGTCAGACTGGGACTCTCGTCCTTGCCACCTAGGGCATGGGAGGGCAGCAGCCAAACGATCACACTAGATATTTCGGCCAAGAGTGAGAACTGATTGCTACAGGGCCATCCCCGGACACCAAGGAATCTTTTTCTCCACAAGCATAAATGGTGGTGTGATTCGTACAGGACTGGGTGTTTTCCATCTTCTGACTCATCCAGTATTGACCGCTGCTGAAGATGAGGAAACTTGTCTAGAGGGAGCAATGGCCTGATGCAGTGTGGCAAATCCTCTGTGCCTGCGTGTGCCTCCCAACGGCTTCTCTCCTAGCTATGCCCTCACCCTTGGAGTGCTGTCCCAGCACGGTCACTTAGTTTCCTCTCTCCTTGTTTTCTTTACTAGGGAAAATCGCAACTCCCTTCATAAGCTCTTACTCTGCCACCAAGTTTGCCCTAGATGGATTCTTCAGCTCGCTGCGCCATGAGCTTGCCATGCAGAGGAAAGATGTGTGCATCACATTATGCGTCCTGGGGCTGATCGACACGGAAACGGCTTTGGAGAAGACAAGGTGTGTATGTGTGCAGCTGGGATGGCTGTGCATCCAGGTGGGCGTTCCCATGTGTGCAAGAAAACGTATGGTGAGAGCATGTTTGCCTCTCAGTGCACATTCCTGTGCGTGCACACTTGTGGGTGTGTGTTCATTCAGCTGGGGGTGTGAATGGGGAAGCATGTGCAGCCCTGTGGAGCTGGTTTGTCTTTCACTCCCGCAGTGTCAGTGTGCGCAGAGTGGGCCTTCGTGGGGACAGGAGGGTTTGTGTGACCTGATGATTATTCCCTTCCAGGGGCAAGGTGTACATGAGTCCCTATCCAGCTTCTGAAGCTGCGCTCGCCATCATCAAAGGGGGAGCCACCAGGGCGCAGGAGGTATTCTACCCCTGGTGGCTGGAGCTGCTGTGCTGCCTGCGGGACTGGTTTCCCCGCCACAGGGATGTAGTCGTCCAGAGCTTCTATAATTACACCAGTGCCTGAGTGATACAGAGCTGCCATCCCTCTGCCCTGGGAACATGGCACAAGGGCCTCAGCTCCTGCCGAGGTCAAGGCAGCCATTGGCTTCAGCGGGAGCAGGATTTGGTGCTGTAACAAAATATCAAGGAACCCTTGGTTAAGGGTCCTGTAGCAACCTTAGCTCTGACCGCTCCTCTGTCCCCACAGCCTTAACGCTGATCCTTCTTCCCTCCCCACAGCCTTAACTCTGACCACTCCTCTCTCCCCCATACCCTTAGCTCTGACCCCTTCTTCCTCTCCATCAACCTTAACTGACCCTTCCTCCATCCCTGTCAAGGACTGACCCCTCCTTCCATCCCCATCCACCTTAGCTCTAACTGCTCTTCCCTTCCTACCTGTGTAGTGGCTAGCACCTCTGCTTAACATGCAGAAGGTCCTGGGTTCAATTCCCAGGGGGTTGGACTCGATGATCTCAAGAGGTCTCTTCCAGCCCTATGATTTGATTTGATTTGATTTACCAGTATCTGATTGATCCATCCTCCTCATCAACCTTACTCTCTCCTTGTTCACTCTTCTGGCTATATTCCATGTCTGGGCTGAAGACCTCGGGCTGCCATCTGCTCAACTCTGCCTCACCTTTTCGTACCCCCATCCCTCACTGCATTGACTCTAGCATCTGCAGCTTCACCTGTCCGTATATACGGACTGGTGTGTCTGCCTGTCCCAGCCCATGACATCCCAGGGCTAGGGATAAAGACTCCCCACTTCTTCAGTGCTGCACACAGACCTTCTTCTGACACCCTCCACCTCAGTGATCAACCCACGAAGGAGGCAGACCCTTCTCCAAGCCTGGAAACCTGCCTGATGTCCCCAACCTCTGACGATGCCCCTGTAGCAGGCAGACTTTCCTTGCATCTCTCCCAACCCATTTCCAAGGGCCTTGGGCCCACGCGTTGGCAGGTCTGGTTCTGAAGGGGGCTGGTCCGCTTTCAGGAAAGAGCCCTCCAGCCTCTTCTCCTCTTTCCCCACTTGGCCAATAAGACATGGTGCTATCCCTAATGCCCCCCTGTGTGTGAATCAGGTGGTACCAAGCAAGGGGAAAGTGGGATGCTATTTTGGGGGGAGCATTCTGCTTGGAGGTCTCCCCCTGCCTGACTGGTCACTGCAACAGGCAGAGCCCATGCTCCAGTCCCAGCTCCTAGCTGGTGATGAAAGGGGATGCGAAAGAGCCCATAGACCTCGACAGGAGCCTACCTGCTGGATCCAGGGTTCAGCCAGCACCCTCTCTTTCCAGCTGCTTTACCGAAAGTAAGGCAGAGCCAACGGGATCAGCTAGCTAGCAGGGCCAAGCACCCACCATGGCTGCGGAGCCATCAGCTTACAGTGCGCTCAGCCTTTTGCAAAATTAGGGACTCTGTTAAAATCAGTGCAAAACTCACTTGAAGGGGGCGAGGCGGCACACGTGGCCACCACGAGGTGGCAGCCTTTAGCAGCCCCTGAGCCTGCACTGTGGCTTTCACCAGCCATGAGGCGTGGGGCTGAACATGATTTAGAGAAACTCAAGGAACTCACATATTTCTTTAGTCTCACAGCAGTGAACTAGGCCGTAGAGGGGTCCAGCCCTCTGACCAGGGCGGGGCCTGTTGTTCATAAGAGAAGTAACCGACCCTGTCACAACCAGGAACTGTCGTGCAATAAATGAGTTGTTCCCATATGAGGCAATTTGTGCACTGTGTGGGAGGGCGGACGGCTGCTGGGCGGTCTCTGAAAAAGATGGAGTAGCCAGAGAGATGGAGAAAGTAAAAAAGCAGCCAGGGTGAAATCCTGCCACTGTGGAATTTTACTGGCTGTCAGGGGACGAGGGATTTGCTATTAAGAAGGCAGGGGCTGTTTGACTGTGCGTGGGTAGGTGGGATTGGGGTTGGGGCAGGGTGTTTGTATTACAGTCAGAGAGGCACTGCTGAAGATCCAGGCTACACGGTGCTAGGTGCTGCACGCAGAGTGAGGGATTGTCATCGAGTCAGAGAGATGTGGGACCGGCAGGGACCTCAAGAGGTCATCTAGTCCATCCCTCTCTGCTGAGACAGGATCAAATGTACCTGTCCGCAAAAGCCCACAGTCTAAAAGCAGACAAGAGGTGGATGGTTATCGAAGATGGTTCTAATTGAATTGACCCCTAATGAGGGATGGACTGACTTGACCGAGGTCGTACAAGGAATCTGTGGCAGAGCTGGGAATCAGCACCAGGTCCCCCCAGTCCTAGGCCTTTAATCGCAAGGTCCCCTTGCTGCTCCTCAAACGGCGTTTACAATCAAGATGAAGGCAAAGAAAGCTCAGTGGAGTTTGGCAGAAAGCCCCTGGGTGTTGTGTTTCCAACAGGGAGGCCAAGCCCAGATGTCCAACTTCCAGACCTGGCAGAAACGTCCAAAGTTAGGCTCTTGCCAGCAATGCAACAAAAACAGTCACCCCTGCTTGTCTTTCCAGACGAAGAATAATTTCCACCGTAGCCTGCTCACTGACGGTGCCATAGCTCTGCAAGGCCCAGAATGGCTCTAACGTTCAATTCAGCCCCTTAAACCAGACGTTGGGGGAATCTTTAGAGGCTGTGCCTTCAGGTGACTGGGAACTGTAGACGAGATAGGGATCCAGCCCTGAATTCTGTTGTCTCCCCCTGTTCGACACAAGGGCATTTTCCAGCCTCACCTTCCAGGCTGGAGAATCCTTTAAGGATGTGCAGAGGGATTTGGGAGTAGCCCTGGGGGCAGGCCAAGCTGCACAGGATGGAAAGAAAATCTCTTTCCTTTAGTCACTAAATTTTACCCTCAAAACTCCAAGGAATGTGCCAATGAACTGGCATGGATATTTATTAAATAGCCTGCTGTCGGTCTCTGTAGATTTTAGCCATGCTAAGAAGGGTGGGGAGGGGAGAACGTGGCAAGGAGGAGGGAGTCTCTGACTCCGACATCCTAGGCGTGACCTAAAAACATGTCATCTCCAACAGTCCTGAATGCAGCTAACTCTTCCCTCTGTAAACTGAACTCAGCTCCCCACTGCACAGTTCCCTATTGTTGCTGTTCACTAGCACCCCCCTTCTCACCTGTGCAGCTTGGCCTTTTTCCTCTTCCCTGACGCCCTGCTTTCTTTGCAAATGCCTTGTGAAGGGAACAGGACAGATAGGAAACCCAGAATCCCAAATCTATTGTAAATCTGCAACCCAGTCAAGGCCTGAATAGCCAGGTAGATGAATTTGTAGCTTTAGAATCTGCCAAATCAACACACGCATGCACACACACCTGCACACGTGGCAGGCTTGGCGAGCAACTTTGCCACCCAGGCCCAGTCCCACTTGCAAAAAGGGTCCATTCTTCTGAACGCATGTGAGAGTTTGGCTGTCCGTTTAGCTATAGCTGCATCCATGGTCACATGCCACGCCAGCACAGCGGCCCCATTGCTTTGTGTTTGGGCTGAGTTGGTAAGTCAGAGACCACAAGGACACTTCAGTTCTCCCTGCTTGTGCCACTAACTGTCTGTGTGGGATGTGGCTCTGTGCCCAAACCAGCCAGGGTTAAACGTGTGGTTTGCTGCAGCCGTGAGCCTTCTCTGCAGGGACAGAGACGTGCCAGCCCTCCCCAGGGAGGACAGATGGCAGGCAGCCAATCTCCCTGTGCCCAGACTCGGGCGTTGACAAGAGCTTTCCTGTCTCAAAGCCCTGTCTTGGGACTGGGGCCAGTCACACCTGAAGAAGATTAGGGCACCTAATCCTGGCTAATACAGCCTCAGTCTCCCAGAATGCCCCGTGGTTTTTACAAGCTTCCCTGAGGGCCCTTTATGGCTTGTGGCTACAGCAAGCGGGCTGGACGTCCTGCTGAGATCTGTTTTTCACTTCTGTTATGTCGGGGAGAAGGGAGCCGGAGGCATTTTCTCCCTCCTGGTTGGTTTTTGACCCATGTCTCTTTGCCAGTCCGCAACTGATTTCTGCAACACTCAGGCTGGGATAGGGTTACCAGATGTCAGGCAAAGGGGGGACGTATCCTTTTTAACTTAACGTCCTCCATCTGGCAGGCATTTTAAAAATACATGATTTTGTCCGACTCTTTACTTGCAGGGGTTAAAGTATGCTGGAATGCCCCGGAACATCCTATCTTTAGGGGGAAGCGTTCCGGGGCCCCCTAAAACCAGAAGAATATACTATTAACGTAATGTTTGTTCCCCGTGTCCTCCAATGTCCTCCTTTTCGTACTTCCCCGTCCTCCTTTCTGTGCTTTGGTATCTGGTAACCCTAGGCTGGGAGCACAAGGTGTCACCTGCATGCAGCTGGAAGGGCCTGGCTCTTGCTTGCGTCATGTGCAGCCCCCTGCTATAGTGCAGGACCTGCTGGCTATTCCCCCAACCCGCCCTGCTCAACCCCTTTCATCGTGGCCTGGGAGCCAGGCCGGCGTAGAAGCCGCACGTCAGCCCTGGGAAGGCAGGGGCCTGTCAGCGGGGCAGAAAGCAGTGACCATCTTGCCTGCACGGGTCTGATGGGACAGTTTCTGCATGCACCAGCCTCCGACGCAGGGTACATCAAGGGTGTAGCCAAGATGCAGCGCGCTACGGCTGTTGCCTGGCTCACAGGAAAGTGGTGAAGAAACATGGGTGGAGCTGGGATTGTCGCACACATAGACAAATTTCCACAGGACTTTTATCTAGCTGGCTTGGGTTCTGATAGCAGGGAAGCCGCAAGAATGCACGCTAGCCACCCCAGAATGAACTCACGGTCCCGGCAGAGAGTGTAAACCTGTGCCACAGTCAGTGCCTCTGTGGCTTTGTGGCTGTTGTGATTTGGGCTGGTTGGATCGGAGCCACTGTCACACCTCTGCTTGCAGTGGAGACAGACCCTAAGTTAGCGCAGCCTCCAGGAGGCTGCTCTACCTTACAGGGGGCCTGGGAGATCCCTACACAGCCCCACCGCTGGGGGAGTACAAAGGTGATCTGTGCCCTGTTTCCCCTTCCTGGCCTAAATCAGCAACGGGAGAGATGGATCATCAGGCCCGCAGAGACATTGCAAAGGTGTGAACTTTTCACCTCAGCTCATAGAGGGCACGAGCATTGCTTAGCCCAGAGTCCTCAACCGGGGATACGTGTACCCCTGGGGTACGCAAAGGTCTTCCGGGGTAGTACATCACCTCATTGAAATATTTGCCCAGTTTTACAGCAGGCTCAAAAGCAATCACAAAGCCAATGCAAAGAAAAATGTCACCCCAGCAATGACTTGTTTAAACTGCTCTATGTATTAGGCACTAAAATGGGCATACGGAGTTTAAATTCCATGAATATATGGCAGCCATTTTTCAGTCCTCCTGTGCTGTGACAGACTTTAGTTTTGTGTCTGATTGTGCAAGCAAGCTGTTTTTAAGGGAGATGAAATGTGGGGGGATGTGAGACAAACCAGCCTGCTGAAAGAGTAGGGTAGTTGGGAAAGATTGAGAACCGCTTGTTAGCCCACACAATAGCGCCTTGTGCGGATTATTTCCTCGCAACTGCGTGATTGTTTGGGAAGTGTTATTTCTTGGGTTTATAGCTATAGAACAGCCTCATTTCTGAGTTTTGTAATTAGCATGGTAGTTTGCATGGACCGCACCTTTCACGAGTGCGCTTTGGAGCCTGTCACAAAGCTGGGGCCGTAGCATTATCTCCAATTTATGGGCAGAGAAAATGATCCAGCAGGAGCTCGCTGAGTCGGCTGCCACGTTCCTGAAGCGGGAACAGCTCTGGCTCCTCAGTGGAGCAAAGCCAGCTGGGCTGGCTCTGTGGGAGACAACCCTTAAAGGTTTGGCTGCAATCAGGCCCCACAGTTGGATCCCCAGCCCTGCAGATGGAGGGGGGCACCCAATTCCCTGATCCAAGCAGCTTCCCTTTGCTTGCTTTGATGTTGCTGATGCTATAACCTCACGCTGTGCTGGTGAAGTGCACGGAAACTTTTCTCTATCAGACAGGCCGGGTCTGATTTGGCTCTTAGTCACACTGGTGTAAACCCAGAGCCAGTCCATTGGCTTCAGTGGATTTACTCCACCACCAAAACAGACATCTGGACCTGGCTCAAAGTTTTCAGAGAGGCCTATTTTTTCAGAAATTTTGCTCCACGGCAAACAAAGGCAGCACACCCATGACTTCAAATGGCTCCTGATATCCCATCCAGGACTTAGCTCCGTGGCTTGGCTCCCTGATGATAAAGAGGTGGGGAGAAGGGGCTCATTTCATCCTCCGATCCCAGATTTGGCCATGAGATTCTCTTGGATGGAACCACTCATTGCCGGTCTCTGGAAACCTCCTCCAATCTCCCTAGATGCTGGGTGAACAGCCAGGCCTCCCTCTCTTCTGTTGCAACCTGCCTCCAAATCGTGGAATCCAGCATTTTGTGGAGACGAGGAACGTTTTCAGGGGGCCCTGCAAGGAGGCAGGAGGGGAGCTGCCTTGAGGGGTGGGAGGGAGTAAAGCAAGAAGCAAATTGACAAAGGAGAAGAAGTGACCCATGAACGCTTTCCCAGCAAGGCCCAACAAACTTTTCAAACAAGGGCTGGTTTTTCAGGAGGCAGGAGAAAAGCAAGACTCCTGAGCCGCCACAGTGCCATTTAACAGTGAATCCCCCCCTGTCCTGCTCCCATCACCTCCCTTGCAGGGCACTGACAGTTCGGGTGTCTGGGTTAATACCAAAGGGCTTTGCGGAGGAATTAGAATTCTCTCCCTGCCGCTCTTTGTTTCAGGGGGCGCGTTTCCAGTTCAGTGGGCGTTCAAAGACTAATCGGACAGGACTTTCCCAATGCTCAGGCAGCACCACAATAAGCGCTCTAGAAATTTGACAGTTATCAGGAGCCGGGCTTTTTGGGTGGGTGGGTGGTGGGGGTTTGGAGAGCTGGGGAGGTGCCAACCCAGCCCTCCCATCAGCACCAGTGCCTGCACCAGCTATTGAAAGCAAGTCTTTTGCCAAAGAGGGGGAAGGAGAAGGTGTGAACAAGCGGGTTAATTCACAGCAGGAGGCAGAAAGGAATGGCTGCCCCCCTCCCGCCCCGATAGATCCCTTTGTACTAGGGGGTCCTGGCAGCACGGGGCAGGGCAGGGACGTGTGGCAGGGGGAGGAGAATGAGGGAGAAACGGGAAGGAGAGAAGGGAAATGGGAAAAGCGAGGACAGGTGGGAACAAAACCAGGCTGACTAAAAGACAGTTTGAATTCTGTCTCAGGATCAGGGTGTTCGGGTTGCTAATGCGGCCAGCCTTCCACCCTCTGCCACTCCCTCCTTTGGTAACCCCAGGTGTCTTGTGTACCCTTGCCATGCCTCAGTTTCCCTAGTGCAAGGGGAGGCTGATGCAGTCACAGGCTCATGTCCTTGGCAGATCAGGCCAGAGCGCTGGAGTATAACTCACGCTTACCAGTGAGTTACACGTGCCCTGCCCACGGCAGCACACTGGGCCACCTTTGGCCAGGTGTCATCATTACACGACTGAACAGCACATGGACTGGAGCATGGCTGTTAAAACCAGCTGGGGAGAAGAAACCAAACAGGGTTCAGAGGCAAAATTTATGGTGTATTCTTAACATCTGCTGATTTCGTCACAAAGAGGGCACAATCCTGGCATGGTGCAGGCTTATATCACTTGGAAGCAAGATGGCTGCTCTGGTGCAGTCTCCGTGGTAGGGTAGAAGTTATGCTTTTGCAAAAGGTTTGTAGCATGAGGTCAAAGGAAGTGGCGCACAAAGCTGACCTTGAAAGAGATTGGAAAATGCAATTTTGAAGGATTTCAGAAACTTAAATTCTCCCATACTGAGTCTTGCTGAAGGACCAAGACTTGCAAAACAAACAAAGAGTGTGGCAACACTTAAAGACTAACAAATTTATTTATTGCATGAGCTTTTGTGGGAGGCAAGCCCACTTGAAGATGTGGACGAAGTGGGAGTTTTCTCCTGCAAAAGCTCATGCGATAAATAAATTTGTTAGTCTTTAGAAGTGCACACGACTTCTTGTTCATATTGCTCAACTAGACTAACACAGCTACCCCTTTGGAACAAGACTTGCAAGGCATTGTTCAGAACAGAGGTCCATTTTCTGCATGCCTCTGAGTCCGGCTGTGTCACCGCTGTGTGAAGCAACAGCTGATTGCTGTAAAATCCTCATGCGTAAACCCAATTCACACCAGTGCAGTGTGATTTGCACCAGTGCACCTTGCAGTGTGGAGCGTAACCAGCTCTGATGCAAACTGTGCTCCACTGGTGTAAATTGTGTCTTTGAAGAGAGTGTTACAAGATGCATCCAAAGTCCCAGGGAAAGTATGTGGATATGCATGCACAGCTGATGTGATAGAAAGTGGCTCTCCACTCGCAAGCATCTGGACTGAAAGGGAGTGAGGGGCCCATGGGTTTAGAGATTATCCTGCTGGTGCATAACATGAAGAGGGATGCACCACAGATCCCCTCTATGGCGTTACAAACCTTTGGCCAGATCAGCCAGATTCCTGCAGCCTCCTTTCATGGCCAGGGCTCCCAGTGACTGCAAACAAAGCACCAGAGGGTGAAACTAGGGCCACGGCAGCCCCGCTTCTGCCACTCAGCCAACTGGGGTGAGTGAATGCCTTTTATTCCTCTCCTGCCATTCACAACTTGCCTCCCTCTGAAGCTCCAGACGTTTCAATGCACCTGCCACAAAAGGGCGCTACAGGGATCAAATGCCAGGGACACAGATGCATGTTAAATGCTTCATTTCCCTCCAGAATATGGGTTTTTCCCCACCATCCAACCCCTTTTATTTGGGGGGGGGGGAGTTTTGTTGGGAGATTGTTCAGCTCCTGTGATCACTTCACTTCAGCATGTAGTCAAAGGGCTGGCATGCATTAGAAAATGGGATTTTGGGGGGACATTATTGTGTTTATTTTTAGCTGCTAGAGGCACCAGATAGGAGCCAGGCCTTGTGCTGGGCAATGGATAAAAACACCGATTACAGGAGAAGGTCTCTGTCCCAAAGCGCTTACATTCCAAGCCGACCAGACCAGAGGGAAGGGATGTCATATGTTAGTGAGCGTTATGCTAGGTTCACAGTTGTTGTGCAGGAAGGGATAGGGTCATTCCTTTTTTCTTTGCTTTCTACATGCGTCCTCACTTATACCAGGCACACCTATGTACAAATGCACTCTCTGTTGATCTCTTTCCCGCCCTCTCACAGTCACCCACTAGTACACAAATTTGCACAGTTCTATATATACACTCACACACACACCAGACACGTAGGTAACGTTAATAAACATAAGCCACACACACGCCATTCTAGCACAATAGTGAGTCACGCCACATTTCTTCCACACCGACACAACATAGATGCACAAACAACATAGCTGCACCACACCACGCATTCTCCTGCAGTCCCAGTCACACGCTGACAGCTACATAATCACACTCACCGTGTTAGATGGTTAATGGGGTGAGGAAGGAATGCGTGAGAGGGTTAGCTAATAGGAGAGACGAGCAAAAATGGAGCAGACGTGGAAAATGTCAATAGTTCAAATTAATTTCGATTCCACTCTGGAGCAGAAAATTGAAAGATGCACAATTCTGATGAAATGAAAAAAAATCCCCAGATGTTTCCAACAGGGAATGTCAGACCAGGAAAATTCTAGGACACAAAACAGTTTGGATACTTGTAACAACATATTTCCTGTTGCATTAACATTTGAGAGGAGTTGGCTCAGTGGTTTTCAACCACTGTGTCAGGACACATTACTGTGGCACCACACAGTGGTAAGTGTGTCACCAGAAAGCTGGGGCAGTGGCTGCATTTGGCCTGGTGAGTCCTGTAGGGGAACGCTATGCCACCAAGTGTTTCACAACCTGCAAAAGGTTGAGCACCGCTGGGTTGGATGACCCTCAGAGGCCTTGAGTAGCTGCGCCTGGAGCACTGAACAGTGACTCCAGCTGTATGATGTTTATAGATGTTACCCAGTTGGGAGATCTGACTTCTCGTCTTAACGATGCCACTGGTCTGCTGGGTGACTGTGGACAAGTCTTAGTCCCTTTCCTTGCCTCAGTTTCCCCTCCAGCCTGTAAGCTGATACTCCTAGATGCAAGTGCAATATGAATGATACGCTAAATAAATAGTAGCCGTAAGGGTTTCATTGTGTCGTTCACAGGCTTTTCCTCCTCCCCCTTGCAGCTTCATGTGGAATAGGGGTGGCTGAATTCTCTGCTCTTGCTTTGTTATTTATTATGATGGTAATTATTTTATTTGTACTGCAATAACTAAGAGGGCCCTGCACATGGACAAGGACATCGATGTGCTAGGTGCTGTACGGTCTGAATTCACACCTTCCTTTTGCTCCCAGTGTTAATTATGAGGCCATCCTTTGAAACCAGTAGGAGACTGAGGCAAAGAAAGCGAGAGAAGGACACAGGCCAGTAGAGAGAAAGAGGGAAAATTAAATAGCATTGTTCTCTAGCTCCCCAGGCTTCGGAAATGTAGTCTCTGCCCTTTCTCCATTGGTCTTTGCCTGCTTGGACAGCAGCCCTACATTGACTCCCAGCTTTTGTTCAGAACTCACACCTCCCGAAAACACAGCCAGCACTTGGTGTGTGAAGAAGGTGAAAAGTTCAAGCCAAGATCCCTGTCAAGAGACAAGTTTGGTCCCTCTCATTAGCCACAAAGCAGGGGCCTTGGTGCTCCATATGGGTTCAAGTTTGGTGCACACTTGTTCGGTGACGGCGCCTCGCTTGGTTTCACACTGGCTGATTAAATGTCTCTAATTGTCAGGTCTCATTACCCTGTGCTCTGCAGTCTGCCAAGCGTAATTGTCTGTCTCTTGGCACTCCTGTCCTGCAGAGCTTTGTTTCTTTTTGCAGGCAATTTGCTGCCCTAAATTAAGGTTTATACATAGACTTTCACCACACACAACACACACAACGCTAAACACATTCACCACACACAGTACACACAGCACCACACATAGCGTACACATTTATAGTTACTACAACCAACACACCTGAATACCATTCATCACACATACTTTTACCATACACATTCAGCACACAGACATTCACCACACACACACAGAGACTTTCACTATATCCAACACATTCAAATACACATGCACACACACATCATTCAACACACACATATATGTTCACTAAACACAACACGTACACCTGTATGCCACAACTATTCACATACAAACACAGCACATCGATCAACACGTGCAAACAGTGCACACTTTTAATACCTAACACAGTAGCTCACGTAATCACATTCAGACTCTGGCATAGCCAAATACACACATTCTCACACTCATACCTGTGCACACGCCCCATCCATATACATATACACACAAGCTCATGTACACATGCACCCCCTCTCTACAACCTCACGCAGCCGTGCCACACAAGTACAGTTACATTTGCACACACAGAAATCATATCCCAGCACACACAAGAGAACACACAGTGCTGCGCGCGTGCACACATCATCATCATGTAGAGTCGCAAATATGCAGTCACACACTCTCACTTCATACGGCATCTCTTCCAGCATGGTGCAAAGATGTAATAAAAGCTAATGTAAGCTACAGGGCTAATGTTATAGAGGAATATGGAGGAATCTCTTTCTCTCCCCCTTCTTTTGAAGGGGTGCCCTGCTGTCTTGAAATGAGACAAAACCTTCAGGTTTATCCAAACCCCTTTGGGAGGGGGCAGTTGGAATGAGGCCCAGATTGTTTCAATTTGCAAATAAAGCTGGTCAAAATGGGGAGGGGAGAGCAAAAAAGGGTTTTTAAAGTATTATTTGAATAAAATATGAATTTTGCATTATACAAAAAATTTCACCAACAATTTTCTTATTGTTCGAAATTTGTATTTTTTTTGTATGAAGGGGTAGAAACCCCAACATGAAAAAAAAACCCAAATGTTATTTCCACAAAAAAAAAGAAAAAAGGACTCTCAAAATACCATCCTTTTCCATTTCTTCTTGATTGGTTTTTAATGCCTTTTTTTTTTTTTTTGGACCAGCCTATTTGCAAACAACAAGAACCATGGTGCTGTGCTTATCTCTACTGCTGTCCTTGCATATCTATGACCCCCCTCATTTCTCTGGGGCAGAAGAGGGGGCTCTGAAGAGCTCTCGGCCTCGTTCTTTAAAGCATCATATGACTTGCTGTTGCCAAGGCCTGGCTGAGGTAAGTGCCCAAGGTGAGGGACCATAGGGGCAGTGAATGGGATGGAAAAGCCCATTTGTAAGTGTCTGAGGATGTGGGAGTTTCTCCCATGAAAGCTCGTGCAATAAATAAGTTTGTTAGTCTTGCAGTGCCACAGGACTCCTGGTTTATTTTGCTGAACTAAACTAATACGGCTGCCCTCTGGGAATCTTTTGAGATCAGCGCTCTTCTGCTCAGGTCCGATTGGCTCCCAGGACAGGCAGTGCTGTTTCAGTTGCCTTGATTGGACAATTCAGACTCCCCGGTCAATGGAACCCGGATTGCAGGAAGCAAAAGGAAGAGTGAGCGCAGATGAAGTGACAGCGTTAAATAATCCAGTTGAATGTCCCTGGAAAAATAGCTGTGCTATTCAGCTGGCTATTAGGAAGATTGAAAGAATGTCTTCTGGTCACAGCTCCCAGATGCCTGCCAACTTTGCTACAAAACAAACGAAGCATCCTGGGACTAACACAGACTAATAAATTTATTTGGGCATCTGCTTTCATTGGCTAGAACCCACTTTGTCAGATGCTTTTTGCTGCAGGCTCCCTTTGTGTCCTTGGTCAAGTCACTTAAATGTGCCCTGCCTCAGTTTCCCCCACTGTAAAATGGGCATGCCAATTTTGACTTGCAGCATGGGGATGTTGTGCAGCTTGACTTGTCGGTGTCTGTGAGGAGCTCAGCTATTATGACGTTGGGGTCAGATAAGCACTTAGTAAAGATAATGGGGCTGCTTCAGGAGGCTGAGGAGAGATGGGTCCCTGCATGTTCCCCAGAGCTCGCCCTGTCAGTTAGGGGTGATTGATTTTGATAGGGAACTGCTGCATGTTTGCAGCAGATGCTGATTGTATCAGCACCACAGAGCAGACAAATTGCTCCAGAGAGAACATCTCATTCATCCTTGAAACAAGCTTTCCTTTCCTAAAGCGCTCCCAGCCCCCTTTCAATAGCCTCTTTGTTATTCCCAAACCCGCGCACCCGGCGTCCAGATACCGAGGCAAAGAGCAACGCACGAGGTACAAGATAAACCTTCCCCAGCTGCTTTTCATTTCCAGGCCCGGGGCAGGCGAGCAGCCTGCGGGAGCCCACAGGCAGCCGATCCCACAGGCCGCAGCAAATGGTTTGCATCCTCTGTCCCCACCAGCAGATGTGTCTCACTGCCCCAAGGGGGCTGTAGCCGGGATCCTCTCACTCATCCGGCAGCAATTCCTGCTCATGGCTGTTAGGACACAATGGGGTGCAAGACAAGTATATGTGTGTGTGTGGGGGGGGTGTTATTCATGGTAATGCCTAGCAAGGGCAATCATGGTCTTAGCACCGACCAGTGACATTCAGCCCAGCAAAGGAGAGGAGCTCCACCCCTTCGCACACACTTTCACCACTCCATTTGGCAAAGGCATACGGCAGCTTTTTTGGCGTTCAGTCCCATTCCGAGGTGCCTGGCACCGCCAACCCCTGTGTGGCATGCCAAGCGGCACAGGCTGTGGCTGGGGTTGAGCCAGAGAGGTCCGGATTTCCCTCCAAAGCTGCCGTGTAAACCCACCACGGCACCTGCCCAGTAACACCACGGTCACCCTACTGCATGAAGGGGATGCCATGTTAAAAAGTTGGATGGTCCCTGATCGTCCCTGTGCTAGTTTCCCTGGAGACCACAGGCAGCTCCTCTTTTTCTTTTTTGCTCTGGAATAGCCCTGGTGTTTGCCTCCAAAAGCCCCAGCCTTTCCATGCAGGTGTGAACACAAGGGTTGGCTGTTGTCTGACTTATCCTTCTCATGGCAGCGGGTCTCTGGAAGCAGAGGAGAGGAACGTGGTTGGGACAGGGCAAGGGATGGAAGAATTCTTCTGATCCAAATCGCAGGCACTAATCCAGCCCCAAGGCGTTATCATCTGGCTGGAGGTCATGGGGAACGGATAAAGGCCTGTAGAGGATGAGTGCCTGTGGTCCCACGTCACAGAAACCATCACGAGATGACCTGACCTCTCTGCAGGGACTCCCTGCAAGTGATGGGGCCTGAATGACCCATGGATGCTTAACTCTCCTCTGCCAGGCTCCTTATAGATGCACCAAATCCAGCGGCGAGTCCAAGAACTAAAGGGAGGTTGAGCTGGTGTGGCCGACCCGTCCTTCCAAACCCTTTAGTGCGTCAATACAACGGCCCCTCCTTGGGCCGGCCACTAGGCACCGGGAGAGCCACAACCCGTGTCAACTTCTACCTCATGCCCTCAGCTACTCCCATGTCTGAATCTGGCTTATCCAGTAAAATCTTCAGTGGGTTTAAACTGGCATAGCTCCGCTGATTTCTGTGACGCTGTACTGATTGATGCCAGTGAAGTAGTGGGTCCCTGGCACCAGGGAGACTGAGCTAGGTCGGTGGAAACTCGTTTGCAGAAGGGCCAGAGAAGACGAGTGTCACATGAAATGTCTCTAGCCCTAACCCCCCTGCCACGGCCGCCTTCTTCAATTCACTGTGCTCCTGGCTCCTTGGCACTGCAACTGCACCATGGTGGCCAAGTGTCATCAGCAGATCTCAGGCGGTTTGTGTTCGGGTCGGGGGGGGCCTCCCTGTGCCTTCATGGGAGCCTGGGCACCGCCAGATGGGCTCAGACCCTGAGTCTGTCTCTCATAGTAGCCCTCGAGCCCGAGGTGCTTCGGAGGCAAGCGTGAGAACCCGCAGAAGGATAATCTGTCCTTCTCGCCTTCCCCTCCAGCTCCCACTGGGCCCCCTTGTTGAGCAGGATTTCCAGATGGGATGGTCCCTGGGATTTTTCTTTCCAGAGCTAGTCACTGCAATGGATGATTTCCCACCCCCTTTTTTTAGTTAACTATTGCTTCTCTCCCCTTGCAATTTCTTCCTAGTTTCCTGACAAAGCAGATCTGTGCTGTTCCTGCAAGAGGATGAAGATGCAAGGGGGGAGAGGGCCAAGCAGCGTTGATTGACAGGCAGCTTGTTTCCACACCTGTTGCTGCTTGAATCACAGAATAGCATCAGATCCCCTCTGCCTGCAGGGCTAAAGGGCCTCATAGTATCTCCCAGGGGTATATTGGTTCCCATGCCATCTGCTGCCCGTTGGATTAGGATGGAAATTCTGCAGTCAGCCCTCCCCACCTGCCCTCCAAAAATTCAGTGGGGTTCTTTGAACCAGCCCCTTTCCCAAGCCCAGGACAGAGACAGCAAAAAAGAGCTGTTGTAATTGGGAAACAAGAGACCTGGATGGGTGACAGGATCAGAAGCACGTGAACTCAGAAAGATGTTTACTTAGGAGGCTAAACTTTGTCCTTGCCTCCCAGCGCACACCTCTGGCCCACACCCAAATCCACAAGCTCCTTCAAACCCTCTGCCATCTCTGCGCCACCTCTTCAGCAGCCTGGGGGGCAGGAGGCGTGATGGGGTGGAGGCAGTGCAAGGAAAAGGCATGGTGTTGGTGGGCCACGGGGACTTCTGGTGCAGGGCCCCGAACAAGGAGGCTGCAGCAACCTGGGCCGGGAGCTGGGCTGCTGAGCGAGAAAGAGGCAAGTTGCCATCTCTCCTTTCCTGCCCCAGCTCAGGCTGATGAGCCCCTAGGAGGCTAGCGAGGATACCTGCCATCCACGGGGCTCTGCACCTTGTGTGACATTTCAGCACTCGGATCACAGAGCTCTGGAGCTGCAATGCTCCTGGGAACAGGAGGCCTGGGCCGTGTGGGTGACAATAAGACGCAGTTCTGCTCCCCGCCACCAGCTGAACCCCTTCTACACCGGTCAGGGTGGGCGAGCAGGCAGGGTAGTGGGAGGAGAGTGATGTGGGCGTCTGGCAGCAGAGAGCAGGCAGAAGGGAAATAAATGGTGGGGAGCAGAGTGAGCCCCCAAAATCCTCATCTCAGCTGGTTGCAAAGGCTAAGATGAGGATTTTTTGTGGGGTCTCATCCCCACATGGACGGGGACCCTCGGGCACATTGCAGAGTTGCATTCATTCATCTCATTCTCTGCACCCTGCCCTTCCGGGAAGTGCTTCTTCTTTAGAAATGACCCAAAAGCCACTGCTCCTAAGAGGCAATGCTGGGCATCAGGAAGGAGGTTGTCCAGGACTCCCAGAGTTGCAATGCCATGGGTGTGTCAGGCAGGAAGACTGTCAACCCATGGTTTCCATAAAACACTACAATGGAAAATATGGCAACTCCTTGTTTGTTTTCCTGTCTGATGGATCCGCAACTGCTCCTAGACTTGGGGTAAATCTTTCCCTTCCTTCACAGGAACAGCAGGATCCTGGGGGCTCACAACGGGAACACCATCATACCCGACATGGGTATCGGAGAAGGGTGGAGGCACAACTGAAGAGCTGGTACTCAGACCTACTAGCTACGGCACATACGTTAGCCGAGAGGGGGAAGCAAACTCTCTCTCAGCTAATGTGAAAGCCAGCACAGCTGATGCAAGCCTCATGCAACAGGCTGATGCAACAGGCTTCCCTCCGCTGTCCGTGAAGAGACGCCATTCCCCATATTGTTTTCTGCCCCGTTAAGGCCAGAGAGTGACTGGCAGATGCCGGAGGAGCTCTACCCAACAGGACGTACCTGATTCCCTGCTCCCCTGCATTTTGTGTGGTCATGGGCACCGGTAGGGGTGTGACATGTGATGCCCTTTTGCCCGTCACTCACGCTGGATGCTGAGAAGATTCAGCCCTAAGTGTAGACAGGATCGGAAAAGGAGTAAGCCAGACAAGCAGGCTTTGATTACAGTGGTAACCCAAGTGAAACAGAAGCTAAGGAGAGGTCTGTGTGTACGTGGGGGGAAGAGGGGGGTCCATTTCCAGCAGCGGCTGTTATGTTTTGCTCCATGGTGCAAGAAATTCACCGTTTCCAAGGCCGCACAAAAGAGGCATAAAAAGCCTCATTTATCCTGCACACATTCCACCCACGAGGAATTTCTTCCCTGTAATATTTTGCAGGCCCCCTTCTTCCTGCTTCTGGCCCCTCATAAATAACCCATTTTCTCCAGGATGGCGCTGGTCGGGGGGGTTGCGTGTGGAATGGGAAGTTGCTGAGTCTGTGCGAAAGGTGAACCAGCTGGAGTGGCTGGGCCGGGCGTGGAGACACCAGCCAAGCTCCGGCAGCTGTGCAATGAAAGGGCAAATTGTGCTGCTGCCATGGGGCTCTAAGATGCTCCATTCCTCGAAGGTGAAGGAGAAGTTCAGACATTCAGAAATAGCTTGGCAAAATCAATTGGGTGATTGATGACAGTGGGGCTAGATCCTCAGATGTTGTAAACCAGCACAGCTCCTTTGGGAAGCTATGCTGAAATACACCCCTGAGGCACTGGCCTGATTCATTTAACAGCAATTCTGGCGCGTGTGTCCATAACATGTTAACATCCCAAACATCCGCTCCACATCCACCCAGCACCCTAGTTTCTGTGGATTTCCTTTGCGCTCCAAGTCTCTGAATAACTCAGCAGATCTGTCTCCTCTTCTCAATACTTCCCAGCTCCATGGCCACCACCTGGTCAATATAACTGCATGCTTTTTTAAAGAAAGCATGGGAACAGTCCCTATAAGGATATTGTTTATTTTGTGTATTGCTTCAGCAGCTGGGAGCTCCTTTCATGGACCAGGCCTCCAGGGTGTTAGCTGCTGGGCAAATGCAGAACAAAAAGGCATCTCCTGCCCCTAAAGAGCTCACTGCTTTCTAAGTATAGTTCCTCTGGGGGAGCTGTGTTAGCCAGCACATAGAAAAAAAAAAATACAAATCCTGTGGCACCGTAAAGACAAACAAATTTCTTCATGCATTATTTCTTTGTGCCTCTGATGAAATGGGTTGCAGCCCAGGAAAGCTTCTGCCTGACGAAATTTGTTAGTTTTTAAAGTGTCACAGGATTCTCATTGTTTTTTAAATATTATAGGTGGCTAAAGCAGAGACATCCATAGTTAAGGTTGCCTGACACTTTCCATTATAAGGTTTTGTTTTCAGTTGCTTATAACTTTGGCAGACTCAAACTGATCAAGCTAAAATTTTCCATGCTTGAGGTGGCTGCCTCAGGCTGAAATATTTAGGAAAATTTCAGCTAATACGGCTCAGCCCGCTCCAAAAATGAAATAAGGAAAATTATGTTGTTTAGCCTGTGCGAAAAAGGAATTCTGGCCACTATTTGTGGCGAAGCTCTAGTGCCTCCATGCTTTAGAGCAAGGCATTGAAATTAGGTGGGGGTGGGCAAGGAGAGTCACCCTGATGGCAGGGAGACACCTTTGACCGTCATCATAAAATGCACCCAGATTTGGCCAGGTTATACATCTCTAAAAGGCTCAGTGTACACGTGCTCAGTAAAACTTAGAGATTTGCAGCTGTGCTCTCTGAAGAGTCTGTCTGCACCAAGCACGCTTCATCCCTTCCCAGGTCCTACTCCTGATCAGACTGTCCCTGACCCATCTGCACAGTCTCACTGCGCCTCTTGCAGTCTGGGGCTGAGCAGGACTTTCTTTGCAATGACTGCTGACAACTGCTGGAAACCCAGAAGCCAGCTGTGGTGCTGGACGCTGACACTGAGAGTAAGGGGAAAAAACCCTGGTGGGATGGAGAAGGGGAAAGAAGAAACAGCCTGACTCAAAGACAGAGGGGTGAGGAATGGGGAGAGGAAGGGAAAAGAGATGCAGGATGGTTGGGGAGGAGGGCTGGGAACAGGTGTCAGGAGAGAAGACAGAGGCAAGAGCCGAAGGGACCTAAAATAGGGTTAGGAACAAGGATGGAGGAGGATAGGTCCAGGAAAGGGACATGGGAAAAGAGGCTGGAGCCAGGACCATGGGAAGGAAAGTAGGATTAGCAAAAGCCAGGGTGGCACAGAGACTCTGTAGCCACTCTCCACATTTTCCTCTCAAATTTGGAACTGACCCCCTTTTTCCTGAGTTTTAGCCTTCCCCTCTGCTGGCTAGGTAATAGCTGAACAACCCCTTTACTCTCTTGGCTCAAATGGCAGAGGACTGTGCTGTGACTCAAAAAGAGCCCACCCCGCTGATGACAGACGTAGGGGGGCAGAATGGTTTTCTGTGATAGGAGTCCCACCACAGTTTTAAGGTTTTTAAAACTTTAGGAAATTCCTCTTGTGCCCTGATTGAGGCAGAGGGTGCTGTGGGGAAATAAAAAGTATGAGATTTTTGTAATTAAAGATTGTTTTAATGCAGATGCATAAAGAGGCCAAATTAAGCTTACACGCTCACCCATAGTTCTGAAAGCTTGACTTCAAACATCACGCTTTTTTAACACAGTGAAGTCCTTACTTAATTTGCAATACTGCAGAAATCGCAGATCCCACAGTATAAGACTTCCACAGCAATTTAGACAGTGGGAGCCCCACGTCAGCACTGAGCTCCTGCTTTCAGCCTGGGGCATTCGGCAGCAGAAAATAATGGCCCTTATTACCACAAATAATAAAGGCCATTATTCGTTTGCCATGATTTTCCATGGCTTATCCATGACTCAGGCACACTTTTTGCACAATCATCCTGTGATTCAAGTAGGTCCTTAAACATTTTGTAAGCAGTAGACACCACGGCTGAGATCAGGCCCCTGATGTGCTTGGTGCTATACAAACATATGAGAAGAGACGGTCTGTGCCCTAAAAGTTGCACGAGACATAAAAGTGGAGGAGAAAGGAAGAAGAGTGTTCCCCATTTAATAGATGGAGAAACTAAGGCACGGCAAAATATAGGGCTGCTCTGACTTATAGTCTGCTTCCCATTCATCCCACGGGTAGCCGAGAATAGCCACAGTGCAAGGCCAGGCCCCTGGTTTGCTCCCTGCTCTGAGGGCTGGGAACAAAGCTATTGCAAAGCCCTTATTCTAGCTCATCGTGCCCTGGAGAAGTCCCCTCATGGGGCTCATCTAGTATCTCCCTCCACTTTAGGACCTTTTACAGGCAGCATGGAATTGGGCAGGGTCTCCGTCTCGAGCGTGTGAGTGCCCTGCTCTGTGCTGCGCAGCCCCTGCCTTGGATAAAGCTCAGAGCCGCAGGGAAGCAGCAAGGATCTGGTTGGGGTTAAGGTCTGGTGTCTTCAGCATTTCTCACCATGTCATTTGTTTCGTCCTCCTCCCACCTACCCTCTCCAAGCCGCTGAGTGGAAGTTCAGGGTGGGGTAGAAGGGGCGGTTGGGACAGGGAATTTGCTTTGCTTTGACTAGCAGGGATATGGTGGAGGCGTCACTGCTGGTGAGGCCAGAGGGGCCCCGTGGAAGGGCTGTGGTGGGGTCAGTGGCAGCTCTGTAACCCTATCCTTCTGTCCAAACAAAGCTGGCTCTCCTGGGGCCAAGGGTTAAAAGAAGGACTGAAAGCCGTGTGGGAATCAATACCTGTGACCAAACAGCTGAGGAGAAAGGCCCAGGGCTCTGACTCCGGTTGCGAGCGGCAATGGACGGGGCTGAAGGTTTGGTGGGGTGGAAGTTAGGCAGAACAACATTAACCCTAATATCCTCTTCAGGCGCCCACTGAGACCAGCACCCTGGCTTGGATCCGGCACTGACGGGATCCCGGGCCAGTTGCAGGCACCGGCGGCAAACCTGAGCACAAAGATGGGAGAACAGCTGAGAAAATCATCTTTGAGTTGGTTTCTAGACAAAACTGGGATGTGGCAGGGTGGCCTTCAGGAAACGAGGTAAATCTCACCTCGGCTAGCCCTGCTTCCAGACACCGATGCTCAGGGCAGAGGGATTCAATAGGCTATGGAGCTCACTTTTCATGGCCCACTCAGGCCCCAGCCCCTTGGTTGAGGTGCCAACACTAGGTGTAGCTGGTGCCAGATCTGGGCATTGGAGCTCCAGGGAGCTAGATTGTGAGCCACCAACTCGTGTATTGGAAACCCCCAGATGGGCTCTCTTGGGTCCGGGTCTCAGTTGCTGGCTCTGGCCCTAGTCTCCTAGCACAGCCATGGAAAAATCACTCAGAACCTGGCCAAGTGCTTTCCAAAGTTGGTGAGACTCTTTCCATTGCATCAAGCCCTTAATCTCTCTCTGACTCTATTCCCCATCGCAAAACAGGGCTAACAATGGTTACCATCTCCCACAGTTCGTCTTGCTTGTTCAGGCTGTAAGCGCTTCAGGGACGGGCTTTTGCCTGCTATGGGATGTACAGCCCCCAGCACAAGACAGCCCCAACCTTTTTGGCTTTCACTAGACACTAGGCTTATACAAATTCTGCTAATTAATTGCTACCAGGCTAGGGTGGATCTGAAATGGCTGAATTATGTGATACGCTCCATTTTGCCACGCCATCCACCATTGCAGCCCAGACACTACATATGTGAAATCTTTAGCCACGAACAGTTCACTGGCGTTAATTCCACCCAGCACCAACAGCCGCCATCCAGCACATGGTAAGGCCATGAGCCAAAAAGGCAGGAGCCTTTGTTCCAGGGGAAGCGGGATGGACATCGGTTTCCCAGGAGGTTTATTTGTAGCATTGAAACCAGACTCCAGCGGAGGCTATTTCATTCTCCAGATGTCTGAGTTTATTCCCACATACAGAAAACGCACTCCTCTCTCCTCCTATTCTGTGGAGAGATAGGTCTTTCAAAACATAATAGTTCCTCTCTGCTTTTTCTTTTTCTTTTTTCAGTTTAAAGTGAGACCTGGCAGGGCAACAGGAACAAGAACTAAGACACTCAAGGTGGGGAGAAGATGGAGCCAAAGAAATTATTTAAAGGCCTGTGGGTCCAGGCTGCCGTGGTATCTGGCTCTCCACACATCTCCATCCCAGCCAACTGTGAGGGCTACCTCCCCACTCACGGCTGGATTTTTTATGTTTTCCTTTTCCCCGCTCAACCAATTTCAATAATTACTGGCTCCAAGGGCAGCTGCCAATTTGCTAATTTGGGTTAATCATTGCTCCGGTGGTAATGCAACCAGTACACTCTCCACCACTGTCCCTTGGGGTCCCCAGGGCAAAGGCGTGACTGATCGGCTTGCAGCTAGGCCTCCACACAGGGGCCGCAGCGTCACGGTCCCCTCCGCCATTGGCGGAGCGTGGAGAACAGGAGGTGAAAGGTTAGCCGAAGGGGACAGAGGCACTTGTGGTTCAGGGCTTTATGAGGAAACCATCTGCACAGCTGCGAGTTAAAAATTCCTGAGGCCTAACTTCCTGTGCAGGAATAGCAGACAGCCTGGAATAGCCTTTGCTTGTTAATGCTTTGTGATGTCAGGGCTTTGTGGTTTCTCTTTTTAAATGCTAACAGGTGGGGAAGTCTGTGTTTTTGTTGCTAGCTTTTTTGGGCTCCAGGTTCCCAATCCGCTGGTCTTCACTGCCCTTAGAGGAGTCATTGCCCTGGCCTTGGGTGCCTGCAGACACCTTGCTTAAAATGCACCTTTTCCTTTGAGTCACCCATGCTGGGTAGCTCTGCAGCCAAGGGAGAAAAGCTCTTCTTGTGTCACTTTCCCACATTCCTCCTCCCCCCATGGTCCTTTCTGTGCTCCAACAAGCGGCAGGAAAGCACCAGCTGCCGCACGCACGCAACCCCTGTTCCTTTGCAGCATTCCTCGGTTTACTGCCTTTGGCTGAGTGCCTCAGGAGCTCAAAAGGTTCTTGGCTTCACAAGGGAAAGAAGGACCTACAGGGAGAGGAGAAGTTCCAAGCTGGAGTTCCTGCTGGCAGAAGGCAGTTGATTTGCAAAGTGGATTCATCATTTACATTGCTAGCCACTTATACCCCGCCACTGATAGGCAGCCACCTCTGGAGTGGAGCATGGCAGCAGCCTGGCGCAGGAAATGAAGAGTAAATGTATGCAGCTGGAGGACTAAGGCTAGACAGAACATAATTGCTCACGTTGGAGTTTGGCCAGCATGTCTGGGGCTAATCCTCCAGCCATAATGAAAGCTGCTGTGGGCTCTTTACTGATCACGGGTAGCCAGGAAGTGGGTTTGATCTCTCTTCCGAAAGGTGGCGCCTCCATCAGCGCAGAGTCCCCTGATGCCCCTTTAACGAATCACCATCATTACTTAGGATCACCCTGAGAACTCCCAAGCACCTTCTAATGTGACCCGACCATCCTTATGACAAAGGACAGGATAGTCGTGATGGCGAGACTGGCCACTGGGTACCAGATGGTGGCGTCAAAACCACTGGAAAGAGGCATGTAGGGATGGGGAAAGAAATAAGAGTTAGGAAAGCTTCTGAAATTTATGGCTCAGCAGATGTCCAGTGGAGCTATGCGCCATGACTCAATGGAACAGTGTCAGATTTCCCCAGTTGAAAGACCCATAGAGATGTTGCAATCAACCTGAAGAAATGGCACATCCAGATGGCAGTTCATGAATGGTAACCATACTTTTTAATCCATTGTCTCTTCTCACCTTTCAGCCTGCCGCTCACCCCAAGTCAGCCCTGCCGGTAGGTGCCACATTACCACACAGACAGCAGGCAGACAAAAAGAGATCACAGTGGGGTAGTTGGGGGGGTGGTTTTGTGGCATCATAGAAACTTGAAGGAACCATGGGTATGTCTACGCTGGAGGCTCTGTTAAGTCGGCTTAACAAGGTCGACTTTAAGTCAAACTTTTTAAGTTGTCTGAGAGAGTCCAGACTGAAAACTCCTGTTGACTGCCTGCGTCCACACTGGCACATGCTAGGTCGACTGAGGAGTGGTGCATTGTGGGTAGCTGGAGACCAGTTAGGTCGACTTAAGGCCTTTCCCTGTCGACATTGGCTTAAGTTGATTTAATAAGGTTGATTTAAGCATGAAGTCGACGTTAAGAGGTGGTGTTATTAAGTCAACTTAAGGAAGTGCTTAAGTCATCTTCATAAAAGCCCAGTGTAGCCACAGAAGTCTGTAAGTCGCCTTAACCTTCCTTGAGTCGACCTAGGGCTCCAGTGTAGACGTACCCAATGCTAGGTCATCGAGTCCAGTCCCCTGCATGCATGGCGGGCCCTAGTGCCCTTTTTAAAGCCTCATTAAATCTGACCAGTCTGCATAAAAAATGCTAGCTCCTAGGAATTTAACACTGTGGAGTATATGGTGCGGGCAGCCTATGCAGGGGTCTCAAACTCAAATCACCATGAGGGCTGCACGAGGACTAGTTGAGGGCTGCATGAGGACTAGTATGTTAGCCGAAGGGCCGCACCATTGAAACCGTTTCATACAACAGTATTGCAAATATCAGTAACAATCCTGTTGTTGTGGGCCACAGGAACTAGCTTTAAGGGCTGCATGCGGCGTGTTTGAGCCCCCTGCTGTAGAGACAAGCAACCAGATATGGTTGTGTTTGAAATATTCTTCTGTCTGCCTCCATGTCTATCTATCTATCGATCTGTACTCCAGCGGCCCTGCGTGAGACTTATTACCTGTGATGTCCAAGCTGACGGGAGCGCCTTCAGAGGCTGAAGCGATGGCTGACCTAGATGGGTGCTTTCCCACTAAGATCTATGCTGATGTCATCTGAGCGAAATCACTGTGGGGTGCCAGCTCCTCTTTGTCCCAGGGTCAGGCACAGACAATAGTTGGGCATCCTACGCCTACTTGCAGCTCCCACGTCAGCCTGAGTTTAACCTCTGGAGATAGGATCCAGGACAGGGGAAAGGAACAAACAGTTCACCATCTCCCATGTCAGCAGCAGGACTTGAGAAGATGATTTTGACTCCTCTACATGCACACACGCACTGCAGCAGGTCAGGGGGCTTCCAATAACAAGGAGGCAGCTATGATCTGGGTGGACAGGGGCAGGCTGTTGTGCTGCACGGTCAGTTGAGGATTGCAGAGAGACAGGAATAGGAGCGTGGGCTGCCAGTCAGCTCTGTCCCCACCTTGCTGGGTAATATCATTCCACTTCGAATTAATGTGTCCTTGGTTTGTGGTCGTGGTTCCCATCATGTGAGGAATCAGGTGGAAAATCCCTTGTCCTCTGGCTTTACAGCTGGGAAAGGGAGGAAAATGACATCGGGATCAAGGAGGGAAGACACCTGATGCCCCCACACGTCCGTGGGACTGGGTAGGGAGGGTGTGTAGGGGTCCCAGGGAGGACAACTCCTTCTTGGGCTTAGCCTCGTTTCACAGTTGAGAAGTGGAAAATAGCAGAGCGGAAACCTCATAAACAGGCAGCCTCTGGCATCCACTCTGTCTTTTCTTTGTCCCTGGCCTTTTTCCTTTTGTGAAAGGGGAGCAAGAAGGTGGTGGAACAGCCTGGAGCAGACCTAGCCCTTTAACACCACGATGCCTAATTTTTCTCTGCGTTTCAACTGCTACCATTGCAGGGACCCCAACCCGAGAGCATGCGAGCCTGGGGCCAGGACTGTCTCTCTAGGTTTGTAAAGCAGTTGGGCCTTGATCTTAGCTGGGGTCTGTAGACCTTACGTTAATGCAAATAATAATCCCAAGTTGGTTGCTAAATTCCTGCAAGTCAGTTTAAATGGCATTGACACCCGAGTGGTGTTTGTACGGCCATCCTCTGTCCTGCCCTGTTTTAGGAGGGCAGCACTTGGCACCTACAGCATGAAGAGAGGAAGCTTCGACTTTAGCGTCAAGCTGCCTCTCTGCCCATTGTTCCTTGCCCCATCTCCTACTCCCAACCTCCCTAATGTCACCACGCTGAATGAGCAGCCCTCTGTGGTCAGGAGGGCAATCCCAGCCTAAAGCCATCAGAAGAGAAAATCAATCTGAGCTTGGGGGCACGGGATGGCTCTGGGCTCCAGCTGATGTGCAGGGCCCCCTCTGGATTCAAAGCTATTGGGCTAGGGGTTGGGCCTGACTTCACAAGAACAAAGGGCAGCTTTAGCGGTTTTTAGCTGCCAAGCTCCCCTTGGGTAACTTTGGAAAACTTGTCTGGATTTAAAGAAATGTCAGCAGTTTCCGATGAGGGAGATCCTTCAGAGAGCCGTGCAGGCTGTTTCTGTGCTGGTACATCCGGGCACACGTCCGTGTGCATAGATGGGCGTGCACGCCTGTCTGGCTGCGGTCCGGTGTTCACATGGGTAGCTTTCCATATGCTCATGCAGGTTTGTGGGTTCCTCTGCACACCTTGTGCAGTTTGAAATGGGCAGGTGACGTACTATACGTATAAACGGACACTGGTGATATCCGGCCGGTTTCCTAACAGCTTGCAGCAAAACCAGAAGGGCAGATCCAGGAGACCCAAGTTTTAATTAGTTGCCGTCTCCCACCTTAAACATATTCCTTCAAAGTGGCTCCTTTTTTTTTTTCTTTTCAGCAATACAGAGAGATGGAAACTCCCCAGCCAGCCTCAGCCTGCTGTGAAACCAGCAAAAAGAGGGACATAGCACAAATAGTGCATTTTTTCCTTTTAAGCCTTGGAATCAGGGCCGACAAAGTGGGTTGGAACCCATGAAAGCTAATGCCTGAAGAAATCTGTTAGTCTTTAAGTTGCCCCACGGCTGTTGTTCTTGCTATACACAGACTAACACGGCTACCCCGCCAAGAACGCTGACCTTGTGCCACGCCCGTCGCTTGTAAATCTCACAGCATTTTTGGCAAACAGCCGTGAATGAAGCCTAACAGCTGCTTCCCCAAATTACGCCTCGTTACCCCGTTTTCTAAATGGGAGAAAGTGAACCGCAGAATGGCGAAGCGATGTGACAAGGGCCACACTGTGGCAGAGTCTGGAAGAGCCCCCAGAAATACAGACTCCTGGGCTGGTGACCACTGTGCCATGACAAAGCCTCGACGGGATGGTTTAATTGGGATCAGTCTTGCTCTGGGCAGGGGGTTGGATCAGATGCTGTCCTGAGATTCCCTCCAACCCTACTCTTCTGTGGGTGTGTCCACATGTCCCGTTTATTTCAAAATAACACTGGTTATTTTGAAATAAAAAAGATTAGGTCTCCACGACGTTTTCTTATTTCGAAACGACGGGCTCCGTCCCTTCGAAATAAGATGATCTCATGAGGTCCCTTCCAGCCCTATGATTTGATTGATTGATTGATTGATTGAAGAACCGTCCTTTCGAAACACCTTAAACCCCATTCGTTTTGAAACCGTTATTTCGAAATAAGGCCGTTTGGACGTGTTGTTTTGAAACACCACCATTGTTTTGCAACAACTGTTTCAAAAGATGTCCAAACGGCGTTATTTTGATTTTACAGCTGTTTGGAGAGCAGCCTTTCCCTTAATGCAAATTAACGTTTTCTTAATTGGAATTCACTTGTTTCAAAATAGGGCCTTATTTCGAAATAACCATGCACGTGTGGACACAGCCTGTGTGCCCCCTTTCCTCCTGGCCCCGTGGCACCAGCTGAAATACCCCTAGGGGGCCCTGGGGCACTTTGCAGGGCCGGGCTGCCAGGACAGCGCTGCGAACCGGCCGCGATCCGATTGGCCGGGAGCCTTCCTATCCGCCAGTCCATTGGTCCAAGCGTGATGAATATGCTGATGAGCTCCGTCGCTCCGTCCCCAATTGCAGCGACGCCATTGGCGGGCGGCTGTGGCGGCGCACCCCATTGGCGGCGGGCTCAGGCGCATGCAAACGAGTCGAACGCGCCCGCCTGCCTTCCCGTTGGCTGCGGCCTTATGAATATGCAGATGAGCGGCGCCGTGGCGCGCTCGGGGAGCCGGCCGCCTGCGGTCCCGGGGCGCGGCGCGGAGCCGGCGGCTGGGCATGAGGCCGGGCAGCCTCCCGCCGGCGGCTGCGGAGCGGCTCCGGGTGCTCGGCGCGGTGCTGCTGGCGGCCCTGGGCCTGGCCCCGCCGCCCGCAGGTAGGCTGCAAATTCGCGGGGGGCTGGAGGGGACCCGCCGGGTGCAGGGCTGGGGCTGGAGAAGGTTTATTTGGTTTGGCTGCTAGGACCCCTGCCAAAGCAAAGAGGGGAAGACAGAGGTTTATTTCTGCGGCCGGCCAGGTAAGGAGAATTGGGGTGCCCCCCTTGTGCTTCTCCACTGAGGACCCCTTTTCCAGCCCCCTGATTTTTGCATGCCCTGGGCTGGGAGAGTGTTAGCGCCAAGTGCCTGGCTTGTGCCTCCATCGGATGCCCCAGTGGTGCCAGGGCAGAGAAACAAGCTGCCCGCCAACTCCCGCAGCGGTTGTGCCACGGGAGGATGGCGTGTTCCCCTGTCGCCGGGTGGGAAGTTGGATCGTTATCCCCATTTTACGGACGGAGGCAAAGCTCAAAACAAGCGTGCGCTGATTCTTCTCCGGGGCGCGCAGCTGGGCTGACTTCGGATGCGCGGAGCTCTCAACGCGGCGGCTGGGTCAACTGGAAGTGATGGCGCCCAGGCTGTTGCCGAGTGGTGCTCCGATCGGGCATCTGAAATTTGAAAACTTCAGGCGGGCTTTCCCCGAGAGGAGTGGCGGTACTGGGGCCAGAACCGGGGATTTTTCGAGCCCGTCCCATGATCTGTTATTCTCGTGGCCAAACTGCGAAGGGGTAGCTGCGTTACTCTAGTCCAGCAAAACGAATAAGGAGTTCAGCGGCACTGTTGAAGACTAACACGTTTGTGTATGGCATGAGCTTTCGTGGGAGAAAATCCCACTTTGTTCCCATCGTCAAGCCTCTGACAAAGTGGGATTTTCTCCTGTGAAAGCTCATGTGATAAATAAATTTGTTAGTCTTTTTAAAATTGCCGCAGGACTCCTTGTTTCTAATTGCCAAGAGGCCTAACTATAGAAAGTAACTTTTCTTCTTTACCTTGGGTTGAAAGGGAGAGTGAGAACTCTTTGGGATCAGTGTAAACCCTAGCCAAACCTGGGACAGCAGGACGCTCACACCCGGCTCTGGGATGTTTTCAGAGGGATAGATATTGTGTGTTTAAGAACGAAGGCTAACCACTACAGATTTGCATGCCGGGTCTAAAATTGCTGCAGTGCTGATCGTTGTCCCTGGAGAGGATACCGAATCGAATGCTACGCGTAACTCATGTATTTTGTGCTGAAACATTTGAGTTGGCTGAGGGCAGCAAACTGCGTGGCCTTGTGCGTGTAAGAGCCCAACACGGACAAGGTGCGGTGAAATGTCAGAACACATCCTGGAAGAGTAGCGGCGGCCCAGGGAGATGGTTACAGACTTGGCAGAACATGGGTGGATACAAAGCAGCCTTTCAAAGTCCGGCTCAGTTGAGGCATGGAACTTTATTTTGAAGAGCAAGTAAAACACAATGGGGTTTTTTTCCCCTTCCTAATGGCAGAAGTAGGGAGTTCGTCTTGTAACTTGGCTGGTTAATTTCAGTGACCGTTCTGCTGCTTTCTGTCAAAGGTTTGTATAAAGTGAATGCAAATCAGCGTGAGGCGCTGCCTGATGCTGTCTCAGGTATGTTTACAGTTCATTGTAGCTTTTGCAACATCCACATGATGTGGGACGTTTACTTTTCTTTAATGGTAACCCACCCTCCTGCTCCTTTAGTTTCACTCGAAGACTTAAACCTTTTTTTCTTCTTTTTTTGCTCTGTCCTGCCTTAGAGAGAAAGGGGGATTTATTTAATTTAAAAAACCACAAGAAAAGTGGTTTGCTCGCTTGACTTAGTGCTTGTCTGAGCTAGGACAGAGTACTGTGATGGCTGGGGCTGGTAAAGCACTTTGGAGGGGGAGCCCTGTCTTAAGTGAAAGAAATGGGCATTGACGGATCACAACAGCCCAGTAGGTGGCATCTCTATCTCAGTTCTCTCTGTCATGAAGAGTTTGGCCTGTTTTCTCTGCCAGTAGGACTTCCAGTATAAGCCCCTGGATAGAAGCTTTCAAGAGATCGGGAAAGATCCTTCTTTATATGGTTTGCGCTCAGAGCAGACCCTAGATCTCTTTTTCAAGCATCTGACAAAGTGGGATTTTCTCCCACGAAAACTCATGGCAATAAATAAATTTGTTAGTCTTTAAAAGTGCTGCCAGACTCCTTGTTTGTTTTGCTGGGCTAGAGTAACCTGACTACCCCTTTGGAACCTGTATCTGGCTTTGAATCATTGACTCCCCCCATCAAATACATTGCTTTTGATCTGAATGACTTTTTCTCCTTGCAGCGTATTGCCAGCCGTGCGAAATCCAGCTCTGCAACGCCAACTATGTGATTGCCACATCTCCAAACCACGCCCTGCCAGAAGAGATGCCCCTGGATGTGGATTATTGCATTGCCTTGCGGGCCTATGCAGTGTGCACCAGAAAGACAGCCAGATCCTGCCGGGGAGACCTGGTGTATCACTCCGCTGTCTTCAGGATAAAGGAACTTTTTACACAGTACAACTGCCCCAACGACGGACCCACTTCCTCGGCAAAAGCCCCTGGCACGCCGGACCCTCTGGTTTCAGAGCTATGCAACTATGAGAGCAGATCTGGCTTTCAGACAAAATTTGCTCACTGTGGATTATTTGGGGATCCTCATTTAAGGACTTTTAAAGATGAGTTTCAGACGTGTAAAATAGAGGGAGCTTGGCCGCTAATAGACAATCAATATCTGTCAGTCCAGGTTACCAACGTCCCAGTTGTTCTGGGTAACAGCGCCACCGCCACCAGCAAGGTAATGAGCCCACTTAAAAAAAAGCAAAAAAAAAAACTAAAACCAAACAACTTCCCACCCCATCCTTCTGCTAAGTTGCTTCTGTTAGCAGAGACTTAGCTGTTGCGATCATCTGCTGTCCCCTTGTGGTCATCGCAGGAAGAGAGTGGCAGAGTGCACGCTTGGGAAACAGCCTCTCCTAGCTAGAAGTCAGTGTTAAATGGAGGCTTACAACTGTGTGTTCATTTTCCGCCTTTCTCTTGGGCAGGTTTGCTGTGTTATCGTGATCTTGCGTAATTATGGTACTGTGCTGTAGACTCAGCTGGTGTCCTCAGGGGATGTGGAGGGGCTGCCTCAGTAGCCGGGCTGAGCTGACCGTCCAGACGTAAGAATCCCAAAGCTGCTGAGTTTTATGACAAACTCAGAACCGGTTCCCAGGCCTTCAGGCGAGCCTGGCTTACTATAAGGGTTGTCAGGGATGGGAAAAGCGATTCTGTTTCCAACCAGATTTTGTTTTGAGGTCTGTAGATCTGAGCGAGAGGTGAGGTGGAGAAGCTGTGCATCAGTGACTTGCAGACGACTGCTGAGGGATTGGGTGGCTTTCTGGAGCCCACTGCGCTGCCCAGGACTTCAGGCAATAGCCCAGGTGGAAGATCAAACATCCTTGTTTGAAAACCACTTGTCCTACGTTCTCCTACAGAAGGACAGGCAAGGGCCTCTGAGGAGACCAAGGGATTGTGATTTGTGATGGATGTTGTCATGTTCTTAAGGCACTGTTGGTCATCTACTGTGGGGATGAGCCTGGTGCAGAGCCGGACTCAACAAGAGCTCCCTGTGTGCAATCCTGGCAGGACCCTCTTTCAGGTTCTGCTGTTGTGGCAGAGCTGGGAACAGAACGTAGCCTGCATTGACATGGTGTGTGATTGTTGGCCAGTTAATCTGAGACAATTCTTCCGTGAATCTCTTGGTGATCCCCAGAGGAGAGAGGTCCATGTTCCAACTGATCTCCCCTCTTGTCTAGCTTCTCTAGCTACTTTGCCTTGCTCAGGTGCTACATGACCTAAAGCACCGTCACTAGGGACTGTTCTGTGTTTGGGTGGCTGCTACTGTGGCAAATCTCTTGAGTGTGGAAAGCGGTGGGTTTTGCGATGAGCAAATCTGTTTTCTGGGATTGAAGCTGCTCATTGGGCCGTGGTCCCTGCACACATCTGATGGGAATGACCTACACTGTGCTCACCAGTCTGGGGTTATATCCACGGCCAAGAGGTGTCATACCCTATTTCCAATATGCTGGGGCCTGCACCATTCTACCCCTTCTGGCACTAGCCCAGGGGTGGACAAAATTGGCTCACAGCTAGGCACCAACAGTTTTACTTGTGGTCACCCGAGGGTGCTCCTTTTTTATATTTTTGCTGTGGAGCAAGCTGGCAGGCTGCCAAAAACTGGTTGCCATGGTGACCAGAAACATACATTTCTCAAAGCCTGTCAGGAGTAGGTGGCTGTCTGCAAAAAGGCTGATGAAGTGGGATCTTCTCCCACGAAAGCTCATGCAAAAAAGAAATCTGTTAGTCTTAAAGTGCCATACAACTCCTTGTTGGTTTTTTTTGCAAAAAGGCTGCCTATTCCACACAGCTGACCAGCAGCTAAGCTCTGAATTAGGCTCTTCTGCATCTGTGGGCTCCTTAGCTTTCCAGCCTCTCAAGCTACCTTTGCTCTGCTCTTGCGGTTTGTCTGGAGGCTGCTGGCGGCTGCATCAGTTGCCTCTGAGGTGTTGCCTGTTTGCTTGTATGGACATAACTGATCCTGCAGCTTGCAGTCGCAGATGCATCCCAGCTGTTTTCAGGGACGCTAGCTATGTGATGCGTAGAAGAGTAGCTGCTGCACAATGGCGTTAGTCTCATGAACCAGGTGGGGTTGGGGAACGAGACGAGTCGAGTTACTTGTCAGGACAGAGCTGGAGACAGAAGGGTGGCACTCCTGGCCCCACAATCACTCTGCTGGCCTAGTTACCTCTCGGCATATCCGAACTGTCGGAAAAATGAGCCGTTTGATCCTGCGTATCCACCCTTTCTGCCCTATATTTGAGTGCTAACCAAGAGCTCCCTGCCCTGTTCATCCAGCACTTCATCCACCTGCAGAACTCACCGACTCCTGGATGCTAAGGCTTTTGCTATGGCCCTAGTTATAATAGTCTCTCCGTTTTATATCAGCTCTTCAGATGTTTGCCATGCTCACTGTGCTCATTTTCCTTCCACTGTCTGTGCCTTGGGTTTTCGTTTCCACTGCTGCTTTAGTTCTCCTATGTGCTTTTACCTCTAGCTCCCTGGTGGTTTTCTGCCTCCCGTTTAGCAGATCTGGTCCCCAGTGGAGCTTGAAAGCCTGGGGGATTCTGTTCTGGTTTTTTGCAGCTCTGGCCTGTCATCTGGGCACCATCTCTGCTGCTTCTCCATGGCCGCCTGCCAAGGCTGCAGAAATGACAGCTTGATGGTGGGTGCTCGCTCAGAGAGGCTGCCTTCCTGTTTCCTCCCGGGTCTTCTCCAGTTGAGAGAAGCTGG
Source organism: Podocnemis expansa (assembly GCA_007922195.1). Lineage (NCBI taxonomy): Eukaryota > Metazoa > Chordata > Testudines > Podocnemididae > Podocnemis > Podocnemis expansa. The sequence continues at coordinate 10,942,857 of ML682020.1, read as the reverse complement.
GCGCTCCCCCCCATGTTTCAGTTTCTTGGCAGTTGAGTCAGCTAGAGCCACCCACCTGCATTCTCTGAGTAAATGGAAGTTTCCTGGGTCCAACTTTAACCTGCCGGGCACCTCACAGGGTCCCTGATATATGAGGGACTCTGCATGTTCTCCTTGGTGCTACCACACCAAGAAAGGATGGGTGAAACAAGGGTAAAACTCAGCCAGCCATCAGCATCGCTGCTGAGAATAGGAAGGCAGTTTACTGCAGGGAGCTATCAGAGACAATTGCTACAGTCTGTTAGGACAGCGTAGGAGATCAGGGTGTGCCCCAAAGCAAACGCAGCTAGATAGGCAGGCTGGGGAAGGCTGTGGTTCTCAGGGATGCCTTGGGTGCTTCTCTAAGGACTGTCTCTCTCCAATCACTTTCCCTTCAGCCTCGATTCTCCATCTTCCCTGCCGTTCTCTGGTGCTCAGCTACTGGGAATGGTCACTTCGGGAGGGTAGCAAAGAGGTGCAAACAAACGGGTTTTCTGCTGCAGGGCATGGCTGGTCGTTTGCAGCCCCTATCTTTCTAAGTCAGATGCTTATCTCTTCCTGCGGGTTGTAGGGCTTTATGTTCATGTCAGACTAGCTTCCCTTTGTCAATGACTGAGCCTCCCCCAGTCTCTGGATGTTGCTTATTTCGGCTCTCCTGTGTGTTAAGACCCACATCTCTGCTGGTTTTAACTGCGCAGGTGGGAATGGGTGAATATACAGCAAAGAAGCGCCCCCCCCCCCACAAAGGGAGAGATAAAGACACCGCTTTGGTCGCATGAACCAGGGATCGTCTCTTGTACAGCTGGTCAAAGTCTCTGGAAACCGTGACCTGTGGGTGGGTCTAGAACCAGACGGGAATCTTCCTTGTGGGTGACTTCGACTGTAGGCTCCTTGGGGTGGGTTTGTCCTTTAGTTCTGTTTGTACAGCTCCTAGCACAATACGGTCCTGTCCCGTGGCTGGGGTTCCTGGGTCTACGGAGACACAAATAACGAGAAGACAGGTGGGCGCAGCAGCTTGGCAGATGCCATCTTGAGAATGACCAGGACAGGCTGATCTGAGCTGGAGTTAGGAACAAGTGTGTTATGACGAAGCCTCCAGGGCACTTGCCATCCTTAGCTGCCTGCTCCGTGCACTAGGCCCAACTGAGAGACGAAGGCAAATATCCCACGTGCTAGCCTGGCTCTAGATTACACTAGTCTCTTCTTGCTGCCAGACAAGTGCACATTGCTGATGGCCTCTTGTTGCCTTTCCCTGTGTTTAAACCCCTTTGGGAGCCTTGAAATGACTGCCATCTTTAGTGAATTCAGGGCTGGCATCACCGGACCGTAAAACAGGCAGACAGCAGAGTGTGGGAAGCTTGCCTTCCCCTGCTCAGGTCAGCCACTGCCCATGTTTAACCCTTAGCTCTTCTGCTGAGCGTGCCGCCTGGAACTCTTTTTAGGCGCTGTGGACGTCTGCTGGCCAGGAACTGAGCCAAGACTCAGAGTTGTCAGCTCTGACCGCAGCGCTGGTTGGAGTTAGATGCAACAGTGAAATTGTGACATTCCTCCAGCCAGCCGCTCTCTCACTAAGACCCGCAGGATCCTTCCTGGTGGCTTGGCGTGCGAGGTGCCTGGAAGAGAGCTGAATCTGTGAGTGGGTCTTTAGAGTTGTCTGCAGAACTAAACAGTTCTAGGCCCAGTGGCCTTGGCTAGCCAGCCACCACATTTGAAATCACTTGAGCCAAAGTACATCTAGCAGAATAGATTTTCTGGGGCCCTGGATGCCTCCTGGTCCATCCCGGCGGGTCCTGGAGCACAGTTGGGTAGATAAACTTCAACTCTAGTGGACTGTGGCCCTGGGAAGAGGGAACAGATGGCTCCTGGGCAGGGTGGGGTGCCTGGCCTAAACAGTGAAGCTGTAGCCTTTGAACCACCATTGTCATTGGCCATGTGGGCTGTTGTTTCTCTTAGCTGTATAGGCTGCTCCATCTCTCTGTTCGCTGACCCTTCCCACTTTAGCTATTTCATGAGCTCCTGGTTTGGGATGTGAATTACTGCATTAGATTTCTCTCGCTGAATGTGTCTCATGTTTGCTGATACCTAATCCTGCCGTGTTGGGAGGGAGATGAACCCCCTCCACTTCGAAGAGATGGAGACCAGAACGACTTGGCCAGGGCAGCGTGGCAAATCAATGGGTTGGAACCTAGGAATCCTGGCTCTCCGTCCTGTGCACTGAGCAAGGGGGTCTCTGATGTGACTGATGCCTCTTCAGCAGTCAGGATTGCCTGCTTTTAGGACCAGGGCCTTTGGTTGTTCCAGCCTGACAGACTGGAGGAGTCCTTTGTGGATTAAAAGCAGCTTCCCTCCCAGGAACCACTGCCCTTTTCTCAGGAAGACTTCTGAATGCAAAGTAAGATTGGGAAACTTCTTGGTAGATAGGATCTCTGCTCTGCATCCCCGGGTGCCTGTCTTGGTGCTCACCAGCAGTGTAGCAGACTTAACCCCTGGAGTAAAGCTGTTCCCATAACTCCGTTCCATAGCTAAGACTCTGCTTTCCTGCCTTTCATCTGCTTTCACAAGCTACTGGTCTAAAGATGAGCCCTGCTCGGAATAGAGCCTGGGAGAGTTTAAGCCAAGGGTGGCAGGAATCCTGTGTTCTTTGCTGTCGTGAACAGCACGTGCACTCTGCCCAGAACCTGTTGCTCCAACGCTGTGGCCCTTCCCAGGCGCTGGAACCTGGGAGGTTCTGTGGGATGAGAACATGGCCATGGGAATCTCACTAGTTTTCAGAGAGCGGCTTCTGGGGAGGGGTTCCAGGACAGACAGCATTGCAGTCCTTGGTCTCTGGTCCCTATGTGTGAAATGGAGACAGCAAGACAGTGACTTTATTTTGATGGTGGGGTAAAAGACCTGTAAGTTTTTCCGCCTTCATCATCATTAGAGTACACTTTGTACTTCAGCTAGGTATGTGTGCAAGACAGACTTACTGCTGAGTTTCATCTGAAATTCATCCGTCCTGCCCAAGGTGGGATGGGGCAGGAGAAGATGGATTCTCAGCAATAAGATCCTGAGGCCTGATTTTTGAGCTGTCGTGTCATTCTGTGCCTTTCCCCAGTGGACATGGCTGCTGAGGGAGGTGTGACTCGGCTGCGCTTTACCCAGTCTGATCTCATTGCCCTTCTGTCTCCTCCACAGATCACGCTGATCTTTAAGACCTACCAGGGCTGCACAGAGCAGAAGGTTTATCAGGCGACCACAGGGGACCTGCCACTGGCATTTAGCGATGGCACAAGAACCGGAGGATGGCAAGAGGGAGCCAGCAGCCTGCGCATCCTGGAAAAGCCTGATGCTGGCCAGGTGGAGATCCAGGCCCACTACATTGGCAGCACCATAATCATCCGCCAAGTGGGCCGCTACCTCACCTTTGCCATCCGTGTGCCAGAGGAGACCCTCAACCTTGCAGAGGAGAGCGCCGGTCTCCAGCTCTGCCTGCATGGCTGCCCGAAGAATGAGCTGATCCAGGAACACCGGTTAAGCCTGGGGAATTCCAGCCCGCTCCGACCAAGCTCCCGCCAGACCTACACGGTGGAGACAGCCACCGAGCAGTGTCGCCACATCCTGCAGGTGGAAGACGTGTATTTCCAGTCCTGTGTCTTTGACCTGCTCACCACGGGTGATGCTGAGTTCTCCATGGCTGCCTACAGCGCCTTGGAAGACTTGAAAGCTTTGTATCCCAGCAGACTCAAGTTGCAGACAGTCTCCAAGACAATTAACGTGGCCAGTGGCACTCCAGGGCCCAGGCAGGCCCCTGCCTCCTTCATCTGGTACAGCCTTGCCTTCCTAAAGCTGCTCTGGTGCTGCTAATGGGGTTGGGACTCTCACCAGCACAGATCCTTGTGTAGGAAGAGAGATGCCCTTGGCCTCTGCCTGTCCTGGAGCAGAGCGGAGGGTCCACATCATTCTCCCACAAAACCGGTCTGCTTGGTCCAGCCGACTTCTCCACTTAGCTGCTAGCTGATGGCCAAGTGCAGGTTGCTCACATACTCTGGTCCCTCCAGGCTGAGTGCACCAAACTGCGTCAACCACAGCTGCTCCTCTGCCTCATGAGCTGGGGCCGGTGTTGACTCACTGTGCCTGGGCTGCTGCTCGGTAGCATGGCACGACAACCTCCATGTGAAAGCTTCCCCCATCCCATCACACCTGGTTACCCGTCTCTTCTTTGTCACAGATGGGCTGGCTGAAGGCCCTTCATTCCTTCTTTGCCCCATCCTCCAGTCAGACTCTCCTCTAGCTTTTCCCATGGGAGGCCCTTTGAGGGCTTTCTCTGCCATCTAAAAGTACTTTGGTGACCTGGTCTTAACTTGGCGTTCTTAAGGATTGCTCTGCTTCCCTGTCCCGGGCCACCAGTCTGGGCCACACTAGCTGGCTGGGGCTGGTGCTGACTGTAGCCCCTTGTTCCCACGGCTGTGCAGCTCATCAGCCATGACTGTAGAAATGAAACAAGTGGTGCTGGTACTCTAGGCTAAAAAGCCTAAACTATGTGCCCAGGAGAAGAACTATGCCAAGAGTGAGCGAGGGCCAGAAGGAAACTACTACTGTTAAACCTGAGAAGCCCCTCCAAAAAACTTCTGGGTTGAGCAGTGCTCAGAGTAAAGGCGAGATGGGGCAGCAGGAGCCCCTAGCTGTTCCTCCTGCAGAGCTGTTTGACCTGTGAAATGGTTGAGATTGGACCAGCCGTGTAGCCAGCAGGAGCAACTCCACCCCAGAGATGCTGCTGCTTCCATAATGCCAGCGAAGAGGGGTAGATTTCTGCTCAAGGACCTGTAAATCCGTCCTTACGTTCTGTCCATCTTGTGCCCCTCCCTGCTGCCTTCTCTGTGGGCTGTATAAGCCTTCCCCCAACCAGATGTTAACAGCATTTTAACCTCTGTGTGAATTAAACCCCCGTTTTTTAAAGCAGCTGTGGTCTCTTGCATGCCTCCAGGGAAGGCATCAAGCAGCTGTATTGTCTGAGCCTGGTTTCAGGTTCAAGGACAGCTGCTCCCTGAATATAGGGGTGTAGATTTAATGCCATTTGCAACAAGTGACATAAGAGGAAAGGCAGGATGGGGGCTTCCAGTCTCGGTTTTCCTCTCCTCCTTAATCCCACACTGTACCCATCAGTGTGATCCAGGGTAGGCTAAGCCGAAGCCAGAGATCACGCTGCACTTGTGTTTGTGTCAAGCTATTGCTGCTTGTGGGATGGGTCTGTGAGCGTGTGTGTTAATTGTGTTGTACGTGGGTCCAACACCTGGGTTTCACAGTCCATCTGCTTCACAGTGGGAAGGTGTGAATCTGCGCTCACGGAGATCCGCCACGCTTGTTCTAAACAAGCTGGGGCCCCAGAAATAGCAATGAGGGAAGCGGGGCTAGCTGCCTTGGGTCCAACCCCATGGTCTCGGGTAGGCTAACCCCACCTGCCGCTGCAGCTATGTCTCTGTTTTTAGCACTGTAGCAGGGCCAGATCTCCTTGAGATGGAAATAACGTTGTTCAGCTCAAGTGGAGATTTAGCCCAGCATTGAAATGAGGCTAAGCTGGCTTTCAACCCTTGCTCTCTCCTCTCCCTGGGGGGGCTCCAGCCAACAGCCTTAGCCGTCTTCCATATATCGCCATGTGCCCGCACCTAGGCTGACACCATGAGGTCCTCTTTCATAGTGACTGACCTAGAGAAGGGCCCAGGTTGCACTGGGCTTTCCCTGCCTGTCCTACCTCATCCTAGGGTGGCAACGCATTTTGTTAGGTGAACTGATCCTGGAGTGAAACTTTTCTCCCTGAGCCATGTGGCCTCCAGTGGCTCTCCTCAGCTCATAGTCGCTTTCTCTCTGCCTTGGCCTGGGCCTGTGGCTCTGTGAGGACATCTTGCCCAAGGCAGTGGCTGGAGTGTTATAGTGGGCTGCATGCCCTCCATCCCTTTTCACCTTGAGCCTAGTCGGTTGGTTACTGTCATCGGCGAAATCACCTTAGCCTAGACCAGTCACAAGCATTGCTGGGACAAGCAAAGAGCCCAGCCGCTACTGGTGATTTCATTAGCATAATTCTCTGGCTAAGGCCCTCCAACATGCTCCTTACACAATTCTCAGTCTCCCCTATGAGCTAGGTGGCTGGTACTCCTGTTCTGGGAATGGGTGTAGTAACCCAAGGCATGTCGATGGAGCCACCTGACCAGACCAACACAGGAGAAACTTCCATGGCTGTGAAAACTAAACTGAACCAATAAGAACTGCACTTACGATGTCTTCAACAGGCACATCGTGACTTTGAGGGCAGAATGTTAAAAGCTAGCTGAATGTGGCCTTTATTTCCCCAGAATCCTTTGCTTTCCTCTGGCACCTTACAGCTGAAGATCTCAAAGCTCTTTATAAATGAAGTGTGCCTGGAAAATAATGGTAACTCCATTTTCACAAGGGGAAAGTGAACCATGACAAGTAAAATAACATGCTGCGTTAAAATAGAACACAAGACCATGCTCCCCTAGTTCGTTGGTCTGACCATAGTCCCATTTGCATATGCCACAGACTGGAGAAGAAGGCATTTTTTTATTTTTCCTTCTCTTACCATGCTCAAAGTCTTTGGGCCAGTTTTGTGTCCTGAATGCCTGGGTCATTTTATTTACTGAGCTGCTGTAGAAGTGAATCCAATTTAAAAAATAAAAGGCCCTTATTCTGTAACTAACAAATTAAATGAGTGAGACAAGGCAGTGGCTTAAAGGCAAGCCTGTTAGCCTTTTAGCTGATTGGGTCCCTTGTTTAGTATGTCACTTGAGCTTGGGTTTCAGAAGTGGTCACCCAAAGGTACCAACCAGTGCTGGATTTAGGCACTAACTAAGTAAGCTACAGCTTAGGGCCCCACATTATGAGGGGCTCAAAAGGCCGGCAGTGTGGGTATTGTTTGTAAATTGCAAGTTTTATTTAGATGATTAGTTGTTCATTGCATCTTTACCGATGTATATATGCAAATATAAAGATTTAGCATTTATTTTTTCATTGCCCTTCCTGATAGAATATAATACACTTTTTATTTATTTTTGTGTTGCGGTGTGGGGCCCCTAAATCTTGACCTAGGGCTGGATTAAGATATGCTGACGCCCTATGCTGATACCAGCCCTTCATTTTCACTGAACCCAAAATACACAAAGAGCTTTTGTGTCAGTTTCTGCCCAACATGCTTCATAGAGACACTTAGATTTGTGGCTTAAAACAGATTGCTAGCACAATCTTGTGCTTAAAGCACAGCTTGGGGAGCTGGGAAACGCTGGGGCCTGTTTTGCTAGATTCCCTGGCGTAAACTAGCCCTCCCCAGCCTCTGTTATGCAACATAGCTATAATGCTGCTACTTTCCTGTCTCACAGCATCCACTGGGGCTACAGGCCGATGCTAAGTCTAGGCATGTTTGGGAGGTGCTCAGATGGCAGTGACTGCCATCTGACATCCTACCACAGGCTACTGCCCAATAAAATGCCAAAGGGATAGCCAGATTAGTCTAGTTCAGCAAAGCAAACAAGGAGCCTGGTGGCACTCCTAAAGACTAACCAATTTATTTGCCTTTAGAAGTGCCACCAGACTCCTTGTTTGTTTTGCCCTGTAAAAGATTGGAAATGTGCTGGCATACAAACTGAGTTGGATCCAGCTTCCTGTTAGTTTCCAATTCTACAGGCTTTGCTGGATAGAGCTGGACCTTAAGTACACACTTGACGGTAGTCAGGGTCCATCACCTCTACAAGGGGGTGGTGTAATGCCCAGCTTGGGTCGACAAACCTGCGCTAGCTTTGAGCAAGTGAGGGTGCTAAAACAACAGAGCAGCTGACCATGTGGTTGGGCTAGTTACACTCTTATGAGTCTGTTTGAGTTCAGTCACTAGCCGTGGTGCCATGGTCACACTTCAGTTGTTATTGCACTTGCTTGCTAAAGCGAGTGTGTGTTTGTCTAGCTGAGTTGAGGCACAAGCCCAGTCACTGGAGATGTTTCCTAATTGATTTGTATAGGGAAGGTCTTGGGCATGTATTTAAATGCTTTGCTAACTTAGACCCACCATGCCTGTCTTCAAAGCAAAGAAACGATTTGGGAATGGGAACACCACCAAACGAAAACCACTTACTTAACCAGTAAAACTTTTATTAAATAAATTTAGGATTCTTTAGAGCAGAGCGAGGAGTTTGACAGTAAGACATAGCTTGAATCTCACCTGCAACACTGGATCAGTCACATGGGTACCCGTGATGGAAGAAACTGATCTTGGACACTTATTTCAAACGATCTCAACCTAAATTACCAAAGTCTTTTTTTTTTTCTGTTTGTTGGTCTTTTTTTTGTTCAAAATTTGCTTGAAGTTCAAACGTCATGAAATTACTTGTAGCAGAAATAAAGAACATTGTACAAATCACGTACATAATAGATGTTAAGTATAAAAATGGTATTTACAATCAGTAAACATGGACGATAGAAACACACAAGCGTCCGACACGTCAGCCTCTCTCATGCACTCTCAGAATCAGACAGCGAGGGCTGGTAAAGAGCCACAAATGTACCTTCTTAAAGAGCTGGGGAACATCTGCACATGGGAAACTGGAGAGTGACAGCAAATTATAAAAGTCCCAAGAGAAACTTAGTCCCCAGTGTGCTCTTCTAATCCTGCTACATCAGTCTGTCCCACCAGCCCTCTGCTGATGGTATTTGAACACACACAGACACATTCAGACACACACAGGAATGTTCTTCGTACATTATCGAACTCTGGAATCGTTCAGTCATCAGTTTATTTTCTTTTGCTTAAACGTAGCTTGGTAGAAACTTAAAGGGACTGTTTCAAGTTGTTAAATGGATACTTCTTGTCTGTATGATCCCTACGTTGGAGCAGCTTAACCTGGTTCTGTGCTTAAGTGTATATCTATCTATATCTATAGCTATATATGCCGCATATTGTATAATTTATCCTGGGGGTTGGGGTGGGGGCGGGGTGGGGGAGGAATGCTGAAAAAAAAATGAACCAACCTCTTTCACAACGTTATCCTCCCTGCATCTGCTCTGAAAAGCTTTGCGGAGGGACTAAGACGTCAGTTCCCTTCCTGTTAAATTCAACTGGAACCAACATCGTTGCAAATGGAATGTTTGGTTTGGAAATGCTGACACTAGATAAAGAGCTCTACGTTCTAGCCGTAACTTGGAGGCAGTGTGTAGGCCATTTCAGGCTTCCATCTCTCTGCGATAGGATTACAGCTCACTCCGCTGATAGGTTGGGACAATTCCCTGTTGCCATGGAGAACGATGAAAGTCAAGGGTTCTATGCGGAGCACAGGAAAGGTCTGCCATTGTTGGGGCTGAAGGGCAAGTTACCTTATTTCCCATTTCAGGAGTGCTCAAGGTGGGCTTCAAAGCCAAATTCCAGTAGCCTAGGCTGCAGAAGTCCTCTAAGGAGTAAGACTGAGAGCTCAGAATCTCTTTAACCAAGCTGGTGCTAAGGTTGATGGGTGAGTGAATCTTGAGTTGCCCTGTTGGCCTAGCCCCATTCCTGAAGATATATAGTTCTCTCTCTCCTCACCGCTTGCTGACACCGAGTGGAGAAAGGATCTCCCCGTCCTCATGTCCTCCGACAATGTTCAGGCCCCTGTATAGTTCCTGTAGAGGAGGTGTTGTCCTAGCAGTAACCCTTTTATTCCCAACCCCACTGGAGGTGAGGAGAAGAAAGTCTCTGAATGGAAAAGTTTGGTCCTGTGATTTACGTTAAAAAAAAATAGACTGTTTATATATATATTATATATATATATATTTATATTTATATATGAAAGGGTGAAAGCCAAAATCCCATGAGTTGCTGTGGTGACCTAGAGACACAACAATGAGTTTTCTTGGTCCACGCACTCCATTCCTGTCTCGAGCAGAAGACAGCCTGGTCCCCATGAGCATCTACTTCTCTGGCCCCTCTCCACCCCGCATAATGGCAGTGGTGGCAGCAGCAGCAGCAAATGTCTGAGCCAGTTGCGACAAGAATCTTCCCGCTGGGTAGATGTGAAGCCTTCCAAAGTGTCTCTTCTCTTCGGAGTGTCACATTTTCGGGGGGCAGGGTGGGAAGGAAAGGGGCGGTGTCAAAAGAGTTCTTAAATTTACTGGCCTCTCCCGAAATCAGCTTGAAGCAGAAATTCTTCTTCCTCTGGACTGTCCCTTCACCTACATGAAAAAGGGATGGGAGATTAGAAGGCCCTTGGTCAAATTAGAAGGACCTTTCTCAAACTCTTCATCAGAGGAAAGCAATCCCATGCTACCGTGGGTCACCTGCAGCTCTCCCCACTTCTTCAGCCTTCCTTCGACTCTGTGGTCTAAAGGTGTTGAACCTGCTGGAATCCAAAATGTGACCCCTGTCTGCAGAGGGGATGGCTTCATTAGCTCAAAGCCTTCATATGTGGTCTAACCACTAGAACATTGGGGGCCAAGACCCACTTGGAGGTAGCATGGCTGATGCTGGGATGGACCTGTTTGGGTGCCAGTGAAGACAGGGTTAAGCTGCTCTCAGCCCTGCAAGTGTGTAAAGTGTCCAGCAGGTGCTGGGATGGAGGGTTTTGCCCCAACCTATTCAAATTATATCACACTAGTGTTGTAGTGGGCCAGCCCTAAGCATTGCAGTAACTGTGCCGGTGGAAGCTCTGAACTGACAGTGGGAGGTGTTCCCCAAACCCAGAGTGAACCAGTGGTCAAGTAGGAGCTGGGACTGACACCCATCAGCCACTAATCATTTCCTTCAGGTCTTTGTGGCATCCCTAAAGTTCCTAATGCTGTGTCCCAAGGAACAAGGGCTTCTCCCATGGGAACCACTGCAAAAAAAAGCATTTGTCAATCCCTCCAAACCTTTCCACTGAAGCCGCAGCTAGCAAAACCCATCCTGTCCTACGGTAGTCAAAAGAGAGGAACATGCTGTCACCAAAGAACATCAACCCATGTCCAGCGATTGTTCCTGCCAGTCCGTTTTCAAATGACTGCATGTGGTGGCTTCCACCACTTATTTGGGTTGCCTTTGCCAGGTCACATGCAACACTTAAGACCCATCTCTCTGGATTAAAGCCTACCTGTGTAGAAGGGCAGTCAGGCTGGACTGGGGCTGTTGAACAGCTAAACACTGAGTAACATCTTTCTGGTGATGATCTCGAAGCAGCAGAGCTGCAATGGTGGAGGTGGGCGTAGGTGGCAGTGCCGGGGCAGAGAGGACCGATGCTTTACCTGTGCTGGAGCACTAACTCCTGGCTTCACACACTGTCAGTAGGGGTGGCTGGCATCTTTGGGCCGTTTTAACTGAACCTTCAACCTCTTCATTCCCACCTGGAAGCCGTTCATGGCCTGGATGGCAGTCTGGGCACTGGATGGGTTGTCAAAGCTCACAAACCCTGCAGAACAAAGATCCCAGGGGCAGAAATTGTCATAGGTTCTCATGGGGCTAAGACCCGATCATCTGTTCAGCCAGATTGGGACAGCTGGGGTGCACTAGCCCAAATCCACAACAAAGTATTCTTTACATCCTAGCTAGCAGGGTCGTGCCAAGCTGGAATCTGCTCCCATGCTGGCATGAAGCTACAGCTTCACCAGTGCAAGCGTAAGTGAGGAGACCCCAACCAATAAATAAACCCCCACAGGGACAGTAGAGGGACAAAGAGTTGTTCACACTCCTGAAATGTGTTAGAGTCACACAGGTGTGCACATACTCTTACCTAGGCACTTCCTAATTGCACACCCAGATGCTCATCACCAACAGGCACACTCAGCTGCTCACATGCAACCCTACATACACTAGTCATCTGCCTTTGGACTCGTGCCTTAATGACATCTTACACTTATACACAGGCGCACACGCTCACAAATTCATCCACTGTGCACGCATGCACTTTCCTAACACACAAGCTCCTGGTGCAATGCTTTGGCCAAAAGGGCTAACGTATGCCTTGGATGCATAAATGGGAATCTTGAGTAGAAGCAGAGAGGTTATTTTACCTCTGTATTTGGCCAGCTGCTGTGACCATTACTGGACTCCTGTGTCCAGTTCTGATGCCCACAGTTCAAAGAGGATGTTGATCAATTGGAGACGATTCAGAGAACAGGTCTGAGACTAATTAAAGGATTAGAAGTTCTGCATTCTAGTGATAGACTCAAAGAGCTCCATCCATTTAACTGAACAAAGAGAAAGTTAAGGGGTGACTTCATTCCCGTCTATAAATACTTACATGGGGAACACATATGTGACACTGGGCTCTTCAGTCCAGCAAACAAGTTCTAGCATCATCCAATGGATGACAGTTGAAGCTAGACAAATTTAGACTGGAAATAAGACCTACATTTTAACTGTGAGGGAAACAAACCATTGCAGCAATTTACTGAGAGGTGGGTCTTGGTGGAGTCTCCATCACTGGTAGTTTACAAATCAATACTAGATGTTTTTCCAAAAGCTCTGCCCTAGTTCAGGAGGAACTATGCCGGGGATGTTCACTGACTTGTGTTATCACAGCCATCCCTTCTGGCCTTGTGAGCTCTGAATCTACGGAAGTGGATCCACATTCATCCAATGGGACCTCTCCAGGATTTGATACCCGGAAAGCCAATTGCTCCCATCCCCACCCTCCGATGCTGTTGGGCCCTGGAACCCTCCTAAATTTGGTGGGCCCTGGAACCCTCCTAAATTTCCAGGCCCCCTTCCTGCAGGTCCAGGCCCCCCCCTTACACAGGTCTGGGCCCCCCTTCACACACTCCAGCTACTGACCCCCACCCCTGCCTCTCACTCCAGCTGCGATTGCCCAAATTCCTGTCACCATCAGACTTTTCCCCCATGCCCTCCTCAGCCCCCATCCTGACCCATTTCTTCCACCCCACCCCCTGCGCATTTTCCCCACTGGCCATCCCAACCCACTGGACCCCCCTTACTCATGCCACCGAGGAGCTGGGCCGAGGGAAGGAGGCTGCAAGTGGTGCTAGCCGGCCAGCGAGAGGGGGCCCGGACCTGAGACTGGGTCCAGGTTGCGCACGCCACCGGGCCCAGCAGGAAAGGGCAGGGCCACCGCAGGCTCTGGGAGAAGGAAGGGAGGGGTGGACGGACTCACTCCAGCCCACAGCCCCTTCCCTGAGCTGGCCCTAGAGGAATGTGCCACAATGCTGCACTCCATTTTAGGGGGCCCCGGAATGCAGCGTTCCAGCATGTTCCCCTATCTTTAGGGGCCCTCAAATGCAGTCCCCTAAAAATAGGGGGCCCTGGAACACTGTTCCGGGGCATTCCAGCTAACTTTAGCCCCTGGGCACAACCATCCTGAAATGGTTCAAGTCCTTCCTCTTGGACCAAACCCAGAGGCCTATGAGGTGAATGTTCCTCCCCTTTCCAAGTCCTCATTGCTGGAGTCCCACAGGCCCCCATTCCTCATCTCTATGAAGCCACTGGGAGATCTGGTGAGTCAACACAAGAAGAAAGGCCTGTGGCATGTGCATGATGCCCAGCTCTGGACTTCCTTTATGTGAACCATCCACCAATGCTCCCAGAGTGCACTGACAATCAGCTGCTGATGTTCAGCCCAGGCAAGGCTGAGATGATGCTGGTAGGAAGAGGAAAGTGATTTGATGAGCATACTTCCCCTACAGTGCCCCCCATTCCCCACACCTACACTATGGAGGGCTTCTGCCCTCAGATTGTTAAGTGGCTGCAGCCTGTCAGACTCTCCAGTTCCAGAAGTGCCCTGATAGAAAGCAGCCCTCTTCCAGTTGAAAGTGGCCAAAAGGCTGTGCCCCAGGTTACTAGGTGTAGGTTTTGCTGTAGCCATCCACACCTTTGTGTTTTCCAGGCCTGAGCGATGCAATTCAGGTTATCGAGGAATGAGGTCACGTGCCTTGAGAAAAGCTTCAGCCAGGACAAAAAAGTAACAGCCTGCCTAGTCAGCGACCATGTGCCACTATACACTGGCTCTGCATTGACTAGAGAGGCCAGTTCAAGATCTCTGCCCTGACAGTCAAAGTTTTCGATGGGATCAGCCTTTGTTGCTGAGAAGCCTCTTGCCTTGTGGTTGTGGAACTGTTCGGCAGTAGCAGGAGGCTCAGACTGGCAAAGTCAGCAGGTAAAATGTGCACAGGAGCCAGACCCTAGACTGTCAAATTTGCTGCAAGAAGAGAGAAGAGACCCCAGAAGGCACTGTACTCAGAGCCACAGGCCATGCTGGATTCAGCCCCTCTCCACAAGCTCTGTGTAGGTACAATGCACTCACCTGCTCCACACAGACACACAAATAAACGTAATGACCAAAAGAAGACCCATAAACTAACCCAGTCCTGTCTCCTGTGGGCTGGGGTGCCAGCACCTACACCAATAGAGTGTGTGGATGGCCACATGCACACACACACATGTGCACACACACACGCACATGCATGCACGTGTGTGGGTGCACACACACACATGCACAGACACTTCGCTTAATTACTGTCTCACACTTCTGCCCTAGTCTCCACTCCATCCAGAGCCAGAGCCAGGAATTTGGGTGCCCCCAACACCCAACCCCAACACTTGATCACAGCACTCAAATTTCACCCTCTTCTGTCTTACCAGGAGCGCAGCCAACCCCCATTTTCTGGCCAGGGCCCTGAATCTGCAGTATGGGCTCAGCCAGGGGCAGCTTCCAGTTAAGTGACCAGAAGCTGCCGGAGATGCTTGTTGCTTGTTACTTAGCAAGTGAAGCAGTAGGAGAGGCGGTGAGACGAGGCCCACCCACAGCAGTGCCGGCAGCAGTGCAAACCTCACCACCGTGACTGCATCTGCTGTGGTGAAGTTCATGCTGCTGCTAAGCAATGCAGTTGGTAGGCTTCATCGCCAGGTCCACCCATGGTTATGCCCTTGCATCTCATGCCTCAGATGATTCTGTCTCAAAGAGCCTCTCTCTACCCACTCAGCTCCCCCTGCTGCAGAAGGAAAGCCCCTGCTCTCCGCTGGGTGTGGGGCATGGCTAGCTTACCGAAGCACTTGCTCTGGTTGGTGGCCCGGTCCATGAACACCTTGGAGGAGATAATGTTGCCAAAGGGCAGGAACATTTGCATCAGCTCATTGTCGCCAAACTCCTGAGGGAGGTGGTAGATGAAGAGGTTGCAGCCTTCGGGACCTGCAGGCAGGGAGGGGGGCACAAGGGTGCCCAGCCCCCAAGGGAAAAGCTCAGCTCAGAGAACTGCTTTGTTAGACAACATCCAAGGGGTCACCTCTCCATCCCAAGAGCCTGAGGGTTGCCCACGTAGCCACAGTTTGAGAACAATATGGTTTCCACTGCTCACAGAGGTCTGTGGAGCAGCTCCCAATTCCCACTTGTGGCAGATCCTGGCCACTGATTGCTGGGTTCTGCCTGCACGAATTTAGCATTGATCGGTCAACAACCCTGGAGGCTGTCCAGATGGTTTAGAGAGACCTTGGATTTTCCCCCAGTTAACCTGAAGGATCACTTTGTGGAGACCTGCCACCTGACAAATCACCAGATTACAAACCAACATGGGAACCCAGTCCCTTGATGGAGCCTGCTGCACAGAGCCGGGAGAGCTGGGGGAATCCCCCTAGAACAGCCAGGAGCCATGCCGGAATGATGTAAGGGGCTTCCCATGATGCAGCAATCAACGCAAGCCCTGAGTCAGTCTCAGGGATCAAACCTATGGCACAGCAGAGCAGAGGACGAACCATGCAGCCAGCAGGGCCAGCCCAGACAAATAACCACATCCTCATCCCTTTCAGCTCACAGGATGGAAAGGGACAGGCAGAGAAACATATCCCCAGGCTGGGGACCCAGAAAGTCCAGGACGTGCAGGGCCTGGCTCTGGTGACAGACAGCATGCAAAGGGCTAAACTCTTTTTCCTTCTCTTTCCCCGTGTATGGAGGACTAGATCCATCCAAAGCAGGGGGCTTGACTTGCCCTGCCAGGCCCCAGCAAGGGACTCGCACACAGCCCCCAGAGTGGAGTTTCTCATTGAGTCCAAGTCCTCACCTTCTCGCTGCTGCTGCTGTAAGAGGGGAGGCGGCTGGGGGATGGTCTGGGCTATCGGGGTGATGGTTGTGGTCGGATACATGGCTGTGTCAAGAAGACATAAACAAACCCATTACATGACGGAAACCAATACAAGGGCAGCCAACAGAAGGGCTGTAAAAGCGAACATGTACCTGCATATTGCTGAACCCCAGTGAAGGCTGGGTGCAAGGTCTCTGCCACCGAGGGGCTCTGAGCTGAAGCGAGGGAGAGAAAGAGAAAGAGAAAGGATTAGGAATGAACAGGGAATTCTGGCCAGGAGCTACACAGGTGCTCCTCCAATCTGTTGCAAGCCCAGGGCACCCACAACCTCGAGCTATGGGACACTTCATGTTTGGGAAGCCAGGGAAGGTTACGAGTTCTGGCTCCCTGAGGCCTTTGGCCTGTGATGCGTGGCTAAGCCCAGACACAGAAAGGGGGAGAGGGAGACCTGGAACAGGCAGGGCTGGGGAGTGGCAGGAGGGAGAAAATACAGAGCCAAAACAGCAGCCTAACAAAAGCCACAACGTCTGCTTCAGGAAATGGTGGGGTGGGTGGGATCAGCTGACCCCGTGAGCCAGGATGATGGTGATCAAAGGTCCTGCCCTTCCTACATACCTGGGTATGGCACCAGACCATTGGCATAAACTGTCTCCAAGGTGGGATGGCCACTTGGGAAAGGCACCACCCCAGTGAACCCATTTGTTATTGGTGCTACCAGCCCTGGAACGGCAGCTGTGCCCAGGAGAGGAGGCGAGTGTAGCCCTGAGTGAAAACAAATCCCATGTTAGCTTGGCCTCCACCACCCACGTGTGACTCCGCACAACAATTCATTATCATCTTCTGCCTGGCAGTGCTGCAAAGAAGCTCACAATCAAGATATCCCAGGACTGGAAGAGACCTTGAGGAAGGGACCCTGTTCCCCCTGAGGCATAGCCAGAACTAATTTTTTGGCAGGGTGTGTGGTTGACCCAGGTAGGCACAAACCTGTGTCACAAGTGAAACAGAGATTGAGAAAAACTTGGGATGAATTGCTTAAAATCTGATTGAGTGGGCCTGCTTTAAAAGTGAGTGGGCCATAGCCCATCCAGGGCCACCTGTAGCTATGCCTCTGCTGTCCCCTACTGGACCCTCAGCTGAACGAGACAGGGCAGTGCTGCAGGAATAGGTGAGCAATGCTCCATCCCTAAATGACATCAGCAGAGCATTGCTGGAAAGCAACTTGCAGCACTAAAGCATCACAGGCCAGGGTAGTTTCTTACTCTGTTGTTTGGCACAAGAGGGCCTCATTCTTGGTTGTTACCTAGATGCTGCATGAGTAAACAATAATAGCAGCACTTCTGTTCTGTTCAGAGCTGAGAGTGGTCGACACATACCTGAGGTCGGTGCAATAGGGGTGGCTGGTAGCCCATTCAGACTGACTGCACCTATCTGCTGGATATGACATGGGGAAAAGGCAACGCCCGGGCTCAGGTAGCTGCCATGAGAAGTGGAGAGAACTGTCGTCTGCTGCTGCATCAGCTGTGAAGATGAAGCAGAGAGACGTCCCTTCAGCCCTGGTGCAAGGCTATGCCTCATTAGTTACTCAGCCCCGGGCTCCTAGGCTGGATCTCTGCTCGCTGACTTGGCACCCATGTACTAACCCCAACGCCCAGCTCACACAACCAGTTTGCATTATTATCCTAATCAAACACCCCAGCCAAAGGATCAGCAAGGCAGTTTTCATCTCCAACCAGCACTAGGGGGCACCAGATTCCACCAATCCATCCCAAATTCCTAGTGCTCAGACAGCTGGGGGTGTCTGGAAGAGGCTGCCTGGCTGGTGAAGCCCTCCCTTGTCATGGGCTGCAGAGGCCGCCCATCATGGCTTCCTGGATGCTCACCTGACCGCTGGGTCCTGCAGTGACAGCTCCAGGCCAGCAATAAGGCACCACAAACACAACCTCGAAGCCAACCTCCTCTGAGCTTCAGGGAGTCGACACCAAATCGGCTCCAGTGGATTAGGTCCTGAGTCTGATTCAATAGAGGAAGGAACCAGTTCTCTGCATCTGGTCAGGATACGGCTGGACAAGTTCCTGGGAAGAGCCGCTCCCGAGAGGTTTTGTTGATGTCTAACCCAAACCCTGGCCTAGACTGAGCCCCCAAACTCCAGTCTAAAACAGATCCAGCTCTTAACACCACCCCTCTGTGGCCCATCTCTCTGGTGCTGGAACAAATCCGCCAGCTCCTGGGCTTTTTCCATGACCACTCATGGCAGCAGCAAGACTAGAACTTGAGGATCATCCTGTTCTGAAAACACAGGTCTCTAGAGTTTGAGCTAAAGGAGAATTGCTGTTAGCAGTATAGGGTCAATAACACACAGTTTACAAGCTCCGATTCTGGTCCTCAGAAGGCAGCAGTACCACATACATACTCGCCAACTTATTACAAGAGTAGCTCACAGGCACTTTGATGTATTGTGGTTATAAAATGGCTCCACCCCCCATGTTCCTCCTCCCGATCCTGCCTTCATCTACCCATGACAGGGGGACCCTGTAAATGAACCGGATGTGTGGGAGATGCTAAAGGGCCTCAGGAAGGCACTCAGCCCGCTCCTGTAACTGGGGGCATTATGCCTTACTGCACAGTCCAGTGTAGTTTTTCAATAGCTTGAAGGACAGCAATTCCACTGCTTCCCTTTGCAGGATTCTGGTTCAAAGGCAGCTCTGTGTTTGCTCTCCTTGTGCCCTTGCCTACTGCAAGGAGCCAGCTATTACCCTTTGTATTTTGCTTGTCTACAAGCAATCTAGTTTAGACTTAGCACACTAACAACACATAGCAGTCCCTGGGGCTGAGATCACATCACAGACTTTGCCATGTAAAATCAGTGCAATTTTGCCTCCAGATTTACCCTCTGCCTGGTGCTTCAGAGCAGACAAACACCCTTGTTCCCATAATTCACCTGGCTAACTAGGCAGCGATGCACACAAAGGTGGAGGAGGAAGGGAAAATTCCTTCCTGACCCCTGCGGCCACCAGCTGATGCTCTGAAGCAGGAGATTTCATTATGTAAATTTTATCACACTGAGCTACAGAAGTCATTAATGGCCATAGAATTATCCAGCCCTGTTATAACCCTCTGATAGCATCTGACACCATCATTTCTCACAGGGAAAAAGACATGAGTAAATGGTGTGACTTTCACAGGGAGGAAGATCTTTGTATGGTGATCCAAGGTGCCCAGGCTGGGCCTTAATGATCCAGAGAGAACCCCAAAGTCTGTCTGTGCCCAGAAGCTTCCAGAGAACTGCCTTATATTCACTCCAGTCCGGCCTCTTTTCAGCTCTGTGTACTGCACCAACTTAACTTACACCTTAAGAAGATTTCATATATCCAGAGCCTTTGAAATGTGGCCCAGACATCATTTCTAACTAGAGCTGAGGAGTCAGTAGCATCTGGACATACAAAACTAACTCAAGCACCTTGTCCAATTACTGCTGTTGAGTAAAAATAGGCATTGACGCCGCTGAGAGCTTGTGGCATTAATGTCTCTTTAAAGAGGCATGAGTAAGGCACGCTGGGGAAGTCCTCAGCTCAGCTGGGCAGCTCTGCAGCTCCCATGAGAACTCCAGGGGGTAGAAGAGGAATCAATATAGTGGTTTTGGCTGCTGGGCAGAAAATTCCCTTCCCTGAAGGTGCCTGAGCAGTGTAGTCCATGCAGCTTATCATCTATGCAGGGCGCAATTATGGTGGCAAGAGGGTGCAAGTTTGACGAAGTAGGGAGAGGGCGCCATCAGCACAACTTCCACAGTCACATCCTCCCTCCCTGTCTGACCAAAGGATGTACCTCAGGTGAGGCCAGGGACATCCCATACAACAGCTACCGCCCTAGGGCCTCTATGCTACACAGAGCAGATATGTTGGACACCACATGAATATTTTCTGGAAGAAGCAGCTTCTCTGCCTGTGAAACTATTCCCACCCATGTCATTTTTGTAGTGGTCCCAGTTCCTAAGCAAAGCCTGGTGGTTACCTTAGGAAAGCCAGAGTTGCGAATGCTGTGGATATCTCAGGAGGTAGAATGAGATGGCATCTAAACAAGACCCCATCAGGGTGCTAGGTGGCGCTGCGCTCCTAGAGGTGCTGTCTTTGGGAGATGACATAAAGCCAAAGTCTTAATGGTCCTGATGCAGGATCACAGCCCTCCATACAGCCTCATCGTCACCCACTGTTACCGCCGGCCTGATCACTTCAGCTCAAGAAAAGGCTACTGGCATGTGACAGAGCAAACAGCTCAAAAGAGGTTCCCTTTGTGTCATACAGCACCACCATCACTTGCTGCACCATGATGTTCTAACAGTGGCATCCATATGTCCCACGAGCAACCGCCCGTGTCAAGTCTTCCGCTTCAGGACTGCGCCGTGCAATCCTTTAGCCATTTCCAAGATCAACTGAGCTCTAACTCTGCAAAGGCCCTGTCGCTTGTGGCTGCTCCCTGGAATAACATCTGGAATACTCCAACAAAGACTCAGCTAGAGCAGTGATTTTCGAACTTTTTTCCTTGGGATCCAGTTGAGAAATCATTGATGCCCGCAACCCAACAATTATATCATTGAGCAATGACTTCCAGTCTTTTGGTGGTGGAAGCAGGGAACATTGCGACCCGGTGCCTTAGGGTCTACAACCCAGTACTGGGTCCCGACTCTAAGTTTGAAAACCACAAAGTGGTGGGGACATATCCAGGGTGAGGCTGCTCACAGCAGGCAAACACAATTCATTTAGAATTTTAGAGCCCTCTCCAACATGAATCGCTGGCCAGCAGTGGTTGGGGCCAGACTGGGCCTGGGCCGCCTACCACTGGCCAGCAGCAACTGGGGCTGGATGTACTCACGGACCCCTCGCAATAACTCCACGGACCTCCAGCAGTCCCCGGACCCCAGGTTGGGAACCCCTGCACTAGAGCATCCCTTCCCAGTACTACCTTTTCTGCCATATGGTGGAAGGCACCTCAAATGGTTAACACTGGCCAGGATGTAGTGAGTGTGAGAACAGGACAGGATCCCACCGCCAGAGAGAAGAGAAGCCAAAGATCAGCACAAGCTTAAGGGCCAAGAGAAGCAACAGTCTAGGATTAAAGACATGGGGCTGGTCCACAGTCAGTAAGAAGAGAAGGGGGAAAGATGAGCATAAAGCCAAAGGGAAGGGAAGCAGGCCACGCCAAGCGTCCAGGAGGAAAAGGGCCAGGAATGAAGTCAAGGAGAAGGAGACCAAGTCTAG
The DNA here is from genome assembly GCA_007922195.1 of Podocnemis expansa. NCBI lineage: Eukaryota > Metazoa > Chordata > Testudines > Podocnemididae > Podocnemis > Podocnemis expansa. Next base: position 10,921,579 of record ML682020.1, on the reverse strand, counting down.
AATGAAAGAGATGACGAAGGCCAAGCTTACAGAAGAGATGCAGAGAAGCAAGTGGCACAGTCAAGATCCAGTGCACAGAGGTGCTGAACGCCTGCAGCTCCCAATGAATTCAAGGGGAGTCATGAATGCACTGCACAGCCCCTCTGGAAATCCAGCTGTGGTTAACAGCCAAGTGAAGAGGAAACAGGAGCCTCCTTGCAGCAGCTCATGCTGTCTGCCATGCTCTCCGCTCACCTCTGTGGGCAGGCCTGGTCATGCATTTCGGCATTAATAATAAGAGTTTCTAGAGATCAAAGCAGGGAAATGTGCTGGCAAGCACTTAAAGAGTTAATCCTGTACATTTCTGTAGCCTCTAGGTCAGCACTTACCTCTAGTAGAGTGACCTCCCTGTGCTCCATGCCCCTGCCTACCCCACAACATAACACACAAGCCAGAACCTAGTGTGAACAAAGGCCCGTGCTGCACTAGGCCCAGCTGGCCACCTTGGGCTAAGAGCTCGCTCCAGCTGAGCTACGCCAACAGTCACCAGTGCTTGGCTGGGGGAGCTTGGAGAAAAAGTCCGGGGGCTGGAGAAGAAGATGTGGGGAGCACAGTGGAAGTTGCAGTCCTGTCCAGGTCCTTACTGAACCATTGCAGACACTGAATGGTGGGAGGAGGAGGTGTCATCATTTGAAGAACATGGCATACCAAAGCCCTGGTCATTGCAGACCCAGGAGTCATTTTCCACAAGAACAGTCCACTAGCCAATCCTGGCCAAGGCTCTGCTCGTTCATGCTCAGGCTCCCAGAACTCCCCGCTGCAGTTCCCGTTCCTCCTCGCCTATGTTCCCTCTAAGCTGTGCGCATGTGCGCACGCACACAGGTTGTGAAGCCCGTGCACACAACAAAATTAAGCACACACAAAAAAATTCAACAGTGCTAATATTTTTGTGCTACTTTAAGAAGGCAGTTTCAACTAGCATGTTTCAAATAAGGTTTTGTAATTTATAAAATCATTTCCATCATCATATCAAAATAAAATTTAGATATTATTTGCATCATATGCTTCGTTGCGCTCACAAGTTTGAACACACTCACTGGAGTGTGCACAAATTTGGATACTGGTTCTGAAAATCTGCACAAAAGAAATTTTTTGTGCACACAGACTATGAAAAATTAGGGGGAACATTGCTCCTCACTGCACCCCTCTCTGGTGTTCCCCATTCAACAGCTGCCTGGCAGAGGTGGCTGCATTCAATGTAGGGTGCACTGTGAGTCCCACGTGAGTATAATTTGGGATCCTTTGAGGTGTCAGAGTGCCTACCTGACATGGTTTTGGGGTCCAGGCAGCTTTTGCTCCCACCAAGCTCAGTTTTCTTCCCTCATGTGTATAGGTGCGTGAAAGTGTGAAGAGTTGAAGGGGACAGAATGGAGGTTGCATCTAAGCCCAAAGTAAAGAGGAACCTGGAGGTGCAAACCCCCTCACTCTAATCCCACTTGGCCAGTTGGAACGATGATCTGACGGTCCTATCCTGGAGTGCCGGAGAGCTGGGTTCAATTTTCTCCTGCTGTTGGTAGCCTCAAGCCAACCACTGAGAGTGCATCTATACGGCAATAAAAGACCCAAGCCATGGCTGAGCTGGGTCAGCTGACTCAGGCTCATGGGGCTTGGACTGCTAGGTGAAAAACTGCAGTGTGGACATTCAGGCTTGGGTGAGAATCTGGGCTGTGAAACCCCAAAAGGGGATGCGTCTTAGAGCCCAACACTGGCTCTGAAATTTTTAATCCCACAGCCTGAGCTCTGCCAGCCTAATTGTCGCAGGCTCTGAGATTTGGTGCCCGGGGTATTCATAGCAATGCAGACATGTGTTGTGTCTCTCTGGGTCTTTAAATGTGATGGGAGGTGGCAGGCTCACCTGAAGATGAAAATAACCAATCAGAGATGGACACTGTGCAGGAAGATGGGACTTGCACACCAGATGGGACCATCAGGTCCATCAGTCTTGGAATCCTCTCTCTGACAATGGCATGGAAGCCATCAAAAATACCACCACAGAACTCCTTGACAATAATGTTCTGCTTTGCTCGCCCTGGCCTGCAGCTGAAGGGTCTGAGACTTTCTTACAGGTGCATCCCGGACACAACCAATCATACCAGCAACGAGAGAAACAGAGCAGAACCAGGCACGTTCTCCTAGATCCAAAGACTCTTAGTCACTGCAGACCACGTGATCACGGCATTGAAGAGAGAAACACTCCAGAACCAGAGGTGTGGACTAGATGTTGGGATTCTCCCAAGTACTGCAGCAAAAGCTAAGCCCATGAGGACCTGGATTGCTAAGACTCACTGGGACTGTCTACACTGCATTGCTGGGGTGTGATTGCTGCTTGAGCTGACATCCTTCGGATGGCTTGAAACTAGCTAGGCTGAGTCCTGGAGCACAGAAGCCAGAGCAGCAGCACACCCGTCCGCATAGGGTAGCCTTGCCAGGCAGGCTTGTAAAAACAACGAGTTGCGTGGCACTTTAAGACTAACAGATTTTTATTTATTTATTCATAAGACTAAAGTGCCACGCAACTCCTTGTTGTTTTTTCACTGTACTAGACTAACACGGCTACCCCTTTTAAAATTGACAAGATGCAAGGCTTGTAAAGCCCATTGTCTCAGCTCTGGTAACTGAGCTCGCTGGCTAGAATCAAACTCACTTGAGTACGTCAGCTCCAGCAGCCATCCCAGCCTGTGACTGAGGTGTCGACACACTCGAAGAGATAAATACACCCAGGCAACCCAACCTGGACCTCAGGACACCCAGACCCTGCAACCAATCCACAAGCTACAGCAAGCACCACACTGTGTACACTGTACTAAAGGCAAGCGTCATGGCTCAGAAGAAACACTGAGCTCTCCTGGGGATCATCAGCCAACCAGTCACACCCATGAGAAGAGAAACACACCAGGGTCGGATTGTGAGTCTCACTCAGACAGAGCCCAGGAGACCACAGCAGGCCCTGGGCTCGATTCCCAGCCACTGCTGCACGAGCGGTTACACCTGCTCCGGGAGCCAGCTGGTCTCTGCCAGCCCTGGTCTCCGTGGTGTCGCGCCACGGTGAGAAGGCCCCGCGATACTCACAGCCTGCGCATACGCGCTGTACGGGCTGAACGGCAAGGTGAGAGACGGAGTGAAAATCCCCAGCTGCCCCACCATTTGCTGCATCCGACGTAGAGTCCTCTCCTTATCTGTGTCAGCAAACTTCACGACCAGACTGGAGGAGGCACCCTAGGCACAGAGAAAGGAGACAGAGAGAGAGACAGACAGAGGGAGAGAGAAGAGCACAGCAGTGAGGGCATCGGGCGGCGTTGGCGGGAGGGCAGCACAGAGAGGAAGAGAGGAGGAATGTAAGAACAGCAGCGAATATCAGCAAGGAGGGCTCCAACTGAAATCGGGACACCCGTGTCCCACCTGCAGAGAGCCAGGAGGAGCCTGCTGGGACACATCAGGTGGGGGACACAGCTCCAGGCACCCAAGAAACCATGATGGCTGCAGCTGGGAGGTCTGGCAGCCCAGCTTGCTGTACTCACACCCACGCAGGACACACAGCCATGGAGGGTAGCTGGAGGTGGACAGGGCACACACGCACAGCCGCGTATGCAGGCAGACAAGCTACACATACACACTGAGCCCCAGAACAGCAACTGCCCCAGTAAAGCACTGTCCCCCCAGCACATGATAGAGAACACACAGCTACACCACCCTCATTGCTACACCCTCGAGGGACAGGTACAATGTCCCACCACCAGGCGTGTACAAAGTATTCACACACACGTGCACCACACCTCAGAATGTTCACAATCCCAACCCACCCTGGACACCAATGCACGCTCCTTTCAAAACACGCCCCAGCTGTGGATGAGGGAAAGACAGCAGCAGGGTACACACACAAAGTGAAAGCAGATACAGACGTACTCTATCCTCTGTGCCCTAACTCACAACACCCCTGAATCAATCACAGATTCCCAGCTGCAAACACCAATGTCCAAGCAACAAGGAAGCACATCAAGTCACACACAGCTGTGGGCTTACAAAAGCCGCTCAAACATACGTGTGCCTTGCCCCGTCCGCTCACAGTCAGATCTGCCATGGTAAAAACACCACCACCCCTGCCTAAGACAGCCAGGAGACACGGTGCTCACAACAGGTGGAGTAGTAACCCACACTCACAACAAGTGTCTGCTGGTTATTCTGAGCATGGGCTTGGGGGTTCCCAGCCACAGATGGATGGAGAGCAGCCACTTGAACAGAGATGGGAGCAGGGGTGTGATGGGTACCTTGGACTCATACTCACAGGCATTGTCTGGCTGCCGTGCAGTGCGTGGATTGCCGCCTGGGCCTCTGTGTGAGATGAGAACTTTACAAAGGCGCAGCCTAGAGAGGGACAGAGAGCAAGGGAGACTGCAGATGAGAGCAAAGCCGAGAGGGAGGCCAGGAACATGCCCGGAGTCCATGATTTGGATCCCGCTGCTCAGAGCCCATCCCTACGGTGCATTCCAGACCCAGGGCTGGGAGGACAGATGGAGGCAGGGAGGATAGCTCGGCAGGACTTTGGCTAATTCAGACAGACAGACAGGCTTGTCAAAATTTGCTGACCCAGGACCTGCCCAAAGCCACATACCGCCTCCCTGAAGCAGACCCCTCCTCTTTCCTACCACCCTCCACCTTTGGCTGGGAAACAGCCCTGACACCCAGCACCGTCCAGTGCAGACACAGCCATGTAGCAAGTGTTGAGTTGGGCGCAGCTCAGAGCGCAGATACAGCAAGGCAGAGTCCTACCTGTGGAGCAGACACGACAGACAGAGGAGGCTCGCACCTTTACTGTTGCCATCAGGTCCCCGGAGCACCGTACATTCATCAATGACCCCAAATGGTTCAAAGAGCCGGAGCACGTCATCCTCAGACTGCTGTTTATTTAACATCCCCACAAACAGTTTCCTGTCCCCTAGGGGCAAGCACAGAAACATCAACCTTCTGTGAGTCTCGTGGTTCTGAGGACAAGGACATGGGACATCCAGATTTGGCTACGAAATGCGCAAGCAGGTCTGTTGCTCTCCTTGGGTCAGAATTCATCCCAGGCGTCCGTCCAATGAGGTTCCTGGCATTAGTGACACCAAGCAGGAATCTGGCCTCCGAAGAGTTAATAACTCTGCTTTTGCTTAGCACCTTCCCTCAAAGGATCTCAAAGCACAGGGCAGATGTTAAGGAGTGAAACCAGTGCAAGGTGGGTCTTATCATCACCAAAGAACAGAGGAGAAAACAGGCACAGAGAAATGATTTGCCTAAAGTTGCACAGAGGGTTGATGGAAGAGCGAGGGGGCAAAAATCAGAAACCCTGACTTCTCGTTTCCTGGTTCTAACTACTTGCAAGAAAACAGAATCCAGGAGCTGTGGCTCCCAGCTCCATATGCTTTAACCACTCAACTTCCCAAGCCACGAAAAGAAACTGTCCTACCTCCCACTCCCCCACACTCTAGAAACGCTGCCAAAGGCTGGCAGAAACACTAGGGAGACGGCTGGGTGTGGGGCAAAAGGGAGCATGAAAATCCACCCCTTCCCTGCCACTGTCCATGGGGCACGTTTTGAAGGCTCAGCACATTCAGGTGCTGGGGAGAGGGTCTGAAAGGCACAGGGCTATGTTCATGTTAGGCAATGAGTTGCTTTGGATTATTTAATTTTAAGAGAGTTCAAGGTTATTTGGGGAGAGTTTATATGACATAAGGCAGTGTATGGGGGTGAGGAAATAATGACAACAGGGTGGGTGCTTTCTTCCTGCTTCGCCCCCAACTTGCCTCCCTTCTCCCTCACCCCACACAAAGCACCCCCTGGTCTGGACCAAAGCCCAGGGGCTGATGCAAACATCTTATAGCAGGGTGTTTACTAGGCCTGGTGGAAACAGGGCAGCTGATTGCATTGGAAGCGAGGTGCTCCAGTCTCTGTCACCTTAGCCACTTACTCCCATTGTGTTAAAAGCCTGACCTCAGCAATGATCCAGCCCCCTCCTACAGAGGGGTCATGTCACTGAAATGGTTAAACGTGCCCCCCGAACTGTGCACAGGAGAAATGGCCCACAGGGAACAGCTATGTCAAGACGAGGTTTTGGAGGAACAGCGAGGGAGGATTCCTTATTGTTAGTGACAGGAGCAGAGGGGCCGGCTTCCAACAAAACCAATTGAATGTGACGTGTGTCAGGGAAAATAGCGAGAAGGCTGCTCTCTGCTTGAGAGTGCAATGACCTGAAAAACAACAGGTCTGCAAGCTACAACAGCACAGAGGGCTGGGGCGAGTTTTCATGCTGCGGGCCGCACCCGCCGGGTTAGACAGTGGCTCCCTGCCTAGGTAACCCAGCGCTCCATACCCCCACACATGCGCACACATGGTGACACGTGAGGGGAGGGCCCACACGTGCCAGCACACACACAAGAGCGCACTGGGAGACACAGGCGCGCACACATAAATAATGGACACGCATGCACGCACAGGCACTGGGAGGATCAGGGAGGGCCACCAACACGCTCACGCAGTGACTCCAGCCCCAGCAGATGCACTCAGCGACACATTTGTTGAGAGACGTGCAGATAGACAGATACACATGCCTGCCGTATGGTCAGCGTGCGGTGGAGACAGATCCACACATTTACACACACTCATATGCATGTGTTCATGTGCTCTCCCAGCTTAGCTGTACTGCATAGGTCTAATTAAATGCCAAGGTCTTTTCATGTGACAAGCTGGCCTCTGATCAACTTGACTGAAAGGGTTAAAAGTCTCAGGAATCTGACTGAGCTATCTCACACCAGGCCATTGACTTACTCTTGATTTACAACAAGGTAAGAGACCAGCAGGGACAGTCCGGTTTTTTTTAAAGACAAGGATTCCTGCCTAATGGTGTTTGCAAGTCTCAGGTTATTAGGCCAGAATACATTTTTTTAATGTTACCATTTTCTTGTCACTCCTTTACCCTCCTCTCTGCAGCTGGCCAATGAAAAGGAAAAGGACATTTCATTTTGGAGCTGCTTGTCAGGTTCATCTTTTTGTAGGTATGGTATTTACTATTTGTACCACGGCAACACCTAGCAACCCTAGTCCTGAATCAGAACGGCTATGATGCTCAGGGCTGCACAGCCAACTGAACAAGAATACAGTCCCTGCCCCAGCCAGCTTGAAGTGTAGGACAGGGGCTGGTCAGGAAGCAACAGGTGGCCAAGTCAGAAAAACGGGGGCGTCTGTGTGAGGAGGATGTGCTAATAAAATGAACAGAAAAATAGAAATGTTCAGGGTCTCATGCACGCGTGCAAATGCAGCAGCGCTTAGGCTGCAAATGCCGCAGGGTGTATCTCCTTTAAAATCACATGCATACTGGATTGAAAAGGGAAGACATCAGGGAAATATTTCTATTGACTTAAGACATTAAAAATCCCATCTTTTAATGAACACCTCTATTTTGGGACAAAACTGACCGGATGGAATCCCTTTAAATATTTTCTTCCAGCACTCCCAGCAGGGCAGTATCCAGTCCCAATTTTTAACCACGAGACTGTCTTTCCTGCCCAGAGATGGTCATAAAGGAAAGGGTTGGCAACTGGGAAGGAAATTTGTATTAAAAAAGAACATGTTAGGTTCACAGATTCCCAGGCCAGAAACAATCATCTTGTCTGACCTCCTGTATAACAGGCCAGGGAACTGCCCCCAAATAATTCCTCTGTGCTAGAACAGATCCCTCAGAAAAGCATCTGATCTTGATTTAACAATTGCCAGTGACTGGGTTAGGATTCACTTGTGCAAGATTATTGATAGGTTGAATCTGGATCTAATTTTATCCAAAGTGGGATTTTTTTTTCCTTGGATGGGGAGGGGGAAAGAGTGGGGAATGAGGATTATTAGATGAACAGTTCCATTTTGGGTCTGTCCCACATTTTAATACAAATGCTCATTTGTTGCACTTGTCACAGAGAAAATGATCCTGGGCAAAGTGCTATTCTCATGGAACCATAAGGCAGCTAACTTGAACATATATTCCAAAAGGGACAGCATCAACTTGGAAAATAAATTGATGTTAAAAATCAGTTGCAAGTGATTTTGAGTTATCCACCAGCCCCTTGCGCACAACTGGATATTTTGTTGTGGCCTCACTATAACTCCCTCCCCCCAAATGCTTCTCTGTCCTGTTGCACCAGGAAAGATCCACACAAACAACTCCAAATGTTTCTCACTCTCCCAAAGGGTGCCTTCAGAAATCTTTAGCTCTGGGAGTCCTGTGATTCTGTGTGACTCTCACTTTCCTTTTCTTAAAATGGAAGCTTCTAACCCTCTTAGCTATGGTGTAAAGCTTGAAAACATGAATGCCTAAAGACCCAAGCACCAGAAGGAAAATAAAAATACTGAACCTTTTTCAGTTTTTGGAGCCTAACTTATGAATGCTGGGAATAGGCAAACCTGCAACAGGATAAACTGACTGTGAATGATGCAGGGGAAAACTTATTGTTATTTTTCCCTAAGCACTGTCCAAAGCACCAACCAGCAGAAGGAGAGAGAAATAAATATACTTCCCCTTTAATCCCTTTCTGTTAAAATGGCAGGGTTAAAATGTGGAGGATAGTTATGTTGATGCCATTCCTTTAATTAAAAACATTTTGGCGATTAAAGCAAACCTCACTCCCCAGACCCATATGCCCCAGCTAAGGTTCTTGATTGCATCTTCCTGGTAAGAGCTACAGCTCTCCCCAAAAACTCCTGATCTGTCTCCTGGTACCTTCCTATTTTGGCAGGAGATGTCAGCAGCCACGGTGAAGCTGATCGTCACTGGCTGACTGCATGCAACCTCCATAGCCCCCAGGTTTGCTGCCAGCCAAGCCACCAGGAGCCCCTGGCATCCTGCAGTGAGAGAACAGCCTCCTCCCCGCCCTGGGAATCTGAAACACACGGGCTGCTGCAGCTGTTGCACGCCAAGCTTCAGGCCCTTTTCTGTTTCTCTGAGTGGGCCAGGCAGCCCCCTGTTTTCTCCACCTTCTCTCCAGCTCTTCTTTTTCACCCTCTGATTGGCAATTTCCCATGCTGTCCAGCAACCACGAAAATTGTCTCTTATCCCGACTGTTGGAGTTTGAGTTCCCATGGAAACCCATTCTCGGGCAGGCCGTCAGCCTGGCAGACTGGGGAAGGGAGGGTATGAGGAGGGGCCTAGCGCAAAGCAAATTTCTGATGGAGCCCTGACGAGGAACACTGGAGGGTTTTAAGGCTGAACAGTTCAGCCATTAGGGAGAGAAACAGCAGGAGAGGCTGCTCCTCTTTAAAACCCAGTGGAATTAGGTCATCTGGCCAAACAGCTGTTGGCAGGGGTGGAAGGGAGGAAGGGATGACCACAGGAGAGGGAGGTGACCCCCTTGCACAGCCCGTTACGGATAGGATGGTTCCCACCATAAATATTACGGGGAACATCCTTGTCACTAATATGGTGCTAGTGGGCTCAGGTGAGCAATCGTGATCAGCTCAGGGCAGCTGAGCATTCTGCGGCTCATGGGAAATCAAGCCGGTCCCTGGCGCTGGACAGGCAGCGGAAGTGGGTGGGGAAGGGGCTGGGAAGCGAAAGCCACGGAGCCCTGCCTTGCAAAGGACCGGATGACAGCCGTCACCAAAACAGGACCATGGGTTCCTATTCTCTTGTTCATTCAGGGCCTTCCTTTCAGTTCCCTGCCCCCTGCAGGGGTGGGATTCATGTGGACAGGACTAACCCCCTGATATCCACAGCAGGCAATGGGGAAGACTGTCTGTTAGCCACACTAGGCAGAGAACAGGGCCTTTCTTCCTCCCATCCATCCAGGCAATTAATTCACTGTGATGATGGTTTTAAAGTTGCCCAGGGCCTGGCTTTTGTCCTTTTCTTCTTCTTCATCATCATCATTTTCTAAAATCCCTCAAACTCACATAAATGGCTGATTATTTCTCCCTTGCTCTGGCCTCCCTGTCTCGGTCTTATTAGCATTTTCTTTCTCCTCTGATCCTCTTTCTCTTTACATTTTCTTTCCTCTTCATCGTGCTTCTTGATCTATACTTCCCACTCTTCTCATTCTTTCCCATTCCCTGCTTTTGTTCTTGGCCTGCACTTTATTCTCTTCCCCTTTTCTACCCATGCTCTATCTCTTCCTCTCCTCCCAATCTTTCCCACCTCACGCCGGCTGGGGTTTCTTTCACACAGTTTAATTTCACCCAGCTCCATTTTCCACCCCTTTCCCTTTAGCCCTTCTCCAGCCAAGCAGTCCATTCTATATGGGTTTTTACACCATCCTTGTCACCATGATATCTGAACACCTTCAAGCGGTGCATTAAATAACATGACTCACATGTGTCACGTGTGGTTTGTTCTCTCTCATCCTCGCCCCAGGGGAGAACTGTGTGTGCAGGGGATGGCTGGTTTTAGTGGGGGATTGTTTTAAAATGTACAGAGCGCTGCCTGTTTGTCAGAGAAGGTGGGTCAGAGAGGCATGCTGTCCACTTGGAGTGGAAGGTGGGAAGATTTATTTATTATGATCCCTAATGCCTGGGGAACTCGTTCCACAGCCTTAGACCGCTACTCTAGAAAGCTGTGCCTCCCACCCAGATGAGCTTTCCCCCAACACCCTTTCCTTTCTCAAACTCCAAGTTACTGCCTGGTTCTCTTTGGAGGTTTAGTAACATCATCTTTGAAGCAACTCCCCTCTGAATACACTGATCTAACCCACAGAAGTCATTCAGTGTGAGACTCATGGATGGCTAGGAGTGAATTCAGTTCCCCCAGTGCAGAAAAGCTGTCCTCGGTTAACCTGCAGGCCTTGGGTATGCTGCACAACACATTAGGATCCTAAGGCTTTGGATAGGCCATATCTAATCACACAGCTGGTCACTCAACCTGGCACCCTGCTTTCTGTCACAAGGGCAGCAAAAGATTCTCTCTGTCATAATGCACCTAGATCATTACATAATGTTCTGCTGCATGTATCTGTGTTTTACAGAGCACATATGCCCAGTACACCACACATGTCTGAAACATGTTGGAGTTAAGAATACTGCAATAATAGTCAACACCTCTTAAAGCATTTTTCATCTACAACACCTCTGCCAATTAGGTAAGTATTGTGATCCCACCTTTTTTTTAATAGATGGGGAAACTGAGGTACAGAGTGATTTACTAAACGGACAGTGTCAGGACGGTTCTGGCTGAAAAAATGTACAAAGCTGAACGTCCACATAAACATTTTATATGATTTTTGTTTAAACTTCCAAGGGAAACCATTTATTATTTTTTAAAGACTAACTTGTCCCTGGTGTGGAAATGTTCAGACCCTGTCAAGACTGTGGAAGCATTAAAGAAACTGACTGAGACAAAAATAAAATGGTTAAGCCCTGAGGTGCCAAACTTTTCTACAGGAAGGGCTGAATTCCAGAAATATTTTGTACAGGGTCTCTGCACTGGTTTATACTCAGGTCATATTTGGAAGTTTAGTTGCGCAATCACGAGGCCTAGAAACATTTCCACCACCACCCCGCCCATGGAAACTGGAATTCTGGAGAATCTGAATACACCACAAAGTCACCCTTATCCACCAGGAAGGCCAAGCATCTGACACCATTAGACTAGACTAACTGTAGAAAGTGAGTGAAAGGCTAAAAGTAAATACACTTTTAAAAGTCTAAATATGGAAAAGCTAATCAGATTTTAACTAACCCGCATCTCCCATTTTAATAAACTAAGGTTTCCAAAGAAATGGGGAAGGAACATAAAAAAATGGCATGAGACTTGCACTTTTAAGTGACTGATCCAAAGCCACTGATTCAATGGCAGAGCTGGGATTGGAGTGGAAGTGCTGTCTAGGAGTAGGGATCAGTTGTTTGCTGTGTTTACAGCACAACAGAATCCTGGTCCCTGACTGGGGTTCCCAGATGCTCTCATAAAGCACCTAATAGGAACTGGGAAATTCCTGGTTCCCCATCTTGAACTTGTACCACCACACTACACCTCCCATTGGAGGATTCATCCCCACATTACCAGGTGGATGCAGTATCCATGGATGGCAGCGAAACGTGGGACAAAGACCCAAACTGATCATTACAAGGAAAATTAAAATCTGGGGGAGATTCAGAGCATGGAGCTCCTTAATTTCCAGGCCTCCAGTTCTGTGGTTGTGCTGTTACTAATTTGCAAAAGACAACGTGAGATAACACCAGGCTAGCCTGGGAGGTGGGAAGGTGCCACTGAGTCAAAAATAGACACTCCAGTGGCATGGTGCCAGTTGGAGGCAGAATATACCAAAATATGGTGCCTGCCACACACAGCAATGAGAAAGTCAATCCCTGAAATTTCATGGGGCAAGTGGGCTCTGATGAGACCCCAAGAAAGTTTTGGGATTGCTTTCCAACCAATGGCAATAAATAGAACAAGACTACATGGCTCACACTCAACATTGCAATAGAGCTTTGCCTCTCCAGCAGCATTTCTCCATCATCGTGCGAGACCGTCCCGTCCCGGTCTGTGGACCTTGCTGTGTCTTCTCCAGAAACAGGATTACTATTATGGAAGACTTTGAAAATGGTACTCAGATGCAAATGGAGTGAACCTACTGCAGGCTGTCTATGCTGCCTCTGCATTAAGGAAGCTCTTGGTTGTAGTGGCTCTTACTGCAGTGGACATGGCTCTCAATGCCAGAATGCCAGTTCCTAGCTGGGATGAATCCAAGAGTGTGCGCTGGTGGGAAATGGTCTGAGGTGCAGCTTTAACTCTGCCAACCAGCTGTATCCATGCCTCAGATTTACACAAACAGCAGGCTGTGATTATGTCAAGGGGCACCCACCTCTGTGGTGGTAACACTCATGGAAACCACAGAGCTGAGATGCAGCTGCAAAAGAAAGAAGAAGCTGGGTTCCAACAATGGCCTGTGTTATTGTCCCAGCATGGGACTTGGGGATGCCCTGCTTCTAAGAGAAACTCTGTTTGGGATAAGAATCAACGCTAAAGCTCTGACCATGTGTGGTCATTAAAGACTGCCTGACATTCTTCGCAAGCTTATGGCTCTTAGCCCTAGCACCACGGCCAAATCCTTGCTGCAGAACCTACATCCCGTCTAAGTTTCCCACGTCATTTCAGTTGGATACAATATTCATCGCCTTGCCCCAGACTGCAGTGCGGCTGTTACATTCCAGAGGTGGCTGCATTTCAGTGACGAGTAAAGCGATCCCAGTACATCATGATAAGGCTTGGCGCTCCTTCAGTATGAAAGTTGCTATGGAAATGCAAGATATTATCCCTACACTGCTAGTGGAGCAGGCCAGGTTCCTGTTTCAGTTCTGGCTGCTCAGCCTTCACCCTCCTCTCATCATGGTTTCCTGAGGCAAGGCATTTCTGGAGGCTGATGCTTCAGTCCTTTTGCCCTGGGGGGAAAGGAGTTTCTGGGATTCCTGTGACAGCCTCTGTGTCCGTGAGGTCAACAGACAGCATCTGTGGAACACAGTCATTGCTGTATCCATATGCTGCAAGACTGCTGGAAACAACTTCATGGGACTGAGCCCAGGTGGGAGGCTGGCATTTTACACCCAGCAGGAAGGGGCTGGGGTTTCATTCTGAGCTCTGAATAAAAGGCCAGAACCTCAGTAAGTTATGGCCAGATGCAGTAAACCTTCTACAGAGGGTTTATATTAGTATTGTGCGCTGTTTAGGATTCCCATACTCTTTCCCTCCCTTCCACGCAGACCAGGTAGTAAACTCCTTTGCTTGAAACCTGCTAAGGAATGAAACAAAGTCCATTTTCCTCCTGCCGTCTGCATGAAAGGAGCTGGCAGCATCTAAGGCAGCTGGGAGCTCTGCTTTGCCTGGGCTGATGGTTGTAACCTTCTTAGGTCTCCTCATTCATTCCTGCAGAGTCATACCCAGACAGGAAGAAAAATTTGCAATGTAAATAGAGCAAGGAAGAGGAAGTGAAAGGGCATTTTGATGCCTTCCCTTGCAAAACCACCGGCCTCAACTGCCGCAACTCAGGGCAAAGTGGACTGTTGGACTCAGGGGCAAAGAATGAGTAGAAAACAGGTGGGGAAGGGGATGGTAATCCAGGAAAATATCAAGAAACGAAACAGTTCAGTGCAGGAAAAAGGGGGAGGAAAAGGTGGCTTTTTGCCAACTTTGTACCCTTTGGGTTCTAGAAACTGGTATAGAATACAGGGATCATCATGCAACTCCTACATGCAGGCAGGTGCTGAATTAAAGAGCCATAGTCTTGTAGGATGGACAAGTGGAACCTAACTAAGTATCACTGGTTTATCCCATGCCTATGCTACATACATATTGTAACCTACCCATTGCCTCTTAAATCTCAATAGCGAGTTCTCTTTCACTCTAAAAAGCTGCAGTTTAGCTGTTGCCTCTTGTTAGCTCCTCTCTAGAAGCGGCTACCATTCTGTGGTTGTGTGTGCTTGTCACTTTTAGATCTGTTGGGGAAATCTGAAACAAAATTCAGAGCCCTGGAAAACAGAGACTTCTGTCTTCCGGCACTGAATTTCCAAAAAATGGTCTGCATTTTTAATAATGAAAAAACAGAACAGAAAAAAATGCTTGTGGGGGTTTTTTTCCCCCCGGGTTTCTTCTTGGAAAAATTGGAACCCATTGGAATGAGGAAAAGACCCGCATCCCAAAAATATGATCTTCTTTCTAATGAAAAAAACTCCCAGCAGTTTTAAAATGCAAAATCCTTTCAGCTGAAAATCAATCTGAATTTAAAAATATGATATCTTTTCACATCACATTTTCCTTAAAATGGGGAAAATGGCTGTTTTGGCACTAATATGAGAAGGAGGAAGAAATCTCCTCTGTTCAGAGCCACAAAATGGATTAAAATACACAAAATTTAAATGAACCTATTTTGACTCTATTCTCTCTCCTCTAACAGCCTGGGCAATGCTCGAGATGCTTTGGGATGAGAGCGGCTATCAAAATGTAAGATAATAATTAACCAAACAGTCACTGGGATATTTTTAAAAGGAGAACGAGGGTCTTGCCGTAGGGAAGGCAAAAATAAATAAGCACCAGATTGTGATATTCCTACTCTATTTGCCTTCTACCTTCCCCCATGATGCACATCAGCCCACTTAAGTCAATGGAACTCCTTGTGAAGGAAAAAGCTAGTGGTTGTAAAAGGATCCTACACTGGTCTGTCCTATACAAGGAAAGAAATCTTCTTCAAATATCCCTGAGAGCTTTGAACTCAATGAAAGGGTCTCAGAAGCAGCATGTCTCCTTTTGCTCTCCAAGGTACAAAGTGGGATGTTCATTATAATTATTGTTTTGACCCACCACTACGGTATACTTAGTGCTTTTATAAACCTAGGGACCGTGCATCTGTCTGCCTAGAGAAAATTACAATCCAACACCGGTGCAACAAGCTAGGACACAGAGACACCACGATCCTGTACTCAGATCCACCCAGACGGATTTCTGCCTCATGGATCCCCTGCAGGTAGGGGCAGTGGTCATCTCAAATTGCAGCATCGGGGCCTTAATTAGGTGTGGCACGATTCGATTTCAGATAGGTAAATGTCGGCAATCATCACCAGCTTCTCTTGCCACTCAAGTGTTGCAATCCTTGGCAGAGCTCCTGGGCAGCCTGAGAGGAAGAACTGGTTGATATTAACCCCACCCTTCCCAACACATCAGCAAGCTCCTAAGCTTCTCTGACTGCCTAAATCCAAATGTGCTTGGGCAGCACAGGTATGCTGTTCCCAGCAGAACAGCCTCAAGGAAATAATCTTTTTCCTGCTCCGAGGAAGAATTTCCATCACTGATAAGGGACATTTACTTGGAGGGGAAGTTATTTTATTTTTTAAATATTGTTTGAGGGCTTAATAAATGAGCATAATTTATCTTTCTATTTATTTGTGCATGTGCATGAATAGCCTCGTGTCTGAAAATGCATGTACGCCCACCAGTGCTGTATGTGGACGGTTTTACGTATCTGTGAAAGAGTTTGTGTGTGGTGCCTATTTGCAAGTCCATAAGCAAGCGTGTCTGTGTCATAAATGAGGATTGCTGCATAACTGCTTACTAGAGTTTTTGCCGTGGGGTCTGTGAGCATGCACACTTAGTTAAGTATGAGTTTTTGTAGCTCTAGCAAAGACTTCCAGGGCTCAGAGTGCTTTAAAAACCAAGAAGTTACATAAGGAAACATTATAAACATTGTCAAATATAATTTCTGAATCTGTCATAAACCTTGGTTGGAATTTTCAAATGCAGTTAAGATCCAAATCAGGCACCCAATTCCCATTAAAATCAATGGGAGTCAGGTACCTAAATCTCCTTGAAAAACCTGGGCTTAAGTCATTTAGAAGTTGAGGTGTCAATAAAACTTGTACACTTAATTCACTTATCCCATCCCTTGTTTCGTACAGTCTCTGGCTTGGATTTCCAGAGTGGCCTAAAGGACTTAGATGTCTGATTCCCACTGACATTTGGATATCTAACTCCCTTAGGCCAATCTGAAAATCCCAGCTTTCATTTGGAATAAATGACTATTAATAACAACTTTTTTTTAGTTTGATTCACTGTTGATGCAAACACTAAAATCAATACAAACTAAATACTTGAACATAATCATTGAAAAAAAATCCAGTCCTAGGCACAGTACATACAATGTTCCATTCTAAAGGGGAAAACAGCCCCACTCAAATTCACCAACCCTACCAAATTGCTTTATAAGGAAGCACTGCACAAGAGAATGAAGAGAAAGAAGGGTAGATGTGCAGAACTGCAGGAGGAAGAACAAATGCACGATTAAGGCAGGAAAAAGCAATAAAAAGATCTGTTCTTTTGCAATGCCGGGGGTTACACTTGCTCCATCTGAGGAATGGCATCTGACAGGGGCGTGATCTCCAACGTAAATTAAACGCAGCTCTCCGCATATCCCAGCTCATAGCCGCTTAACATATGTTACTGCTGTCATGTTAATGCTCAGTAGGGCCAATGCTGCTTGCATTATGGAGCTAACTTGCACTGTGTAAATAGCTGTTTTTTCAATTTGTTGGCCACACCCTCAAAAAAAACCTAGTTTCATTTAATTTTTCAGAGATTTTTTAAAAAGTTTAAAAACAAAGTATATTTCTAAATAAAAATTCATTTTGAATACAAACATTGAAATGTTTTGATATTTTTCTGCTGCTTTTTCTTTAACTGTTTTTTTTTTTTTGACTGAACAATTTGATGAATTTGACCCAAACTCACAAGAGTATTTTGGTCAACCCAAACCTGCATTTTTCATTGAAAAAAGTTAGATGAAAAATCTGGCCCAACTCCATGCCTGAGCCACCCCCAAATGCCCCCATGATGCTTCCTGTTCCTCCAGCATCATCCTGCCAGGCCTCAGGGCTGATGGTTTGCACAGTAGTTCTTAAGTGCAACAGAGGAAACCTCAGCCTGGGGCCTACCAAAGAAGCTGTGAGCCTGGCCAAACTTTGCGATCCAGAACTCAGCTGGGGAGTGTTTCACTAAACGAGGAGTTCCCAGCAGTAGCCTCTTTAGCTCTCTCCATATCCCAAACCAGACCTACAGAAAATCATTGCTAGGTGTGCACTAGGGGTCCAGCCATTAACACGGGGGCTCTGAGCCTAGCAAAAGTGGGCCAGCAATGTACCTCACAAAAGGCCAACTGCCAACTAAATCACAAGAAGGGATAACAAGGAGAGATGACAACTACCTCCACGGCTCTCGCTGTCCGCTGGCTTCACCTGGATTGGGCGGGCCATCTGCAAGGAGAGAGAAACATGGGGAGTGAGACAGCAGCGGTAACAGGCTATTCACCAGCCCTACCTTGGAGAGATGTAGCTAGGGATGTTATGTCCTCCCCACACTGATGCCCTGAGGCCTATGCAGCAATACAAGGCTCTGGGAACCCATCACCCACCAACTACATGCCATTGGGGGCCCCTCGTCTTGTGCCAGTAAATGGTGTTAGGGCTCTGCACTCTTCTAACCTGGAGTAACCCCACCCAAGTCAGTAGTAGGAGAGGAAAATTAGGTCATTATGATGAGTGGGCTTCATGGGGCAAACCTTCAATGCACCTAAGTGATGAAGGAGCCCAAGTCCCTTTTTCAAAAGCAATTCTATTGCAAGGGAGCTGATGTCCCCTTGAAAGTGAAGTCACAAGCAACAGACCTCCTCCTTCCTCAAGGAGCCCAAAACAGGAGTCCAGTGGCCTTCAGAGTCAGCACTAATTGCACAAGAGACTCATTTCCATAACCCCATGAGACCAAATCTGGCAGCTCCAGGCCTCACCCTGGCAAAGCTCCCATCGACTTGAGTTGCTAAAATGTTTTGGCCTAAGCAAGCTATGCTTAAGTAAGTTGGGCAGTTTAAAGCACTATCATGATGAAAAACACATAATGGAGTTGCACGATAAAAAGTTATTAACTAAAGTCTAGAACGTAGATGGATGGGGACCCCACCCCGGATTCTGTCTTTAAGTGACTGATTGATAACGTGCTTTGTGACTTCTGAGAATTCAGTCTCTTGCAGCTTCTCTGCCTGGGTCACATTTCCATCTGTGTGGACAGCCAGGATGTAGCCACAGAACAACCCACTCACCTGGGCAGAGAACCTGAGCTGCTGGCTGCTGAAATATGCCCAGTCATCCAACGTCCATGCACAAACCTGATCTGCATGCACAAGGATGCAGGAAAACACCATCCCACCCCGGCGTCCCTGAGCTTAGTGGTGTCATTTAGCCACGTGCAGCTCCTTTTCCAACACCTGTTCACATCATAGAATGAAGCATCTCCTTCTAGCCAAAGGGGTGAGGAGCAGGAGACCGCACAGAGGGAAGCCATCACCCCTTTCCTCTGGGAGCGGCATTCTATCTACGAGACACATACACAAACCTGCAGCAACTCCTACGTACCATTCACCAGCTCTCAATCCTGACTCCTCTCGCAGTGGTGCTTTTCCCTCTACAGGCAGTGTAACCGTCAAGGCCTATGCCCTCTGCACCAGCTGACCTTTGCAGTCCCGCGCGTCACCTTTTTTGCCCGAATCTTGGTCTTGGCATTAAACCAGAGACCGGGCAACAGGGCAACCCAGCCCTCAGTGACTGCTTCTTTCCCAAGACCCTATTCGTCACCCACGGCACACTGCTTTGTCATTCAAAGGAGAATTCAGAGCCAAGTGCCCTCCCTTAGCTGGGCCTGGGATTCACTCATCTCCTTATTGCTGTGGATTGATTGCATAGATTTAGGGAGAACCTATAGCAGCGGCCTCCCTGATGGGGCAACCCCCAGAGTGAGTCAGGCATTGGCGTGCAGCATCTAGTCCAGCGCTGTCTCTAGAGCATCTCTTTGGGGAGGCACGGATCTGAACGGGACTCTGAAAACACACCCCCACACCCCGAGAGACCTGAGTGAGGCAGTGGCTGTCGTTGGCAGCCTCCATCAATACCTGCCCAAGCCAGGAAACCGTACGGGAAGCTCTGTGCTGCCCCAGTGCATCCTCAGGAGAGAGGATTGCCCAGATGTGCACTTGGGGACAGGCTCAGCGGGAGGGTTAGCAGCTGAATTGGTCACACACCCCCGCCACAGCTTTATTTCCAGCCGGGAAGAAAACCTGGGATTAAGATAAACAGATGGGGTGGGCGATGCAGGGGCCGGACTCTGATCTCAGCCCCACCAGTGCCAATCGGAGCGGGGAAGGGGGGGCGCTCCCAGGGTTTTATGCCTTTGGATGCAAAAGCCAAACCCAGCCTAGCCAGCACTGGAGGGCAGCGGTGGGAGGAGGGAAAAGGAGGCGCATCTGCAGTCCAGCAACAACCCCAGGGGAAATGGAGCACCTGAGAACAGGCGAGCACCCCCCCACCCCAGCCGCCCATCCCCCAACAGCAGGCCTGTCACTCCAGCTCATGGCACCTTGGGTAAAGGAGTTGTCGTCATGGAAACGGTTATTCACCACATGGAACCTGACATTTGTGGTTGCCACGGTAACCAGCTCTTAGGGGCATTCCCTCCGCTTTGCACAAAAGAGACATTTTGATATGATCTTCGGAGAGGGGGCTGGAGGTAGGGGGGACTAGGGGGCGCATCCTCCTCCGGTGCTCTCAGGAACTCACTGTGCAACTCAGTTTTGCTACGCAAACAGCAGGAGGACGACCCTCCTGGGATGGGCAGGATAAAATGGCATTATGTAAACAGGTCTCTTATTATTGCACGGCCACCAAGCCTGCAGCTGCTCCGGCAGGGAGCCCCGGTGGGGCAGACCTTGGCCACACACCTCTCTGGAACCAGCCCATGGTGGGACCTGCAGGGTGAGCTCGTACGAGACCTTCTGAGCCCATCACTACACCTGCAATAGGGGAACGGGAGGCGATGGACCAAGGCCTGCAAGTCAGCTGTCTGGTCTCGGATGAGTGGTGGAGAATCCGGACAAAATGGGTTGGAGCCCACGAAAGCTTAAGCCCAAAGAAGTTCATTAGTCTTTAAGGTCTTGTTCTTTTTGCTATACACAGAGTAACACACTTACTTACCCCTCTGGAATAGGTGAATCCAGAGCCAATTTCAATGGGGTGACTTCAAATAACTCAGAGCAGAATCTGGCCCTGGGGGGATTGTGACCACAATTGTCTGAGGGCCTCTTGGGACACTGTGCAGACCTCAGCTTGCTCTCACCCTGCTCTCTAAGCCAGGCAGAGGTCTGGTCTCTGCTCTTGCACATCCCACCTGAGCTCTCCTTCAGCACACTCCCGCGGCTCCGGGCTGCCCAGAACCACAAGATGATGGATTCTGGCCAGGCACCTGACGGCAGGCTCTGCATGTCTCCATGTGGCTCACAAACCCTAGCAAGTTCTAGCGAGCCCCATTTCCCTCTTTCACTCCCTCCTGCTGCTTTACCAGCCAAGCCCAGATCTGTGGCAGAGCTGTGAAGGAATGGCGTGGCTCATTCTCACCTGCTCAAGGAGACATGAGTAGAAAAGAAGATGAGATATGGAGGCCTCTCAAAGCAGCTAAAGCCATTTTGTTTTGGAAGACAATTAGACTCCTTCATTTAGTGTTCCCAGGAAGAGGTCTCCACTGCCAGGCCCCAAGATGCAGCACAGGAACAGCACAGAGGCAGCATGGCTTTAACTTCCAGCTCCACCATTGTTAAGAACAGCAAACAAACCACACAACCTACCCACCCCTCCAAGCAGAGACATAAATCCAAAAATGCATGGAAACTTTATAGCATCTTTAACTCAGCCCATGCGTGTGATCCGGTTGCATGGCCCTGACCCTCCACTGTCAGGAGGAGCAGACGTAAAAGAGATATAGAATAAAGTGACTTACTCTTCACAGAAGGAGCCCAAGTCACAGCGGCTTGTGCTAATGGGTGAGTATTTCCCCCCTCATTTACCGAGGGACACAAAGAGGCAGGAAGAGGGGAAATGGTTTGTCTAGGGTACTGGTTCCCAACCTTTTCTCTGCCATGGCACACCTTGACACCTTTGATTATTTTGAGCCAAACCAACACATAGTCTCCAAATGAACTCATATTCACGAGCCTATCCAGAACTCCTGGAGTAGTTTTTCAAAAAATTCTGTGGTACACCTGCTCAGGCCTGAGCATCCAACCATGTGCCATGGCACACTGGTTGGGAAACACGGATCTAGGGTCACAAGGAGGCACAGGTGCAGATACAACCAAAATCTTGAGCTCCCACAGCCTGGAGCCAGTTGCCAAGTCACACTTTGTTAGACCTGATGTGGCATATGTACAGACCAATGGACACACGCAGTCCACACACACGCACACGTGTGTGCACATACGAGCAGGCGAAAGCAGACACACATTCACCAACATGCATACATGCAGATTCCACGCCCACCTATGCACTTACACAGGTATTCATGCATCATTGTACCTGCATTCATGTGTATGTATCCTCCAAACCATCTGGCGCCCGTCACCCACAGAAGACAATACAGGGCTAGATGGACCATTGGTCTGACCTAGGGTGGCTGTTCTTATCTACTATGTGCATGGGCACATGCATGCATGTCTACCCCCTGCCACATGCATGTCCTACACCCCCTGACCCAACATCCATGTGGCTCAGAGGATTTTTGCTTGTGATTTATGAGGCTGAGCCTGCCTCACAGACTGAGCTTGATTTTCCTCATTAAATTATTTAGATGAGCATTAAAAATTAACCTATTTATTCATTTCTGAAGAATATCACATTAACATTTAGCACACGCTGCTGGGCCAGCAAGGGCCACATTCTCTTCCCCCCAACCCCCACCGCCAGTGCCTCGCAGCGCTTCCTACCTGCCGCTAATGATAGGCAGCGTTGTCAGCTCTGAGACCCACCGGGAAGGCGACCAATGGCCTTGCAAAGCGCTCCCAGCGACATGGTGGTGGTGGGGCCAGGCACACCAGCAAGGGAACATCACCTGGTTAATCAAGCCCTCCCTCCCTCTCTCTCTGTCACACACCCCCGACACACCCACTGAGTGTGTCTCTCTCCCATATCCTCCCTTCTCTCTCACACCACATCCTCTGTGTATCTCTGTCCCTTCACTCTACCTCTTACACATATATGCACCAATCTGTGCATGCATCTCTCGCTTTCTTT
This sequence comes from Podocnemis expansa, assembly GCA_007922195.1. NCBI lineage: Eukaryota > Metazoa > Chordata > Testudines > Podocnemididae > Podocnemis > Podocnemis expansa. The sequence goes on along the minus strand of ML682020.1, from coordinate 10,898,950 downwards.
CACCCACCTGCTTTCTCACAGACTCACACACACACACAGTGTTTCTCTCCAACACTACCCCCTTCTCTCTTACATGCACACATACCAAACCGTCTGTGCGTGTCTCCCTTTCTCGCTCTCTCGCTCTCACACACACACACAGTGTCTAAGCATCTCGCTCCCACTGGGCAGTGCCCAGCCGTCCTGGCTGGGATCCAGGGGTGCACTGACCGCAGGATGTTAGAAATCTTGCCCTTCAGAATTCATGCTGATCCCCAAGTGGTCAGAAGCTGCCTTATGGGAGGAGCAGAAGGAGAGCTCACAGCAGCCAATTCCTTTCCTGGTGAGGGAGACAACCAGTGGCCTTTATGATGCGATTCTGTATAAATTTACAACATAAATTTGCACCCCACTCTAAGCTCCTGCCAGGTTTGGAACACTGAAGCCCAGTTAGGTGAGGGATTTGGTGGCTACTCCAGGTCGTTTATTGTGACACACATTCCTGCTCCTGTTTTCTGATGCAGTTGCTGGCAGTGAGGATGAAATTTTGCTGCACTGAAGGTGGTGGAAGTTTTCCCATAGATTCCATCCCTGGAATTCCCCTACCTGCTGACCTGCCCAAGGGTTAAATTTTGATCATATCCAGCCAAAACTCCTGATGAAGTCAGTGGGATTAAGGACTACAACTCCCCGGGAAGTCTTCCTAGCAAGCAAGGAACAAGTAAAATCCAAGGAGGTGCCTCTGGCCTTCGGCTGATTACAATCCACTCCACAAAAAGGCACCATTTTCCACCCAACAATTCCTGGGGGTGAGCACACCCCATTCCTACCCCATGGCCACCCTGATGCTCTGTGTGAGCTGCCAACAGCCCAATCCCCATCCCACAGCCATCTCCTCCAGCAGAGGGAAAGCCCACCCCCTCCTGCTTCCTGAGATGTCAGGCTGGGATGCTGAGGAACCTGTGTGCTGTTGAGAGGATAAGAGCCTCAAGGGAAGGCAGGCCCTGCTCTCTATTAATTAAGTGTAAATGATGTAGAATAGCCCCTCGGGGCAATCCAGGGTAACCTAGTAGCATTAAGTGGGTCAGAGGCCATGACCCAGAAGGTGGGCAGCAGCAGGAGATGCATCTTTCTGCACTCCCCATATGCTGCTTTCTCAGCAGGGCTCAGCCCAGACCTGGAGGAACCTGCTCATGTGAGAAAGGGGAGTTTAGTCGCCATTGATCAGTCAGCCCTTAGCATCTCTGTTCAGAGCATCAGCCAGGCTGGCACCTAATATGGCACCGAACACTGGTGTGGCACCATCCAGTTGAACATCTCAAGGAACTTTAAGAACATCAAAGAATTCACCCTCCCAGCAGCCCTCCCCCACTAGGTAGGGCAGTATCATTGTCCCCATTTTATAGATGGGAAAACTGAGGCAGCAGATGTGACTTGTCCAAAGTCACACAGAAAAGTTGTAGCAGAACCAGGAAAACAACTCAAGGGTCCCAATTTGACTTGTCCTGCTCTAACTGCTAGACTCAACTTTTGGGGAATTAGTGCCAAAAGCGGCAGCAGATTGTCCTTTGAGAATCCCCAGCTCATTTCATAAGATCCCCTCCTGAAGGCCATCATTGTAAGCAAAGCAGGACTGGTCCAGCTGCAAGTGACACGTGGGTGGAAAGGGAAGCTGTTCCTGCACCTCTAGAAGATGAGCCCTGAGTGACGGCAGACAGCAGTGTGCAGATGTCCCAGCTGAGTGAGGGACAGTGACACACAAGATCAGGCATTTCACCTCCTCCGGTGCTCTGCGACATCTTACTTTCTCCTTAACGCAATCAGGCACCCCCGTCTTTGCTCCTGCTCCTTCGCCAGCCAGGCATGCTCCTTATCTCTGTGACTCAGAAAGTCTTCGGATCTCCCTGATATCCCTATGGAAGTGACAGCGCCATTACTATGCATTAAAATCAGATAACCAAAGGGGAGTCCATCTATCGCAGCAATTATGAATCTCATAACCCAGCTGGCTCCTGGGCAGACATCTCAATGTGGGCTCTTCCATGGGATGAGGCAGCGGTCATTCTGCCCCTGTTTGACTCCCTCCCTGATGGTGCAGCAGGCCAGTGTGCAACACTACTTGATACCCCAGATACTGAATAAGCTGCCCTGTCATGCTGGTCCTTCCTTGCCCCTCGTGACTGATCCCACTGGAGGTGAGGGTTTGAAAGATGAGAGGAGTGGGCTAACTCTCCTGGAGTCCTTTCCATGTGCTGCAGGACTCCTCACATTTCACAAAAGAAATCTGATGCATGGAAAGAAAAATCCAGGACCAAATTCAGCTGGTATGGATGGGAAAATAACAACACAACTGACTTCAGCAGGAGTTGGTCTGAATTTAAACTGGGTTAAATAAGAGTGGAATCCGGCCCATAACCTCTCACCTAAACCTGCACTGATGTAACTAAAGAGCTTTTCTAGAGCAGATTCATAGACCCAAAGGCCAAAAGGGACATTTATGAATCATCTAATCTGATTTTAATCATCTCCTGCATAGCACAGACCAGAGAACAGCCACCACTCATCTCAGCAGCAAGTCCATAACTTCTACTTGAGCTAAGGAGCCTCTTCTACAAAGACATCCTGTCTTGATTCAAAGACTTCATGTAATGGAGAATCCACCCCATCGCTGGGTAAAGTGTGCCAAAGAATAAATAGCCTTTGCTTTCTTCTGTCTTCCCAAGGATAGCTTCCAGGTCTACCTCTTGGATAGTCCTCGCCTCTAAGGAGTGCAGCTTATATGAACCAAATTTCCAGCCAGGCCTGCTCCAACCCACAGGTCTAGATTGCTGCTCAGACCAAAGCAAAAGACGTCAGCAAGGACCAGAGGAAGAGCAGGAGAGCTATATTAATAGAACACTGTGGTGCAGATTGACTATTACATATCAGAAATGAGGTGGAATTGAGGGGGTAGCAACCTGGCCATTCCCCCAGCTCCTATTTTTCAATGTACAACTAGGTCACCCTCTCTCAAATCCAGGGAAAAGATCTTCTGGGGACAGTGCCCCCATCTGGCAGAAATACAATAGGAAGGAGTCCTCATGCCAACTTTGTCTGGGACCTAAGATGCCCCAGGTTGCTGCATAAAGAAGGGTGGGTGGAGTGATGACAGACCACAGGATCTGTGCTGTTCAAATGCATTAAACTCACACAACCCTACTAGTGACAAAGTTGTCTGAGCCTAATAGGGGACACCAGGCAAGGGATCTTTCCGTGTGGGGAAAATTAACAACCCAGAGGCCTTTTGTATGAATTTCTCCTCTATATTCTTACAGCATCCTTTCCTCTTCTCACCCACTCCATTTCTCCCCTTCTTGCATGCACATCAGTTTGCAGTAAGAAGGGTCCTCACCCCCTTAGGTCTTACAACTGAAGTGCTCCTTCTAGGAGCCCTACCCACAAGGCATACTGGGAGAACCCTGCTACTTCCATCTTGATGGACTACCCACCACCTGCCCCCCTTCCCTCTGACCCTCGCAAAAGAAAAAGCCCATCAGATACATTGATTTCTTGTTTTAATTGAGGGAAATTAATAGATTTTCCCCTGCCTGGAAGCAGCCTGGACACAGTGGGCTCAGAACTGACAGCTCTCCACTCTTTAGCCAATTCAGCATTGCCATCAAGAGTTGAGATATCCCCCCGACATTCCTCCTGCAGTCCCTCAGAGGCAGGCTCAAGGGCCTGATAATTCTTCCAGTAGCGTTAGTCTCAGGCCAACAGCAAGAAATTAGGCAGGGATGGTTAGAGGGTTTTTACTAAGTTTGAGAGCAGAGTGGGAACCATAGCTTCCTACTCCAGATCATCATCATTCAGACACCTGCCAAGTTTTCTGTGCTTTAGCAGGTATCTGCCGTTCTCCAAAGAGTTTAAACCCAAATGGCTGCGGGACACGGCAGCACCTGTTAGCAGTCACCCCCTCCCCCACACAGCTTAATTACAGTGATTTGGGAGGGATGGGTCCCTGCTAATTTAATGTTCTTTTGTTGTCGAGAAACAGGAGGCCGGTGGTTCTGTGCTTCAGAACTAGGCTGTGATGGGGACCTCTCCACCCAGGCCTCTGCGTACAGGCCTTAATTAACTCCCAGTTCCCATGGCAACCACTAACGGTGCCGCTCACTTCCTGACAGCCAGGCTGCTGCAGCTTCTCTTTTGGAACGATGCAAATAGAGAAAGATAGAAAATACTCCGACAATAACAACGCACACATGGAAAAACCAGGCCCGGCTGGAAATTCTCAGCATAGCAATGATGAAGGACCAGGATTTGGGTAGGGAGATTTGCACTGGCCTGCTTACACGTGAGAGCCACTGTGCTCCCACACCTGCATGTGTATACCTGAGGCTGGGGAGAGCTCACACTGGGGGATGTGTGAAGAATGTGTGCTCATGTGTGAGTACTTGGGGAGAGTGTGTGCATGTGTATAGGTGTGAGTCTGCCCAGGGAAAGGCACCTCCATCTGAGCAACGTGCCATTGTCCAGGGAGTGCCAGCTGCACAGGTACTTGTACATTTCTGCACGGGGAGGGCACGCACTTGTGCGCAAGACGAGGGCACAAGCGTGCCCTTTTAGGCAGCATGTGGGCACTTGTGTCGACCTTTCATTTTATTAGCTCTCTAACTCCCAAGGCAGCAAAAGCCAATATTTGTCTTGGCAGCCAACTCTCCCTTTGCCCGTTTTAGGCATGCTTCTCTGCTACATCTGTCTGTTAATCCCTCTATTCCCATGCACTCCATTTGGGCTAAATTCACCACCAGAATAAACAGATAGGATCCAAACTGAAGTGGATGTGAACTGGAGTCACTCCTTACCCTGACAATGAATCTGGCCCTCTGATTTCATGCCCTGGCTCTGTTTCAGTGTGCTACTCCTGCTTCCGTCTGTTCCAGTGCTGATGTATCTGTGATTGCCCCCCTCTCTGCTGGCAAAATGTGCTGGAGGCTGAGGATGTCTATTTTAAAAGCCCACAAAAAAGAGGACCACACAAATAGTGGCAGTGCAAGCTTCATTCACCCTGCACTGATGCTGGGCCCACACTATGACCCACAGCAGCTCCCTGAGGAATCGAAACTTGGATTCCAGCCTTCATCCCCACTCAAATCTTCAGGCCCTAAACCAGGCTCCCAAAAGCTTCCCCAGGTACCATCAGCTGCAGCATCTCAGATGAGCACAGCTGGCTCAGTAGGTTGTGAATGGAGAGGCAGCTCTGGAGAGACCGACCTCGGTTGGATTCACACCAACATTACACATTACCAACTCAGTTCAAGCCATTCAATCCCACTGTATCTTTGTGAACCTTGGTACATTGCCTTCCTCATGGGCAGGCCTGATTTAGCTCTGGATCACACCAGCATAAGATCAAGAGCGAGAGCCAAATCAGATGCCACTTTCCACATTTTAGTGCTGCTGCATCTCATCATCCACAGGAGCTAGTTCCACCTTACCTCAATCCCGTGTGCATTCCCAGCGTCTCTCTGCTCTCATATTACTGCCCCCCCCCTGTAATTTTCCATTCTCATGCCCCTGCGTTCGTAGGCTCCGACCGTGTCCATGCATTTCCTCCCCGAGGTACCTGCTTCTCAGTACCCCAACTGCTGCTCTTCAACCTGCCCCTATCCCCAGAGTGGATCAATACCAATTTCTGGCACTTACTTGCCTACCTTTCAGCAAGTCCTTCTTTGTTCTGCATAGAAATAAAACTGTAACTGTACCTTGGCAGAAGAATCACGCTCCCCCCCCCGCTTCCCCCCTTCTTCTTCAGGAGCAATTTTATGCAATTTGCAACTGTCTGGCTGCAAATGAAAAGAGACACAAAGCATTTCTCCGAAATATTGAAAAGCTGACTGCTTTTCCCTCAAATTTCACTTAGCAAGAAGCTTTAACTTTGGCGCGTGTGATCACGGCATGTCATTAATAACCTCTTTGGTTCCTTTCAGAAGTCTGTAAGTGAAGGCACAATCACGAATCAAAGGCATGGGTTATTGAGATATCATATCACTTCAACCAGCCAAGCATAAGTACACTGGGGAGCAAGGAGAGGTTGATGGACGCTGCACCTACATACTGATTTGATTGGCACCCTGTGAGTACAATAGATTAAGTAGGAGGCCAAGGCCCTGATTCTCTACTATTCAAAACCAAAGATCCTGCCTCAATCCAGACCTCCTAGAGATATATTGCTGTCCCCTCAACAGCATGATCTTGGGAAAGGAGTTTAGCTTCTATCTAGTTCTTTCTCAGGATGAGCTGCTTCCAGAGCTCATGGGACTTGCCTTATGGAAAAGATTCGGTCTTGGCTCAGAGGTTCCCCAGTCAGTCTGTGGGAATGAAGGCTGGGCAATTTTAAGTGGGAGGTTTGCAGCACAGCCCTGGAATCCTTAGGCCAACTATGTATCTGGAATAAAGGGCAGAGTTTTGGCGCCTCATACTACACAGGACCCAGCTCTGTGCCTAGTGTAGATGACAGCCTTATGGAGCGTGAGCCACAATTCAATTGGTTTAGGAAGAATGAGGAAAGTATTTGTTTCAGATGATGTAGTCTAACCTGGCTACAGGAATTTGAAATCATCTCTCATTGATTTGGGATTTCAAGAGTTTAGGGGGACTAGTGCCAAGGGTGACTAGATACAACTCTAACACAGCAAAGAATTTCATAACCCATGCAGCAGTGAGAGATGGGACTGGCCTGTAGAGAATGACAAAAGGCTCTGGAAGACCATCCTGATGGGGTTCCCAAAGCACAAGGATCTGTGAGAGATTTTGGTTTGGTTCATGGCCATGCCAGGGGACAGTTTTGAACTTTTTCCAGGTAGAAGAAGCTAAAATCATTCCTGGTGCAATAAAAATGATCTCCAGGTCTTACAGTGGGATGGAATTTAGTCCTGTGTGTGACAGTGCATCGTATTTCCAGAGAACATCTAATTCAGCATCATCCTGAAAAGGTACATGTGAAAGGTTCAGCTGTGGAGGTGAAGACCACCATTTATACTTTGGAAATAACAGAATATTTTGTCTTTGTTTAACACTTTTCCTCTAAGCACCTCATCCTTGCAAGGCAGCCCAGTGTTATCTTACACCTGCACTACTATGTCTCCAATCTCTCCTCTCCAGTGATCCTCTGAGATAGGGAATAGGTACAGAATCTGTGTTTCCTCTCTAATGCTCTGGTATCTCACTGGGATCCATACTCTCTCTCAAAAATCTACCTAAGACCACTGGGAGAGACACTGAGATGCTATGCACTCAGCTACTGAAAGTATGCCAATGAGGTTCTATTGGATAGTCTTTCTCAGTTGATGTAAACACCACCTTCTAAAGTATCAGAATGCCTATCGGAAATTAGCTGTTGAATGAAGAGCAGCTGGTTAAAGCTGAGCCCAGCCAAAACCACAGTGACGCTATTCAATAAAGGAAATTGCTTTGAAGAACTGACTCGGACACTGGCCTGCTCTACACCTAGAACTCAGGCTGAATCTGTATTGCTCAAAATTATGAAAAATTCACACCTCTGAGAGATGTAGCTAAACTGACCTACACCTTGGCATAGAGACACTACAAGGCTGACTGAAGAATTCTTCCATCAGCTTAGCTATCATCTCTCAGAAAGGTGGACTAATTACAGCAATGAAAAAAAAACTTTTCTATTGCTGTAACAAGTCCCGCCACAACATCTGTACTGTAGACATAGCCCTTGTCTCTCCATTTTCCACTGAACACACATAGCTCCCAGGCATCAGTGTGGTACAAAAGCTTGCATCCCATTTGACACCCTTGCTAAGCTTGGAAGACCTGCAACAGTTGCTAAAAATGCCTTCTTTCACCATCAGCACACTGGGAATCTGCACTCCTTTTTCCCAGACAAATACCTGGCCACATCATGCATTGGTCACCCTTGTCTTCTCCGTGGCTTCAACTGCCAAGAGGTCACTAGGCCCATGCTCAAGTCCCTCCGCTGGCTTCTAGTTTGTGGTTTTGGTTTTAATTTTCATTGCCATTAATTGGTCACACCCCCGCTGTATTACGACTGCACTTTGATAATGAACCACCATGACAGCTGCACCCCCTGGAACAATGTAGACCTACAGCTCAGACATGAGAGCATTCGCATGTGAGGGGCTCCATCTTCAGAATACACTCCCAGATGGGACCAGAGAAGCCAGAGTCTGACAGTCTTTAGGAAATGCTGCAAAGCCTTCCTCTTTGAAAAGTCTGGCCACCCTAAGAATGGCACACATAACACTGACAACCCACTTCTAGCCAGTTTCCTAAATCCTCTTAGTAACAAAACCATCAAAATTCTTATGCCACACAGAGCTGGGATCCCAAAAGAGGAGGAATACCAAAGACTCCTAGACATCCTCTACAGACTGTGCTACCGATTTTCTGTGGAAGCTGCTCAGATGCTACAGTGATGACCAATATGATAAACTTGTTTATAGATAGATTTTACACATGGATCAGATGAGACACCATAGCCCAGGCTGAATTCCCATTTACACCCAAGGCAGCCCAACACTGCCCAAGCTGTGCAAAAGGCCCTTAACGTAAGTCAGAATAAGGCCCAGGGACGTTAAGTAGTTTGACCAAGGACGCAGAGCCCAACAGCACCTGAGCTTGGAACAGAACTCAGGAGTTCTGGTTCCCAGGTCGCCACTCCATCCACCCTGCACTCCAGAGAGCTATTAGAAAACAAATCAAGGCCATTCTTCTTTGACTTCAGCTGTATAACCCTTGGTCAGGTTGAGAAGCCCACAGACTATTACTTGTGTTCATGAACAGTTGAGATCAGTCATTGGTCTCTGTGCTGAGACCGTCACCAAGAGGGCCCCTTTGTGCCAGTGGTGGTGACGGCTTTCAAGATGGGGACAGCTGTCCACAGGGAAGTAGACGGAAACCAGCTAAATGCATGTTAGGCTGCCTCTAAATAGCCACCACACCGCAACAAAATTCAGTCACACCCTGGGCTATATTGGGACCATGGACCTGGGGGTAAAAGACTATGTCCTGTCCTCTGCCACCTGAATGGCTGAGGCCTCCCTCTTTTCATTTCTATTCTTTTATTTCTGGCTATTTTAATTCTGATGTAATTCAGCCCTCTGATTCTGGATTTTGGTTAAGGCTTGTGGAATCCTACACTGACACTAGTTCATCTCAGTGTTAACCATGCAGACAGTGATAGCATTCTGTTAATTGTTTTGATGCTGATCATTTTAGGGCCAGCCAGCTAGTACGCATTTTATCCCAAGTGGCTACCTGTACCTTCCAAAGTATCAAAAGCCTTAAATATCCTCACACCTCAGATGCCAACAACCTGCAGGTCTGTAAAAACATGGGGAGAGTATAAAATAAGTTGTAGTCAGTCTCACACAAAACCGTTCATGGGCTGCAGCACACCCTGTTCTGTTTAGATTTAATTCAATAGGAATCCCCATTTTGAATGTAAAAGAAGCTGAAAGAGCACCTACAGAAGGTCCTGCTGCCAAATCTAGGCCTAGACAATCATGGAAAACACTGAGCCCTGATCATACTTGTTAAGGTTGCTCTGTAGATACTGTATTGGAAGTTCTTGTCCACTGCATATTGAGCTACAGCACCAGATTGGGACCTGTGATTTCTATCCTGTTAGAACGCTCCCTTGTCTTCTATCTGCCATGCTGGTCTAATGCTTGTGGAAGGTTATTGGCCTTATCCTGAAATGCAAACCTCCCCCCCCCCCCAAGAAAATTAAGTCAAATAATATTTAAGAATGTATTTCTCATCAGCTCTCTTCTGTGCCCTAAAATAACCTGGAACACCCACAGCCAATAATGGTGATGACAGCTTCCAAAAAAGACTCCATTAAACTGTAATTAAACCATGTGAGCTTTCCTGCCTGTTGCAAATGCAGATCCATGCAGAAATCAAGCAGTAAAAAATGGGGGTAGTGCTAGGGACTGGGAGAAGCTTTCTGGGCCTTCAGGAGTTAAAAGGGGAAATGTTATGGTTAAGAATTCCTAGCCCCTCTCCAGAGATCCCTGGTTTACATTAATTATCCAACTGCCTTAAGCGCTCAGGGTCTCCTGTGAGCCTCTGTCTATAAGTACCCGAATCCTCCGCCTACTCACCTACAAAGGAATCTTTTCAGTGCACTTGTTCAAACCCCAGAGCAGAGAGAAAACAAGCCCAGGGTAGCCAAGGTTCTTCTACCGTCAGAAAATGCAGGTGAGGGGGAGGGTGGCAAAAATTAAAAGATCCCAACATCATCTGCTTGTAACAGCAAGCAGCAATCTGAGTATGAATATGGATGAGCAGGGGGCTGATTCCCCAGCCCTTAGATCATACCCATGTTGAACATTCCCTCCCACCTCTCCAGAGAGACTTCACACTGACCACATGCATAAAAAGGGGCACAGGGTGTAGAGGGTTACCTACAGTCAAATTCCAGTCTCACCTGTTCAGTGGATTTCTCTTCTGAAGGATGGGATGGATCTGTGTATAGCCAGGGACATTTTTCCTCCACTGTCTAATCGCCCTCAGTAACTGAGCTCTGTGTCACGCTAGGCTCTACACAGCAGTCCCGAACAACTTGGCCAGTCACTCCAGCAGAGTAGACATATGAGGAACTAACAAGGAGTCCTGTGGCACTTAAAGACTAACAAACTTATTTATCGCATGAGCTCCTTGTTTGTTTTACTGAAGTAGTCTAACACAGCTGCCCCTTTGGAACTTGGCAACATAAGGAACTGTAGGTTACACACAAATGAGCCTTGGGGAACTGGGAAAAGGTTCTCACGTCACATGTTATAACTCGTCTTCCCCCCCACCTGATTCCTCCTCAGATGCTGCCTTCCTAAGGAAGGGCCACATCTTCCACCCTTTAACATGACAGTTTCCTGGTGATGCGGGTAAGCTGCTTGAGACACTGTTTTACAGATGAGGAAACTGAGGCACAGAGGAGTGCCATGACTTGCTTGAGGTCATATAGAAAGCCTCTGGAAGGGTGAGGAATATAACCCAAGATGTTTGCCTCCCAGTTCCCTGTTGTAACCACCAGACCAAGCTCCTCTTTGAGAGACAGGAAAAGGAATCAACGCCATTCTCCCTCCAGTTCATGGCCCCAGGTCAAGCCAAGACACCCACAGACCCTCTTTCAACAACCACTGGGACTCACCCCTGGCAAAGTCTTCTGTTCATGTAGCGCAGTCTGGGCTTTGATGGCAGAATCTCTGGCACAGTATGTGAGAAACGCACAACCTACAGCAGATACAGCAAATTCCAAATCAGGCACATAAATTACCTCCATGCAGTAACATGAGCCTCCTCCCCCAAATACCCTCCATAATAGCATGTACCTTGGGTTCACAGGCCAAGCGCTGTACCCTTCCCCTGCCCAGCAGACAGCCCCTGCTCTAACTTTCCTTCAGTGAGTTCAGAAAGAAGGTGTCAAAGCCTGGTGCAGGCAGCTCTGATAGGCCTGAGTTTTTATTTAACATCTTTCTTAATTACCTGCAAGAAGGGGTGAAGACTTGTTAATTAAAGGTGCAGAAGTTACTAAATTGGGAGGTGTCACAAAACACCAGGAAAGACACCAGCGAAATATTATTAAGGGGCACAGGGGCTGGCCCAGATTTTTAAGGTGTTTAGGCATGTCTGAACACAGCTGATTTAGGAACTCCAGTCTCATTTTTAAAAAAGGATTTGGCTAGATCCCTTTTGAAAATAAGATGTGGGCTCCTAAATAAGTTTGACATTGCAATACTGTGTGCAGACATGCCAAAATACCTCTAAAATCAGGGTCTTCAGTCATTGGCATGAAGGGAAAGGCCCGTAGCCATTGAATCAGACCTTTACATGGGTTAGAAGCACAGGCAGGAGAAACACACACTAACACAGTCAGTGGAAGAAATAAGCTGAAACAAAAAGACATTTGGTAAGAGGGAGACACTTGGATCAGCAATTTAAAAAAAAAATACCTATGGGCTCGGAGTTGGCAGCAATTTAGATCCCAACTTGCCATGGTGTATGGGAGTGGAATGCAGAGGTATCTTGTCCTGGAGCGGGAAGGGAATACATGGCAGGAATGATATAATGGCATGAACAGTACAGACTTTGTGCACCATACACACACCCATATGCTAGATACACATAGACTGATGGAAATTCAGAGAGGAGCAAGCGTTACAACTTTTGCAGGGATTGCTTTATGATGGAAGATTAAAAGAGCTAAATAAGACTCAAAGGCTGAAGTTCTTATTCCAGATTTGACCCAGCGGCTTTGGGTAAAATCATGACTGAAGGGGGAGAGCAGATAACCACCTACACTTACAAATAAGGCACCAAGTCCAAGGCAAGAGAAGGATTGTTTTAGGGTGCTGTGAGGTGGCAATTCTAAGAATAAGTGGATGAAGCTGAGCAAAGGAAAAATTTGGCTGCTTATCAAGAAACATTTCCTATCAAAGAGATTTATTAGACTATGGAATGATCTCCCCAGGGAAGTGCTGTAAGCCCCGTCACTTGAGTCATTTCAGACAAAGCTGGGCAAAGCATTGAAGAAAAACTCCAAACACAGGAAAGTGCATGGACTTCTCTCTCTCCCAATCCCACTGGCATTGAATTACAGGGTAAATTTTGTCCTCAGTGAAAGCAGAATTCATCCCTGTGATAGCTGAGAATCTTTCAGATTGCTACAAAACGTCTTCAGGGATAACCCACAGTGCCAGTCCCTGTCACAGGTCTCCAATATGTAGCTTTGGCCCAGATAAGAGGTCTGATCTTGCAATCCAATCTCAACCAGCCCCCAGACACTCCAGCACTGGCATCTATTCTCCTATGCCTTGCCCAGCCTAGCTTGAAATGATTCATACTCCGGTGAGTGGTAAGGGCTGTAGAAATGTGTCTATTCTGGCTGATATCCCACTGACACGTGATTTTTTTCTGCAAAGTTTGCTTCAGTCTTGTACCAACAATCACCATTCTTAAGTGTCCTTATCCCATAGGTGGCAACAAGATTAAGCTGCCCTCCTTACAGTCTGCATCCCATAAACTGCCTCTGCTAAACAAATAATACCTGGCCCTGTAGCTCTTGCTAGAAAAACAGCATATAAATATTAAACATATTCGACAGATAATTAAGGCTCCTTCTTGCCCAGTCTTTGCACTGAGGATGCATTGTGCCAAGTTCAATCTCAAGATTACCCGCTCGTTTAAGCAGGTGCCACTGCACTGGGAAAAACAGACAGAGAGACACATGCACGCATGCATGCAAACACACTAACTTCCTACACCAAATGGGAGCCTTAGTGAAAAGAGAGGCAGACAAGTACACCAGAGGTTTTTTTAAGCCACCCATTCCTCTGACAGCCATAATTTTGACCCAAGGTGAAATTAATACTGCCTAAGTGGTTTAAGCACAAAGTCCCATTTTTAAAGGTAACAGAAACCTGGGTGTCTAGGTCCTATATGCGTAGATTCCTAAGTCACAAGGACTTATGTTGTTAAAGTCACAAAGAGGGTTTTGGAAATTCCCCCAAATGTATAGGACACAATCGGCTTGTTCAAACTACACATTTAGAGAGACCCCGCATCTTCTTGTGCCTGACATCATTGTAATTTTAATTGTTGTAATGATGAGTGGCACCAACTTGAGTGTGGGCTCCCATTGTACATTGTACATGTACAGTGTACAGTGAAGAGACTGTTCCTTCCACTTACGTGTTTACAGACCCAGAAGTGACTTGCCCAGGGAACCACACCTAAGTCTCCTGGCTCCCAGTTCAGTGCCCCGTCCACCAGATCACGTCACACTATTGGGAAGTTAGAGCCAGAGGAACAGCGAGAATTATGGAAAACACTCGCAGCTGTAGAGCTAACTGAAATTTTCAGAGTGCATTTTAAAGGCCTAATTCCTGATTCTACTAAGTCAGTGATGAACTAACTGCTGTAAGATGGCACAATTCAGCACTGATAATGTACAAAATTCCATGCACAGATAAAAAGTTATTTCTAAGAGCATGACTGCAGCACTGGACAGAGCTAAACATATGGGACTTCTAAAGCCTGGATCCACAAACCATAATCCTGAGAAGTAGGGGGCACACATAACTCCCATTGACTTCTGATGCAAGTTTTTATGTCCCTCCATTGCCCATGCAATCTACAGCCTGATATTTATTCTAGTTTATACATTTTGTGGACATGCGTGTGGATTTAGCACTAGTGATAGATGCCTGGAAGCAAGCCCACTCTGCACAGAACGGATGTGATACGGACCACGACCGCACAAGTCTTCCACACACTACCCAACCACCAGACCCCAACCCCAACCTCAAGATGCCTTGGGGGAAAGGCAATACAGTCATTGTGATCCAACTTTGGTGGTGGTTTTTGCAACATGGGTATTTGCTCAATGAAAATGGGATTGAAATCAATCTCATTTCATATAGATCACCGAACAGCAATCATGTTGTGGACAGCAAGTTCCTCTATCCATTGGCCTGGGTTGGCTCTAAATTGCCAACTAAGTGACAAAAGACCTGATCGTCTGTTGCCAACCCTCTGAGCAATCCAGGTTCAACAATTTTGAGGACACATTTGTGCATCTGCAACTGCATACCAGCTAACACCCAATCTAGTTAGGAACATAAATTCCCGTTCTCCCTTCCTCTGCCTTCAAACTATAGTACTATTAATTAGATGCATAGATCTCAATGGGCTTTAACAAAGGAAACCCGCTATCATTATCTCCATTTACAGAGTGGGAAACTGAGGTACCAAGAAGCAATCTGGTCATATTCACCTAAGACGACAACATATAGAAACCAGGTTACCTCTATCCATGTCTAATGCTCTCTCTCCAGGACAGTGCTGCATTCAGTGCTAACTGGATTCTCTAAGCAAAACATTTTTCTTAAATTAGCACCGAAACTAACCTCTCATTATACTTAAAACATGTATTGATCTGGTCCATCTAGTCCAGCGTTTCCCAAACTGTGTTCTGTGGCTAGTGATATTTTCGAGGCTAGCGATATTTTTTGCGGTCCATCTAGCCCAACATTTCCTAAACTGTTCCGTGGCTAATGTTATTTTCAAGGCTAGCGATGTTTTTCCTTCTTTGTAAAATAAAACACATCCCAAAAAAGGCCTAACTTTTAAATCAACTTTTGAGCAATATGTGCAGCGATTTTTGGTATGAACCGACCCCCCGGCCTCTGGAGCAGCATTTATATGTTCTGGCCCAGAAGTGCTGTGGCCAAATTAGTCTTGGAAATGCTGATCTAGTCTGACCTTCCTCGTAACTGGCCAGAGGACTTTCCAAAAATGATTCCTAGAGCAGATCTTTTAGAAAACCAACCAATCTTCATTTTACAGTTGCCAGTGGTGGAGAGTCTACCATAGGCCTTGCTCAATTGTTCTAGAGGTTAATTATCTTCACTGTTCAAATTCTAACTCACCTCTCACAGCAGCTCAGACCTACTGGGTAGTTACTGTCATGCATCCTTCCCCTGATCCTTCTAAAACCCAACAGACACACAATTTGTTGCTTTTCCTACTGCTGCCTTGTTAAGTACCTGATTCTTTGAACTGGTATTAAAATGCATTTCCCCAGCTACCTCTGTCGGCAGGGTAAAATGCCAGCTGGTTGGCTCTTCCCCCACATAACAGCTCGCTGGAATTTATATAGGCGGATTTGGCCTCCTTTTTATATTTATTTGAACTGCAATATATAGATCACTCTCTCTCCAAAAAATAAGCTCTCTGTTATCTGAATATGTGAGCGGATCAGACACAGATAAGGAGTTACCGTTGTAAGTGTGTGTTGGATAATGCAAATCACATTATTGAACAATGTTTTTCAGTGTTTCTCTGTAGTGGTGACTTAATTTGCTTCCTCCCCTACTCCCTTTGAATGCACTTCATCTGAACTGATTTCAAGTTATTCCTGTTGCCTTTTTAACACCAGCCCCTTGGTGTTGGCACCAACCTTGCCCCCCTCTCGTCTCGGAACACAAGCAGCCTCCAAACTCCTGCTAAACTGAGAACTTACATCAGGATTTTCAGCCCAAAACTTTGCTGGCTCAGGGCAGGCAACTATTTTTAATTTAGGCCAAAGGAGGTTTTTAAAAAGCAGCAATGACAACATTTTCTAAACATGTCCGCAATCCAATCAGCCCCTTGGTAATTTGATTTGTTGGAAATGGCAAGGGAGGCATTGCAAGCAGAGGACTGAAGGTTCTGAGGTCTCTGGGATTTTTGCCAAGGGCTTCACTAGGAGCAGGATTAAGCCCAGATGCCAGGATGAGAGGCACTTTATACATGTGCATTATACTCCTAAATAGCAAATGTCCCTACCCAGGTGGTCACATCCTTCCAGAGCTGTCCACTCATTGTTACTCCCTACTTAAAGCTGGAATGGATTTGGGCTTGCCTGTTGAAACCAGTTAAGTGCTCTTATGTTCCAAAGTGGGAGGGCACCACTGTCTTTTGTGGGGGTAACAGCTCTTCAACACACCTTTGAAAAGGCTGTTCTTACCATCCACACCTGGGAGGGGGACCCTTGGAGTCCCTGAGAATTTTGCCCCAGCATGTGGAGGTAGGATTCTCTCCTGAGATTGAAGAGTCAACTCTACTTCAGTTGCACCTAAATCCTGGTCAGAAAGACTGAAGGGTGTTGTATCCCAGCCACGATGTTATATTCCTCACTGCTCAAAGTTATACAGATATTAGAGAAACGAGAGTCACCCCACCAGCATGCCCCTCACCCATGGCAGGGCTCCTGCAGCTCATGGTGATTTCAACAGCATGTCAGCTAACTGTGCTCAGACATGGGCTGCATGATATGGTGTTAAAAAGGCTATTGGCCATGGAAGCCTTTGCCATCTAGGTTTCCATACTTTTCTTCCATTCTCCTACAGCTGGCTGAAACATGGGACAGTCTTCCAGGAAGGGCAGACCAGGTTGTCTTGGGAAAACACGTCACTGCCTTACACTCACCTTGTGTGTATAGCAAGCCCCAAAGCCTCTGATTTTCCTAAATTAACCTTAAAACCAGAAAGCTTGACCACACCCTTTCTACTCTTTGGATCAGTGCTAGCTTGTGCGTGTAATAAATAGAACAATATTTGCTGCGTGGAGAGTGACGCTCTGTATTTGCCCTTAGCCCACTCACCAGCTGTAACAGCAACTGCCGGAGGCTCAAATACCCAGAACAGAAGAGGAGTGGAGGGACCGAGCGATCCTGCCCTTAGGATGCAGGAACCACTCCATGGTCCTGTGGCTAGTAATTATGGAAGCCCAGGGAAGCAAGTGCAGCATTGCTACCCATTCCTGCCCCCACGAGCTGCATGGTCTCGGAGCATCCAACAGGAAATGCCGGTCCAGGCTATCGGCACTCAATGAGATGAACAGAGACCACACATCACTCAGCTAAACTAATGCTGAAATGTTAAGGAGTCTGCTAGATGCTAATGTAAGAGGGTTTATTAACAAGGATACAAGACTCTGCTTCCCTTCAGCACCCGCCACCTACTATCCTTGAAGCGCATTACAAACCTTAGTTAGTTAGACCTCACAACAAGATAAGAGGAGAAAACTTCATCAACCACTAAAATGCAGCCGCTCTTGCTCAGCAAAGGCTCTGGGGAGTTTTCACCTTCCTCTGTAGCACAGGACACGGCTCACTTGCTGGTGGGTTTTTTGTACCTTGAAGTCTTTAATCCATGATTTGAGGATTTCAATAACTCAGTCCTAGGTTAGGGGTCTACTGCAGGAGTGGGTAGGTGAGGTTCTCTGGCCTGCATCGTGCAGATCAGACCAGATGGTCATATTGGTCCCTTCTGACTGTAGAGTCTGTGAGTCCATGAGCCTGCAGCACAGAAGTTTGGGGCAGAAAGTGAGAAATGGGGTGCACAGCTGAAACAGTGGGTGGGGGGGGCTCTGTAGGCAGAACACTGGAATGTGGCCCACACAGAGGGCCTAACTGTTTTCATTTATAACGTGTAGCATGTGGGATCTTTAATGAATACAAGTGGGCAGAATCTCATCTGCAGACAGAGGCTGAGTACTGACAGAGGGGAGAGACACCATCAACACTTCGTGTGGTGGGAGGTCTTCCAGGGACACCTCTGCAATCCTAACACAGGCTCCTGAAAGATCTGCCTGGATTTTAGCAAAGCACAGCTGGCTTCTCCCACACTGGTTCCTGGAATTACAATCTCCCACTAAATCCAAATGGCTACTACTTTCCCTAGTAGCTTAATGCCTATATTAATAAAGGTTAATGTCACGTATGAAACCCAGATCTCCAGATTTTTAGTTTGCTCAAGGGAAGAGCATATTTGGGCATCCACTTCTGGCTACACAATCAAACCTGCCGATTTCTTCAACACTTTTAAGCAAGTAACCTGCCAATAAAAAGGACTGGGTTTACCTCTCCTACAAACTCAGGGAACCAGAGCTGAAAACACAGCTGTAGGAGGTAGACAGAGTGTTACTGCCCATTCTGTACACAGCCAAACCCTAGCACTGTATTCCTATTCCCACGCCCAGCTTTAGACTGTTCCTTCTGCCTCTGTCATTTCCTCCCTGGGGTCCAGTTCAGTATCTCATGCTTCACAGCCTCTCTCCTTCTCCTCCCATAGACTCCCTCATGAAATCCACCCAGGAAAGCACACAGCTAGCGCACTCGCTGCATAGCCTAGTTCTGGAATTTAAGGCCAAAGATTTTCATCCAGCTCCCCCCTGCTCACCCACTTCCCCCAGCATATGTGAAAACTCTTCCCTGCTCTTGCCATGGAAATAGCAGCTCTACAATAAATATTGCTATTAATATGCAAATATATCTGCCATTAACATAAATAGGAAAACTGCACCATGAATAATATCAGGGGAACTAAAACAGTATCACCTGCCAAATAGGTTGCTGAGGTATTAATATTCAGCCACTAATCTCAATATATCACCTTTTCATGATAGCATTGACATTAAGGCACTAATTCTCATACTGGAACGAAGGACCCTCCTACTGCAGTGAATTTGTCAATTCTCAACACAGTAAAGGTGAAGAGAGCACTGAATATAAGCCCAAAGAAAGACTATGTGGCATGTTCCAGGGGGGTAAACGTGTTAGTCTTTAAAAGTGTCACAGGACTCCTTGTCTGTTTTGCTGAACTAGACTAACAAATTTATTCATTGCATGAACTTTCATGGGAGAAAATCCCACTTCATCAGATGCTACCAAGCTCATGCGATGAATACATTTGTTAGTCTTTAAAAGTGCCACAGGACTCCTTGTTTGTTTTACCTGTGGTAAGTAATCTATTTCAATTAGCTGCTGTGTCAGGTAACTGGAGGATAGCTAGTGTGATGCTGATTTTTAAAGAAGGCTCCAAAGGCAATCCTGGCAATTACAGGCTGGTCAGTCTAACTACAATGCCAGGCAACTTGGTTGAATCCATAGTAAAAACCAAAACTATCAGACACATATACAAGCATGATTTGTTGGGGGAAGAGTCAACATGGTTTTTGTGAAGGGATACCACACCTCACCAATCTACTTTGAGGGGTCATCAAGGACCTTGGATCCCAAGAATGTACTTAGATTTTCAGAAACTCTTTGAAAGATCCCTCACTAAAGGCTCTTAAGTGAAGTAATCTATGGGAACGTCCTCTCCTGGATCAGTAACTACTTAAAAGATAGGAAACAAAGGCAAGAGTAAATGGTCAGTTTGCAGAACAGAGAGCAGTAAATACTGGTGTCTCCCAGCAATCTGTACTGGGACCAATACTCCTCAACTTATTCATAAATAATCTGGCAAAGAGGTAAAACAGTGAGGTGGCAAAATATGCAGATGATGACAAAATGGCAGATGAAATTCAATGTTGATAAATGTAAAGAAATCCACACTGGAAAACAAAACCTCAACTATACATATAAAACGATGGAGTCTAAATTAGCTGTTGCCACTCAAGAAAGATCCTAGAGTCATTGTGGATAGTTCTCTGAAAACATCAACTTAATTTGCAGTGGCAGTTAAAAAAAAAAGCCAACAAAATGTTGCATATCATTTGAAAAGGGATAGATAATACAGAAGATATCATGTTGCCTCTGCTTAAATCCATGGTACTTCCACATCTTAAATACTGTGTGCAAATCTGGTCACCCCATCAAAAAAGATATAATGGAATTGTAAAAGGCTCAGAAAGGACAAGAAAAATGATTAAGGATATAGAAAAGCTTCCATATGCAGAGTTTAATAAGACTTGGACTTTTCAGCTTGGAAAAGAGACAACTAAGGAGGGATATGATAGAAATCTGTAACATTGTTACTGGTGTGGAGAAGATAAATTCAAGTGTTATTTACTTCTCATAACATAGGGGTCACCAAATGACATTAACAGGCAGCAGGTTTAAAATGAACACAGCACACAGTCAACCTGTGGAACTCTTTGCCAGAGGATGTTGTGAAGGCCAAGACTATAACAGGGTTAAAAAAAGGAACTAAATAAGCTCATGGAAGATACATCCAGCGATGGCTATTAGCCAGGACTGGCAGGGATACAAAACCTGCTCTGAAGTGTCCCTGGCTTCTGCTTGCCAAAAGAATGGGCAACAGGAGACAGATCACTTGATGATTACCTGTTGTGTTCATTCCTTTGGAGGTACCTGCCATTGGCCTCTGTCGGAAGGACACTGAGCTAGATGGCCTGTTGGGCTGACACCATTTGGTTGCCCTTATACTCTAAAGCAGGGGTCTCAAACACATGGCCCGTGGGCTGCATGCGGCCCCTAATGCTATTTCCTGTGGCCCGCAATGGACACTATTTTTACTGATATTTGCAATATTGTTGTATGAAAAAGGTTTTAGTGGTGCTGCCCTTGGGCTAACATACTAGTCCTCATGCTGCCCTCATGGTGATTTGAGTTTGGGGTCCCTGCTGTAAAGGTAATGTTCCTGGATGCCTTAAGGATGGGTGACATTATCCTGGCTTTCCACTTATTTGCAAGCTATGAAATCTTGGGCACTTAGACTCCTGGCCCAATCTTTCTTTGCAGCTACAGGTGCCTACTGGGCCCAATCCTATGAGATTCTGACTCTCCTCAAATCCTACTGAAGTTAATGGGAGTGGAAGGTCAGCAACATGAGTGACCAGCCATGTCAGCCGAGCATATGGGTAACCCAACAGAAGCCATGTGAAGTCCAATCACATACCAAGCTCCAGGGGACTTTATGGGTGTATCAACAACAAAACTGAAATGAGTAACAGTGAAACCTGATACAAGGAAAATCAACCAAAACTTTATATTTGTATAAAACACAGAATGAGGAAGCCCTGGAAACCACCACAGAGATATCCTGAACTTTCAAATGGCTTTCCCTGGAAAGAAGAATCGAGAGCTAAAGAGCCCAGTAACGCCTGCCTCCTCTCAAAAAATGTCAAAGCCAGGGGGATTTTTAGGTTTTTTTGGCTACTCAAACCTTCGTTTAGCAGCAAGTTAATGTCACAAGGATTTGGCTAACACCAACACTGCCCCCGCTAATTTCCATATCTGAGTGGCAGGTCCCTGGAATCTGCCTTCTGCGTTTAGCCTGACCTCAGCCTCCAAAGGCAGACTATATTTAACATGTCGATTGTAATGAAATGTGCATTTGATTCGTGCCCCTACCCTATCCACCTCCTCTCTGTGTTTTAAAGGCTGGTTGCTGTCAGATGGTAACAGGTTTGTTCAGAGCGCGCGCGCATATAGACATATGACAGTTTTATTCTGAAATCCTGATGAAGACAGAAACACTCCCTGTGCTAAAGACAGCCATAGCAGCTCCCCTTGACTTAAACAGGAGACGATTCCCCCTTTAAACTGGAGTTGACTTTGGCCCACCGTTTGGACAGATGCTTGTCTTCAGTTAAGAACACGTCCTTTTGTCACCCTTTCTCTGCTGGGCTTGCTACACTCAGCTATCCCTGGAGGAATATTGGCACTCACAGCTGTGGGTGTTTTGCTTTTTAAAGCTACACCCTAAACTCAAAACCAGCTGCATCAGAACTGACCTGGCTCCCCTCTCTCCAGTGCCAACCACAGTGTGGTTACCCCACAAATGATGTTCCAGCACACAGGGCCGAGCTGATGGCTGGCAGCTTTAAAGGTATTTACTGTATGTTCTCTGCAGCTTGGGTTTAAATCTATCAGGCAACGGGGTTTCCACCACCTACATCAGGTCTTTCAATAAATTGGCTCTTTGATTTCTCTGTCCTCCCTTTACTGGTGATAATCACCATAGTACCCTAAACTTGGAAACACGTACCTAGCTTAGGATGGCCATGGATTCAGCACGCAGAACAGAGCAGATACTGTGAAATCAATCTTTTAAAACATCAGATTTAAAAAAAATCATCATAATTACAGCCTAAACATGAGCTACAAAACTTGTTGGCATCCTAAAGCTTCGAGGATAATCAAAAGCTCAGGATGGCTTTTCATCCACTCCACACAGCATCGCGAAGAATAGATTTGCCATTTATAATCTTTGCTGTGCAGATTTAAAAAACTGCAGCATTCTAGCCTGGTAGATGGTTCAGTGCCATAGGAGTGGAACTGCCGGCCTTCTGCTTTGGAAACCTGCTCCCACATCGGCTCCAGGCCCTAGCTGCAATGAGTTTTTATGGTCTCAGCATGGCCTGTACTGTACATTAGGCCACACACCGCCACCACCACCCCAGCCACGCAATTCATCATGACTGCCTGTCACCAGGCCCAGTAGCAAAATACGGGGTGTTGCAAATCAGGACCAAAGGGACTGGAACAGCTATCAAGAGGACGGGGGCTAGGAGATCAGAGATGTTGCAGGTCCAAACTAAGGGACTCTGGATTATTTATATGACACAGATTGCCCTCCTCCCATTAGCCAGGAATTGGAATAAGGATTTGGCAGGCTGAGGGCAGAGCAGGGGAACAAGGGGGGTGCTGGGTACCTTCCCACACAACAGCCACTTAGCTATTCAGTACTATCATTCTTTCGCTTTGAAATCCCCAAACCGAATTCTCAGAAATCTGGTGGAAAGGGGGAGTGGGGTGGGGGAATTCAACTTTGACATTTACCCTATTGTAAAAAGATGACTGTGTTTATTATTCATACTCACTGAAAGATCCTTGCCTTGCAAAGCCCCACACATGCCAAATTAGCCAGCTTTAAATCACAGATGTAAGTTTTATAATAAACAGTTCTACTGGTGTGTATTGAATGTACTAGCCAGAATTCCTATGACACAACCAGAAACATGTGCTATATACAAGAGGTCTATAGAACTATGTACATATAGAATCATTTTGAGCTCTATAAAATATCCCATGACTTCAAAGCTATAGCGTGGTGGTTATTTTTCTGTAAGTCTGAAGATCTCATGGGCTCTTCAACACACCCTCCTCTTCTCTCTTTTTATACTATAATATTCTACAGTAGCAAATTAAAAAAAAAAAAAAAAGAACTACAGCTCCCAGAAATGTGACTGCAGCATTCTGATCGATAATCTCGGGGAGGTGGAGGGTCTCGAAGTGAGGCTCACCTCTGAAACCGTCAAATGTTTCTCCCTAAATTAACTTGAGCATGGGGGAGGGGCACGTCCCCCTTCTTTCTGGGGAGACCTTTGGCCCGCCTAGGAGCAGGGGAAAGAAGTGAGATGAGCGGGGGAAGGCATCTGGCCCGGAAGGCATTTTAAGAAGTATTAATGACATGTCACCGCTTTCCCCCCACCCGTGCACAGCCCCGTTTCTTTGTCGCCCTGGCAGTCGCACCGCCTGGCAGCCAGGGGAGGGTAGAAGCCATCGGTCGCCTTTGTGCCCATTGCGACTGTGATTCCGTCTGGGGGGATTAAAAGTTGCTGGGCTGCTCCTGTCACTAGCCTACATGGCTGAAAGGAAGGGAGGCGGGGAGGGGGACCAGGGGACCTAGGGCGCAGGCAGAAAGGCAAGCAGGGCAGAGGGGGAAAGGAGGCTGGCAGCAGCCAGGAGGGGCCCGGGGGTGGGGGCTCACCCTTGTGCATGCCGGTGTAGCGGTCCTTGAGCACGGTGAGCTCGTAGATCTTGCCGAACTGCTCGAAGAGGGGCTTGAGGTCCTTCTCCTCCAGGTTGCGGGGGATCTGCCCCACGAACAGCTTGATGGCATCCAGGTCCTTCATGCTGTCCGGCTGCGCGGGGGGGTCCGAGGAGCTGCTGCTGCTGCTGCTGCTGCTGCTGCTCATGGGGGAGGCTCTGGGCTGCAGGAGCTGCGGCGGCTGCTGCCTCCTCGCCTCGCCCTCGCTGAGTCTGGCCATTCCCCGAGCCCGGCGCAGGATGCGGACGGGGGAGGCAGGGGCTCCCAGCTGGAAAGGGCTCGCCCGCCAGCCGCGCCAGCATCAGGACCACAAAGGCCGCTCCGCGGGGCCCCCTGCCGGCCGCGCCCGGCGCTGCAGCCCCGGCCGCCCGAGGGGCCTGCGGGCCGAGCGAGGCGGGGCGGCCCCGGGGAGATGCGCTGCGCCCCGGCCGGCGGGACGGGCCCTTCCCGGGACAGGGCCAGCAGGGGCTGGGGTAGCCGCTGCAGGCCGAAGGAGGACCTGGCCTCCTCTTGGTCCTCGCGTCCTCCCGCCGGAGGGCAATTTAAAAAGCCCTGATTTGGGGGTCAAGGATGCTGGGAGACCCCAGAACAGCCTAGTTTTAGGGGGAAGCGTGCCAGGGCCCCCTGAAACCTGGGGCATATGACCTGCCTGCTGCATCTTCTCCATGTGGCCTCCTTTCTGTGCTTTGGTTGCTGGTAACCCTAACTGGGATGCACCTGAGAAGCCAAACACGGCACCCAGGTGCCAGGTTTGGAAATAATGCTAAAGAGGGAGGATGGGGGCAAGTCCCAGCACCAGTCTCCTCTGGACTTGAAATTAGGGAGGGGGTAGGGGGAAGTGAGGGGGGTAGTGGGGGTGCTCACTAAATTGGTATCACACTGTTAGTAGCTGACAACTGGAGGGGCGGTGGGAAATTCAGGGAGGTGTAGGGGAAATCCCCGAGGCCCACTCTACCACGCTGGGGAGAGGCGCTCACAGTACAGCAGGGAGGACTCCAGGGATCTGGGAGCCACAGCCCTTTCGTTCCAGTCTGGAGAAAGCCTGAGGGCCGGAGCCGGAGAGGAGGAGGCCTAGGAAAACCCATGGACGCTGGGCATTTATTCTGTAAGCTCGCCATCTTCAAAGTGGGATTTTTCTCCCACAAAAGCTCATGTGATAAATAAATTCATTAGTCTTTAAAAGGGCCCCAGGACACTGCCTTTGTTTTTGCTGAACTAGACCACGGGTCCCAAACTCAAATCAGCTGCATGAGGACTAGCATGTTAGTCCGAGGACCAAAACAATGAAATCTTTTCATGCAACGATATTGCAGCTATCGGTAACAATAGTGTTGTTGCAGGCCCCAGGAAATAGCTTTAGGGGCCACGTGTCTGAGACCCCTGAACTAGACTAACACAGCTGCCCCTCTGGAACTGGGCAGAAAAGAGGTGACCATACTCACCCCTGACAGGTACAAAAGCATGATCCAGAACAGAAAGTGGCATACCCAAATTTTGCAGACTGGAGGAAAAGGATGCCATCCAGAATGACACAGCCAGGAAAATCAAATAGGGCTAGGGAGAGCGAAACAGGAGGGGGGAATCAAGTACTATCTGAAGAGCAGAGTCCAGAATCATGCTGACTGGAGAGGAAAGAAAGTCCAGAGTCTTTCAGCCTGGAAAGAGGGTGCTGTGTACATCATCTCAGCAGGGCAACAGAGACGGTCTAGGTTGGGGCTGGCAACTCAAAAAGACGAGCAGCTATTTTTAAAAATTCCTTCAATAACCAAGTGTTTTGAGAGCCACAATGGGTGTAGCCTCCTGGCGGGGGGAGTTGGGCCAGGGCACCAGCTGCTGGGTCCCCTGGTGGGGGGTAAAGGGAGCCTGGAACTAGGAACGGTCTCCACAGAGGGTCCCCTGGTGGTGGTGGGGGGAACCTAGAGCATGGTGCAGATTGCCCACAGGGTCTCCCAGTGGCAGGGGGATCAAAGCTGCAAGGGGACAGTCAAAGAGCCACATGCAGCTCTGAAGCTGCACGTTGCAGACCCCTGATCTAGAATACGTTGTGTGGACTTCACTGAAACCACACAGGTCTTTGAAGACTGGAAAGAGGACTGTGTGCTTCACAGACAGGTACAGCCCACAGCTCTGCCAAATCCTGGAGAACAATTTACAACAACATAAGCTGGATTGGAGCCCCACACACTAGAACCTTGCAAATGGGGAAAGAGGAGCATCTAATCTAGAGACCCAAAAGCATCTGCAGCTTGGGTAAGAAAGCCATAAAAAAGCAGGCAACCTGGACCACACATATTTGACTGCTTCTTTATTGACAAGTAGGAAATGGTAACCTAAAGATTTTTTTTTTCAGTTATGTGTTGAAAATGTAAGGACTAATTTTGAGAAGTACCAAGCCTCAGATGGAGCTAGTGGGAGTTGTGGATACTCAGCACCTAGGAAAAATCAAGCCCGTGGTTCTTAGATTGTAAAAGAGGCTTCTGTGTCTGGTGTTTCCAAGGTTCCTATAACTATAGTGTCTCTGTGCCAGCTGTTGGTGACTATGGACACTAGCATTTTCTACAAAATAAAGGTCCAATCACAATTCATACCAGAGCTGAGAGGTAAAGACAGATGAGAGGAATATCTTCCTATTGAATCAGTATCTGAAACTGCATTGTTCGTACCCGTCCCCCTCACCCCTCCCCAATGCTACCGAAGCACCATTGTCTGTAGGCAAAGAGGCAATTCAGGCTAGAATATTTATTCATGGAGTCCCTCCCCAAAGAAGGAAGCAGGTGGTAATACAGCAGAATCACACCCTACAACACAGAGCTGTTTGGGTGTGTTGTGCTGAGGCTGAAGGGAGCTGGAAGCCAACTTGCTCCATGCAATATGGGATATAATTTCCCTGGGGATATTCAATTCTCTTTATAAAATTGGTCTGCCACAGCTAGGCCCTCGTCCATACTGCAGCCAAATGGTTGAAGATGTTCATGCTAACCATGTTTAAATACAGTTTTTCTAGCCAGATGGGTTCCCCTGACCACTGTGAAGGTTTTTTTTGTTTTGTTTTTTTAAATGGCTGTGTTCTCAGACTCACATTGCACACTATTTAGAAGATGCAGTTCTACCTTCAAATATAGCTGGTGTGCTGCCCAGCACACACACACTCTTCCTAGGACACAAGGTTGATTTGCCGTTTCTTCCCTGTGGACACCGTTTACCATCACCCTAACACAGCACCCATGTGGCACAGTCATAGCTCATATCTCCACAGCCATGCGCTCTCGCCTGGCATTCTTCCACAGCACCACTGAAGATAAATGGCTTATCTACCCTAGGGTTGGGAAAGAGGGAGGGAGCTTGTTTGTTTTAAACACAAATGGAATGATATGCAGAGGTGCTGGGAACCCATTGACTTCAGCAGGAGCCATAGGTGCTGAAAATATCAGGCCAACCGGCTTTGCAAAAGGAGTGGGAAGCTGGCACCAAAAAACCCTGCTTTGTGGCACTGTTAGAAGCGTTTTGTCACCTTCCAGGACTCTCACCCTGAATCCTGCAGATAAACCGAAGCAGTGATTTGAAGAGGGGAGGAGGGGAGCACAGTATCCAACACGTAGCAAATGCAACACATCTTCACACTAGGAAATGCAGCAGCGTGCGCCACAAACCCTCCCCCCTGAAACTCTCACACCTGCCTACTCATATTGAGATGCTCTCCCCAAGTGCAGGTGTGATCAAACACAGCCAACACTTTCAAGTCTGTTTAACCCTGAAAGCAAGAGCGACAGGCTCCAACCCTGGTGATGCCATGGCCTCAGAGCTGGTTCAGTGCTGTCAAACCTGCAGCTGTAAGGAAGGCCACCGCACCACGTAGAGGGTAAAATGCTAGTGTGGTGTCAGGGTTAAGTACCCACTAAGACACAGCATGAACTGAAAACTCAGGGGCTGGGGAGGACACCCAAGTCCCCCTGGGGAACTAGGGTCTCCCCCTTCAGCTCAGCCTTGGTCATCTCCCTGTCCTCAAGCTTAATGGGAAATCTCCATCTACCATTCTTCTAATCCCAGCACAAATACGCTACAGTTTGGGACGTTCTTCTTTCAGCTCTGGCTGCTCCCCCACCCCCACACGCACCTGAATTTCCTATCCTCTGGGTTGGTAGGTGAGAGAATTTTGTACAACTGGGCAGTTTGCAGCTGGGGATTTCAATCAAATACAGCTGGACAATACTGACTTATGTAACCTGACCAGAGTCCATGGGCCAAGATCTCTCAATGAGTTTTAGTAACAGAGCAGCGATTAGAGCTGTCCCCATAGAGGCATTTTGACTTTGAAGTCAACATCATTCCTAAAATCAGAATAAAAATGAAAAGCAATGTCTTCGCCACACACCACTTCTCTCCCCAATCCTTTGTTTAACAGACCACAAGAAAGCTGCTATCACCAGCCTAGCCACTAATCCTAGCATTGAAGAGTCTATCTGTGGGAAGAATATACCCAGTGTCTTTTGGCGTCACTCTGCCCAGAAATAATACAGCCATCACAGCTGGGAGAGTAAGAGAGGAATGAGAATATTGCTGGTAAATAATAAAGTATAGCAGCTGTCAGTCTTCCCAAAATAATTCACAGAATAAAGGTAGAGAATTGTGTGTCAGAACAGAAGCATTATGGAATAAATAATACAAAATAATAGTTGTAGAATTACTATGAATATCGGAGGGAGACAGGAATTTAGTAGTTATTTGAAAGGAGAAAAGATGGTTGGTTTTCGAATGAGATCAACAAGACAAGAAAATCCAGACGACTAGCGGAAAGAACAAGTCTCTCATGCTAGACAGAGGGAAGACTGCAGAGAGGCACAGAAAAGGAGGCTAACTAACTTCTGTGGATGATTGAGCACCAAGGAGAACTGAGCAGATTCTGTCAAAACCTGAAAGGAAAGGCAGCCCTTTAAAAAGTTGTTAAGTGAAAGAAAATTCTGCCCAGTGCAGGCAAAAGAAGTTTACAGGTAAGCAACCCTCCGGTTTTATTTACAGGTGAGCTTTAGCCAAGATCTGGAGGCCCTGTCCTGAGACAACGGTGTCAACGAGTGGTTGAACATCAGGTTCTGGATCTGTGAGGTTCATTTAACATTAGAAAATCCTACAAACATTCTGCAGCACCTAAGGGCACCAAGGAAAAGAGAGAATGTGAGCTGGATATTTGTGATCTTCACACTCTGCAGAGCCTGTACCAGAAACAAGAATTGTTGCAACAGCTTACAGAAAGCATTAGAGATCAAGATATCTAAGCAGTCCATTTTCCCTCACCCACCATTCCCAAGAAAAGGGTAATAGAAAGTAAGTAGACAATTTTGGCAGAAGACTTTCAATTAGGGTTGTATCTATTCCAGAGCAAAGGTATTGTAGGGAAATTAATCAAGACTTGTCAAGCTAGTAGCTTAGAAAACATCTTTGTGGGGGAGAGCACAGAAAATATGAACATGCTTACCTCTTGGCTTATTTACCAAATATCTACTGTCTACCTGTTAGGTATCCTGATCAGTTTGGAGTGAGCCTTTAAATATTTTTATCTAAGCGACAAACCAAAACCAAACCAGTATTAAACTGAGTGAATTTATAAGCGCAAGCTGTATTTTTACAGTAAATGGATTGGAAATAAACGTCCATCAATAACTGCTGGGTATCTTTCTGATCAGAAACAGCCGTTCCTCGAGAATTTTTTAAAAAAACAAACCTTGTTACATTATAAACTAAAATACAGGGCTGTTCACTGACTTCAGGAATTCAACACTTTTTCTCTGATCTTCGAGTTCTCAACTGAGGAAATAGCCAGCCAACAAACATCAAAATAATCTCAAAACCACAATGCTCCTTCAAGCCCCCCCCCACTCCCCCAAAATGTCCATGCGCTCAGAACTGTGAATTTCAGTGCTCTTCAGCATTTATTTTGCTAACAAAGTTTACTTATATTTTACTGAGTTAAATTTTAAGCCCTATTTATCTGATGTTTATTTTCTCTCTCTGACCATAATAAAATTGCTACAGAAGATAGAGGGAGAAAGGATGGTCTTTTGCTCATGACACATTCTGCTGCAGGAGAGTTGGGTTCCATTCCTAACTGCTACTAATTTGCTGTGAGAGACTTTGGGAAATTCAGCCCCCTTGGTTCTCCTGCTCTACACCCTCAACATTAATACCAGTAAAAACAACAAAAGTCCTGTGGCACCGGGCATAAATGTTCGTGGGCTCCCACCCACTTCATCAGATGCATCTGATGAAGTGGCTGGGAGCCCATGAAAGCTTATGTCCAAAGAAATTTGCTGGGTTTTTTTAGATGTCACTTGATTCTTGTTGTCTTTGCTTTATACAGACTAACATGACTGTCCCTCTGGAATTAATACCTGTATTCACATATGCAGAGTATCAACCAAACTCTTGCCTCCCCACATCTGTGTTTGTAAGGCCATCGCCCATCACCTCAAATTAGTGTCTTTCTGCATAGCCCCACATAGAGGGTCACTCTCGGGCAGGACTCCACAGCACCGCTTTAACTTTTGCTGGGAGCTACATCAGAACGAGTCAGAGCTAGGAAGGTAGAATAATGACTTAAAAATCACCTTTACCATACACCAGCTTGGGTTCTGGTGTTTGTGCTATATCTTTTAAATAATACAGCACATGGTCCATTTAGACTAAGATCCCTGAGGCAAAGACCACACCATTTTATTAAGTACCTAGCACACAGTGGGCACCATATAATGAAACTTCTGCAAGTGCCCCCATGCTTTCTTACTCATCACCATATCCAATTCAACTGCCCAGAGTACTTTCAAAATTACCCCGATTCACTCCAACTACTAGTCTTTTTGTTCTTCCTAGATACTCACTTCACTGCTCTGCTCTCAGCTGTCTGTTCCCTTCCCATCATTCTCCAGGCAATCTTCCCTCCTCCTCCTCTTTTACCTTTAGCTTCTGATGGAGGAGTGTTTTATTACATCATGTATTAGCAATGGCTGCAGAAGTAAGGTTGCAGCATAAAACATGGTGGCTGTCAGATATGTTGTAAATTGAGTCTGGTACCCAGGTGCATGCTCTTGATTGCTAGAGCACAAAAGGCTTGAGTGGGGCTCGGTTCCAGCTGGAGGAAGGATGGTCCAGTAGTTAGAAGGCTAGTGTAGGATCTGGGAGAGCCAGGTTCAATTTCCTGCTTTATCAGAAACTGCCTGTGTGTCCCAGGACAGTCACTTAGGACCAGCTCAGTATTTAGAACCACATCTTCCATTAAAATCAATGCATGTTAGGAACTTCAATTCATCTAAGGATCTGACCCTTGTTCCCCATCTGTAAAATACAGATAGTAGCACTTCCTTACTTCACAGGGGGATTGTAAGGATAAATATATTCAAGAGTGGAAGGAGCTCAGATACTATGGCAACAAGGGCTACATAAGTACCTAAAATAGAATGTGAGCATTAGATGCTGAGAGGTTTTGCTTGTCCCCCAGTTGATTAATGGTATTAAAGTTTGTTTAGCCTTAAATAATGAAGACACTCATGGTACCTGTTTAGTGTTGGACGTGGGTAGTTTTACTGTGATTTTCCTCTTCATGAGGGCTGAGGGGCAAAGGAAGAGAAGGTTCTCCCTTCTTAGGCTTTTAATTTCCCTCTTTAGTAACTAGATTTATGGAGTAATTACTGCCCCTCTGACAGAATATATGATGGAGCCGGATGCCTTTGAGTGGCCCGCACTACTTACTGTGTTCTGCCAAGATAGGTATCTCATCAATTCTGTACAGCAAAAAGTTTGTTTTTTTGGAGGGGGGAGGTTTAACAGATTAAACTCCAAGGCACGGCCACTGCTCAACCACTCATTTTCCCTTTGTAAGGGAAATCTGACACCATAACACACCTAAGAGAGGATTAAAACAGGATCATCAGCCACATGGAAGACTACACATTTTTTCATAATGCAAACAAATTTATTGTGCATATTCATCCTCCACACTATTTTTTTGTGCTAAAGTGCTGCAATCCCCTTCTTCAAGGGAGAGTGGGGGGGGAGGAAGCATTCCAAAACACAAAAACTACTCGAAATAGCCAGAATGATGTAGGCAGAGTTTCCAGGGCCTAGATGAGGTAGGAGTGCGGCAAGTAGGTGGCTGGACTGAACTCCTTACTAAATATTCATTCAAGTGGAAGACTGCAACAGATGCAGAGCAGCTAGACAGCTCTGCATGAGAGTCAATAGCTATTTAGCTCAAGAAATGCCAGTTAGAAGTCAGGCTCTTCCATGCAGCAAATCATTGATGGGATCACTCGCTAGACAAGGCATTAGGAAAAAGAAGGGGCTGAAGATACTGTGTCTTTTGGCAAAACTGAATCTAGGTTTATGAATTTGTTCCATGTTATATTTTAAAATCTTACAGCAAGCTCTAGCCCCTGGAGTATTACCACAATCTAAACAAATGAACCTTTCCCCCAGGAGGGACTCAAATGCAAAATAGCAACGGGGGGGGGGGGACAGGATTAAGTAAACTACATCTTAGAATTTCTTGACTGCAGCATCAATATCCGGAATGATCTCCTTCAACTGGTTCCACTGTTCAGCAGAGAGGGCAATACCTAGAAACAGCAAAGAAGAAGAATTGCAGAGACATGACTGCAGAGCCAGGCAGAGCATCATCAGCAAGTTCTACAGTCGAGGTGGCTCCATCAGGGCAGTTACAGAAGAAAAATTTATGATCTGAATAAGATCCCAGAATAGAAACTGAGGCAGTCTTTAGAGTAAAGCATCTCATGTTAACACACTCTAGCATCTGTGAAATGTCTGCTTCTGTGGTACTCAATTAGTAGTACTGTATAAATACAGAGAGCTGTAACACTCTTGTGAGAGGGTAGCTCACATTTTAGAGATGGGAAGTGGAGGTAAAGAGAGGTAAACCAGTAAATGGCCCAAGGTCACAGTAAAGCTGTGTGTCCTTAATCTTAGTTCCTGTTCAGCAACTAGAACAGTATCCCATATATAGGGCAAATGGATAACTTCAGTCACCGAATCTATGACTAACAACATTTGCTATGATAGTCTTAATCTGGAGGAATTGGATTCTTTTTAGCTCCTTAGACAGGACCTAAATAACCACCCACAGAGATAAAGCCAATGATGTATTGGCCTTTTCCATGGAAAATAAGCATGGTAAAGGGGGTGCTGATTTGGTTCCACCCAGAAGCTGTCCTTCTTGTTACTTTTGATTTTGCTCAGGAAACATGTCCTGATGCTTAGTCACAAATTTTATTAAGTTCTAGACAAACATCGGTGGCTAGAGACACTCTGCATCAAAACAAAAAGACAGCATTCATATGAACAGTCCTCTACAGACCCAGGTTCTAAGTATCAGATGAACAAATCTTTGGTCTTGTATTCTGGATGAGTTTCCTACATGATGCAAAGAGTTTAATCCCCTTCTGTCCCCCACTTCCCTTAGATTGGCAAAGAAAGGTTTCTGGGATCTGTTCCTTGCCTTTCATTATCGGCTAAGCTGTTTGCTTCAAGTGAGTAATGTACAGTAGTAACTTCTTTGAAGGAAATTAATTTCTGGAGGGTAAACCATGCTTAGTGTTCGAGGGGCAAACCAAGCTGAAAGAAATTCATCTGCAGAGACACAAAATCAATAATGAGAACTGAACAGTTCCTGGGAAGTTTCATGTAACTGAATCTCTGCTGAATAGCCCAGCGTACAGGGCAGAGGAGTGGAATGACTTACAGATGTGGCCTGGGAACATAGAGTCAAGTGAGTCAACTAAGCAAATCACTGTCAGCCGGAAAGCTGCCTTGTAAAGGGCCACAAATGAACATTAACTCAGTAATGGTAGAGAAGCTCTGGAGTGAACGATGCCCCTGTTCTACAGCTGCATTTAAACTACTTTCCAGGCTGTCTCTCTCTTTTGTTTATGTCATATAAAAATTACCCAGTCATATCATGTTGCTGTAAGGACCACATGGTTCTTTAACAAAAGGCCACCCAAAGTCTGTTCCACTGAGGGGCTGCACCAGGCAATTTGCCAGGAACCTGAGGTATGCACCTCATTCAGCACACTGCAATCTTCCTTGCTTTAATAGAGAGGAATAGCCTGAGGGATTATGAAATCCTAGTGTCTGTTCAGATTGAGATAGACTATCATATTCTGAGATCCTGCAGTTCCTGATGATGACTGCACTTCCATGTTAAAAGATTAGGGTGACTGCAACCTTTCTGTGCCAATCTAGGGGAAGTGGGAGACAGAAGGGGAATTAAACTCTTTGCAGCAGGTAGAAAATTCAGTCAGAATACAAAAGATAAGATTGATCATCTGATACATTAGAACTTGGGTCTGTAGGGGAGCGTTCATATGAATGCTGTCTCTTATTTTGATGCAGTGTCTCAAGCTACTGCTAAGTTCCAGAAAGGTAGCCGTGCTAGTCTTTTCAGTAAAACAAACCAGGAGTCCTGCTGCACTCTGTTTGAATTGATCTTGTGACCCACCCTCCTCTGATGCACATACACACCTAACAAACTACAGTTTCCACTTCAAGCCTCTGATGAAGTAGGATTGTGTTCACCAAAGCTCATGCGATAACTAAATTTGTTAGTCTTTAGATGTGCCACAGGACTCCTTGTTTACCCAGCCACTGATGTTTGTCTAGAACAGTGGTTCCCAAACCTTTTGGCTTGAGGGCCACAGATATCTTTACGGCCCTAAGAGCCACCAGCCTCTTCCTCTCCATCCCTCTAACAGGCAGTTTGCCTTTCTGGGCAAAGATCTCCCATCTCCCTGGCTGCAACAGGGAAACCACACATATCCTGTAGCTCTGTGCACTATCTGGCTCCCGTCTGCAGCCAGGGAGGCAGAAGATCAGCGCTCCCCTCCCCTTCCTCTGGCTCCAGCAAGGGCCCTAGCACCTATGGACCTAGGCAGAATGCTTTGCTCTGTTCCCTGCTACAGCCAGGGGGGATGGGACCACTAATCTCCCATCCCTTTGGTTGTAGCAAGAAGCCTCCATCCATCTTTTAGCCCTGCAGAAACATGCTCCAACAGGGTCCTTAGGCAGTAACTCCATTCTTCAGCCAGCAGGAGGGGAGCCAAGCACCACTTTTGGCCCCTGGGCCACAGCTTGGGAGCCACTGGTCTAGAACTTAATAAAATCTGTAAGACCCCGAAGTTCTAAAAGGCCCTGCATCACCACTGCTACTTTAATGTATATTTCATTTTGTCCATCAGTAGCTGGACACTGGAGAGTCAATGTAAGATACGGTTTTCTACTTTCCTTTGGTGTCTGCCCTGTCTTATTTAACATACTCACTTTCCCCCTGAGAGCTGCTGTTTCTAAGAGAAATAGTTGGAACAAGGGGGAAGGGAAGCGGGGAGGGTGAAGTTTTGTTAAATTTAGATACTACGTTCCTGCACAACGGAGCCTGGTGCTGGCTATCAGAATAACTCAGTCTTCCATCATGTTCCATCTCCTGCCTTTTATCTAATGTTCAGCTTACCTACTGTTCATGTCCTTGCTCAGTTGAAATCCCCCTTCAGAAAGAGGCAGGGAGCCAAGCTTCACAGACTAAGGTCACTGTGCTGGCTGCTCTTTCATTAATAGCCCATCATGGGGCCATGCTGTTCACTTCCCAGCATCAAATGGCAGTGAGAATATTTGAGACTTTCAGGAGATGCTGAAATCATCATTTAAGATGAATGTAAAGTTTCCAGCTCCTGGGTACAAGACTGCCTTAGACTCATTCATGATTTTAATTGTATTGGAAATGAGCCTGACATGAAGCCTAAGTGCCACCTAGTGGAGATGCCCGGTTACCTTTTCTCCCAGGTTTAGTGTCCCCCTCCTTATCTATGTAGAATTCTCGGATATCCACAAGGACCTTCCCCTTAAAACAGTACACTCGGACATAGCGCATCTTCCCGATCTGCAAAGATATTCAGTCACAGTTACAGAATGGTCTGGATTTGATTTGAGGCAGGCTGCAACCAGCTTCACATGCATCTATTTAACACTCCATATTACTCCATCTCATTACTTAAAACTTCACTGGGGCAGCACAGATTGTATTTAACTGGAGAGACAGGCTACACAAATGCAAGACACCAAGAATTCTGATTTAACTAGAATTAACTAATAGAAATGTGTGTGTCCACATGAATGTGTAGTGGGGGTGGGATCTGAATGAAGTGGCAGAGGAAGATGTTTGTAATACTGATATTGTCACTTCACATCAATACCTGGAACATGCCCTCCTCTTCACTCGCTTGCCCCTGACTTTTTGTTGCCACATTGGAAGTTTTGGCCTCAATTTTTGGCTTTTTCTCTGGCTTGGAGGGTATCTCTTTTTTTCTTTTCTGTAAAAGAAGTAGTCACAGTTAAATGCTCCTCTCCCCCCCCCCCCCCCCCCCATTAATCTAGCTTCCAAGCCTATGGTGCTTCCAGATCAATGGTTTTCAAAGCTTTTTTCTCAGGACCCAGCTGAAAAAAATCATTTATGCCTGCAACCCAACATTTACATTTTTGAGCAATGCATTCCAGTCTTTTGATGGCAGCGGCAGGCAGTGCTGAAACCCAGTGCCTGGGAGTCTCCCACCCAGTATGGGGTCCCGACCCTAAGTTGGCAAACAACTGTCCTGGACCATTCAAATGATGGGACTCACACACATCATCAGATGGGATCTGATGTAAGCCACCCACAACACCTTCAGCAAAACACACTAACTGTAACAGTGCCTCAGAAGTTTTATAACATAGCACTGCAGTGTTAACACCATCAGCAATGCTCCATACTTGGAATAAACCTGTCTGCAACCTCTTAAAACTAGTCTTCAGTTAATACAGCAGGACAAAACTATTAATAATCACATTAAAAACTACTTTAAAGGAGCATTCAGGCTGTAAAGTCAAGCCTTCAAAAGTTAGTGCTAAAGCTGTCTGTGCACTCTTCAATCTGCCCCCCTTGTGTGGCTGCATTAAGATACAACCTTTACTTGATTACATTTTTTTTCCAACTAACAGCCATTCAAATCCAGAAAGGAAGGGGAGAAATTCCTCTCTCCGCACCTGCTGTGGCTTTTCAAGTAACAGGAGAAAAACCCCAAAGACACTTGGCTTTACAGGGATGTGAAGTACTGATCCCATGTGACACATGTTGTAAGCATAAGGTTTGCCTCAGTGCCAATGAGCAGCCTGCTTTCAACACTGATACAACAAGGAAAAGGAAACTGAACTGCTGACTTTCACCCCAGAGCTGGCTTGTTATAGTGGTGTCAACTAAGTGACTTCACTGGAATTCAGATTATTGTTTGCATGTCCTCAGAGGACTAACTGAGGCACCTAGAAACACTGGAAGAATGCATGCATCGGAGAGAACACTTGATCTTAGGGAGCAATGTCAGCCTTATTTCCCGACTATACCAATAGTTTTTCATTCTCCGCATCAGATCCACTGTCCGAAGTGGTCGTTTCCACAAGCTCTTTGGACTTGGGCATTCTAGAAGACAAATGCAGAAGCAGCAGGCTCACACTCTTCATTTTCAGTCCCCACACTCAACATTCACAGTGAAATAATCCCCTTCTTGGGCTACTTTTTAGTTCCTAGCAAAGGCAGCTTGCTCCTCCCTGTGACAGCAGAATCACTAGGCTTAACTTCACATGGTGTAAATGACATAAGACCATAACAATGGGATCCCTGCCCCAGGTCCAGTAATCCAAGTGGGCAATTCAATCTTCAGAAGGTATTTCAGAACTATGACTTAATCAGACATCCTGTTCTAAAGCCACATAATGTGGAAGCTGGACAAGAGAAAAAGGAATAAAGAAAAAAAATACAAAACAAGCAACTGGTCCTGGAACACTTTTAAAGACTAACAAATTTATTTATTGCATGAACTTTCACGGGAGAGAATTCTACTTTGCCAGATGCTTGAAAATGAGGTGGGATTTCTCCCCATGAAAGCCCATGCGATAAATAAATGTATTAAGTCTTTAAGTGACACCAGACTCCTTGTTCATTTTGATTTTGTTCTCTCCCACTGAAGCTTATGGGATAAATAAATTCATTAGTCTTTAAAGGAGCTGCAGGACTCCTTGATTGTTTTGCTGAATTAGACTCACATGGCTCCCCCTTTGGGGCTGACAAATAAGGAGCCTGGAAAAAACAAACAAGGAGTCTGCCGGCACTTTTAAAGACTGACAAATTTATTTACTGCATTAGCTTTTGTGGGAGAGAATCCCACTTTGTCAGATGCCTTGTGGGATTTTCTCCCATGAAAGCTCATGAATGAATAAATTCATTAGTCTTTAAGAATGCCTCAGGAGGACTCTTTGCTTATTTTGCTGAACTAGACTCACACAGCTAGCTCTGTGGGACATGATGAGCAAGGAGCCTGCTGGCAATTTTCAAAGACTAACAAATTTATTGATTGCATGCGCTTTTGCGGAAGGAAAATCCCGCTCCGTCAGACACGAAGTGAGATTCTTGCCCATGAAAGCTCACGCAATGAATAAACGTGTTAGCCTTTCAAGGTGCCCCAGGACTCCTTGTTTGTTTTGCTGAACTAGACTAACCCGGCCACCTCTTTGGAAGGGAAACCAACTCCTTAGCTCTAACCCACATTTCAGGCCACCTCTCACACATTTGTCGCTACCCCCGGATGCGGCGCAAAAGGAAGAGCCCGAGCGCCTCTCGCCCGGGCTGGGGACCCCCAAAAGGAATGAAGACACTTGGGGGGAGGAAGGGGCACACTGGCGCAGCAGGAAATGGGCAAAGGAAGACAAATGAGGCGGGAGGGTTGGGAGACCCCCAAGCAATCAGCAGCCTGGGGACCCCCAAGCCTGACTCTCAGGCAGCCAACAGCAGGCTGAGTGGGGTGCATTTATACAGGGGGTGCATGAAAGCAGCTGCCCCTGGAGGGGGCCAACCCCCCCAAAGCCACAGGCAGCAGATGGGGGCGCTCTGGGGCGCCCCAGAAAGGGACGGGCGGGGGCCCCAGGCGTGGCACGCGCCAGCCTGGGGGGGGGGCGGGGCGGGGCGGCGCGAGCTCGCGCCTGAGGGAAGCGGGCGACCGTTACAGGCGGGGCGGGCGCCCCTGCGCGGGGGCGGCGGCGGCCCCGTACCTGGCACCAACGGCGCGAGCGGGGCCCAACAGCGAGCGCTGAAAGCCCGCACGCTGCCTCCGCGCCCCCCTCCTAGCGCCGGCTGCTGCCAATCACCGCCCCGTGCCAGCCAATCGTGAGCGCCGACGCGGCCGGGGAAAAGACCCGCCCACTCTGCTGGCCAATCGCTGGGCGGGTCCCGCCTCCCCCCGCGAGGCTGCCCCCTGCTGGGCGGGGCGCGTGGCTGCCCCCTCCCCTGGGCGGGGCGCCATGGCCAGGACGCCTGGGTTCATGTTTTCTCTCCCATAGCCTGGCTGAGCCCAGTGTGGCACCCCCAGCAGGTTCATCCATAGGGGGAGTCTCCAAACCAAGGTCCTTCCCTCTGCGCCTCAGGCCCAGGAGAAGCACCATGGCATCCCTCATTAGGAAAGAGCGTGTCCACACTGAGTCACCCCAGAATAGCTGCTCCTGATTAGCCCCCTCTGGGGATGCCTTGATTTTGGCACCAGTGCCCTAGGACAAATCACGCAGGGGCGGCCGTGTCAGCTTAGTTCAAGGCAAACGAGTCTGGTGGCACTTGTGAAGACTCACAAATTTAGGTACGGCGTGAGCTGTCGTGGAGGAAATGAGATTGTCTCCCACCAAAGCTCATGCGATAAATTTGTTAGTCTTCAAAAGTGCCACCCGCCTCCTTGTTATGACAAATTAGCTTCTGTGGATGTGGACCAAGGTGCTTTTTCACACTTGTCTTAAGCCAAATTAATGTCCTTGGGTAGACAAGAAACTACTCCCCACCCTGATTTGTAGTACTTGTGCAAAGAGAGTTGGCAGCTACCCCAGATTGCTGTAAACAGCAGACAAACGAGGTATTTGGTGGTGTAGCTCTGCCGGTCCCCAGGATATTAGAGTGACAAAGTGGATGAGGTAATATTTTTTATTGAACCAGCCTCTCTGTTGGTGAGAGACAAATTTTTGAGTTTGTAAACCTAAAAGCTTGTCTTGTTTACTAACAGAAAATTGGTCCAATAAAAGATACTGCCTCATCCTGGTTCTCTCTCAACTATATTTGGTATGTAAAGGCATTATAGCAATGAAAGATGTTCCAACATCCCAGATGACCAAAGGCTGTAACCAGCAAGAGGCAGGGAGCTTGCATATTTTAGATTTACAAAAATGTTTGGTGTGACAATGTTTGCTCCAAGAAGTTCCACACTGAAGCATTTTGGTGCATGTAGCTCCAGTGTTTGGTGCCAGTGCTAAAATCAGGTACGTAAAAACCTGCAAAGATCCCCTGGCAGTAGTGGTTTGAAAAACTGTCTCATTTCTGTGTATGGCACACTCTCTACACTACAGCTTGAAGACTAGATTATAAACTACAATGCAAAAGGAACTAGGATTGGCAGACTAGAGATGGCCCCACCTTTGTAATTTTGTCAGTTATATAGCACTTTAGAGACATCCAGTTATCAGCTTCTCAGGACAAGGACAGTATTATCCTCTCTGGACTATGCCTGTGACACCATGCTAGGGGAATATAAATAAGCTAATGTAGAGAATTTCCAAAGAAAAAAGTTTTAATATCCCTGTTTTACAAATAGGGATGCTGAGGCATTCACACACTCACTGGCCCGCCTGAGAGTAGAGAATGAGAAAGTGGCAGAGCTGGAAACACAACTCAGTAGTTACTAATCCACAAGAGGCTGAGCATCATCATGCCTTTGAGGCACTTTTGCTCAATCTCGCTACCCAAAATTATCCCTCACTAACTGCCAATTTATCCTGGCCCTAGTAAACCAGATTATTCTCTTCTTCAGCACAGGTGCACAAGCTTATCTGGCTTGACTGGCATATTGCTGGGGGTTTACTCTGGAAGACTAGGGAGGGACATATTGCCAACTTGTGTTTTGTGCTTGGAATCCAGATACATGCTCCAAGAGGACCTCCCATTTCAGCTGCCTGACCTCAGTTCCTCCATTATATTAAAAAGTAAATCTAGCACTCCTATTGTACACAATGCACACAAGCTGGGTACATCAACAGACTCTCATTGACATCAGTGGAGTTTGGATCACCTCTTCAGAGATCGCTGGAAGCCCTTGAGAGATCACTCATTATTGTCCTATAAACTCAAGGGCTTGCTGCTACAGTGAGGTTAAATCCTCGACATAGGTGCCCATAAGTCAGCCAGAGTCTGAGACAGCTGCAGAAACCAAAACTAACCTCTGCTCCTCTTTCTAGCTCAGGGGTCTGCAACCTACAGCTCCAGAGCTGCATGCGGCTCTTCGATTGCCCCCCCTTTGTGGCTCTGGGCTCCTCCACCCCTGGCACCAGGGGACCCTGAGGCAGGCCCCCTGGCCCAGCTCCCCCATCCCGCACCAGCAGGCTACACCTACTGTGACTCTTAAAACACTTGATTATTGAAAGAATTTTTTAAAATGGTTCTTCTTATCTTTTGGGTTGCCAACCCCTATGTTAATTTTTGCCAAAAAGTTTCACATACACTGACCTGCTGTTCATTTTGGTTATACTCTCCTTCTCTTCCCTCTTTGTTTCACCATCCAGGACATTGCCATACATGACAAATGCATCGCTTAGGCAAGGGGTCTCAAACTCAAATCACCATGAGGGCCGCATGAGGACTAGTACGTTAATCCAAGGGCCGTACCACTGAACCTTTTCATACAACAATATTGCAAATACAGAGGGGACCCGTTTATGCATGGGTGTCGGGGGACAAGCCCCCGGCGACCGCGCGTAAACAGGACTGGAAGGCCTTACCCAGGGCACTGGCCCAGGCCCTGCTCCCTCGCTGCGGGCTATGCCCCCAGCCCCGCTTCTGTGCTGGGGGCTGCCAGCCTGGCCCCAGATCCCCGGCCAGGGACAGGGCAAGGAGTGGCGGCAGCGGTGGCCGCTTCCAGCCCCGTTCTAGGTCCAGCCACCCGCGGCTGTGGCTGCCGCTCCTTGCCATATCCCCAGCCGGGGATCTGGGGCCAGGCTGGCAGCAGCAGGTGCCTGAGGCTGGCTCAGACCCCAGCGCAGAAGCGGGGCTGGAGAGTGGGGCCTGGGCCGGTGCCAGGGGTCCATCTCTGGGGCAGCAACACTCCTGGTCCCGTTTACGCAACACACGTTAATGGGACCCATGCGTTACTTTGGGGCCTTTGGGGGACCGTTACCACGTGTTAATGGGTTCCGCGCACAAACCAGTCGCGCAGTAACAGGTCCCCACTGTATCAGTAACAATAGTCATCGAGGGCTGCAGTAAATAGCTGTAGGGGCTGCATGCAGCCTACAGGCCTTGTGTTTGAGACCCCTTGCTTAGGCACACAAAGAGTAAACAGGTATGTCTGTTGATAATTTTCTTCTACTTTTCAAGAACATTTTTCCTCTATAATGTACATATCCCCAACCAATTAAATGCATTGAATGATTCTGGAAAGAGACAAGAAAAACCCAACAAAACCTACTGAAGAAAATATTAAAAAACCTAAAAACCTGGCAGTGAAAATAAAAACTCTCCTTCATCCAGTGGAGGATGGAGACTGGCCAGAATGGAGTGCTACCTGCCAGCCAGTAAGTGAAATAGTACAAGCCAGGAAGTGTGGTTATTATGAACATGTGCACATGCATGCGTGCGCGCGCACCCCCCCCCCATGCAGTTACTGGGGCCCAGCTTTGTAGTGGTAGCATATGCATGGTCTGATGAACTAGAGCAGTGGTCTTAAACTCAAATCATCACGAGGGCCACATGAGGACTAGTACAGGGTTGCATGAGGACTTGTACATTAGCCTGAGGGCCACACTCCTGAAACCTTTTCATACAATAATATTGCAAATATCAGTAGCAATAATGTCATTGCAGGCTGCAAGAAATAGCATTAGGGGCCATGTCTCTGAGACCCCTGAACTAGAGCTAGTGACACTTGCAGAGGAGAGGACTTTTTTTTTTTTTTCCCCATTAGTGTTCAGAGAAATCCGGATTTCTTTTTGCAGGATCAGGGGCTAAGAGTAAAACTCATTCCTCAGCTGGAACAGCGTCCCCCAGAGCTCGCTCACAGCTGCTCGAGAACAAACAAGACGAGGTGACAGAAGGTTATGTTGGTTATTTCTGAACTGGCACAGTGGTAGATTCAGATCAAGAGCTAACAGATGTGCGATATTAGAAGAAAATTAGGGTTTTGCTCAGGGGTCCCACAAGCAGGGAAAAGGACATGATTTTCAGTTATCCAACT
This sequence comes from Podocnemis expansa, assembly GCA_007922195.1. Taxonomy (NCBI): domain Eukaryota; kingdom Metazoa; phylum Chordata; order Testudines; family Podocnemididae; genus Podocnemis; species Podocnemis expansa. Next base: position 10,855,539 of record ML682020.1, on the reverse strand, counting down.
ACATGGGGCAGAAAACATGCAGCGGTGTTTAAGCTGGACGCTGGAGGATCCATGTCCGCATTGCAGCTAAGGGCAAAGCCATGTCAGAAAGTGAGTTAAGCACTAAAAATATATTGTGACTAGCCCCAGGACTCAGGACAGTGTTAAGCTTTAACTAACTCCTTTAAGCATCTTTTTGGTCTTCAGAAGTGCTGGATCTGACGTCTCTATGCAATTGCTGAATACCCATTAGTTGGGTTTTCCCAGATGAAATGGTTCTGGCAGCTTCATTTAGGAAGCCCAAAGAGCCTGTGGATTGCACAAAACCTAACGAGAATGATAATATTTTGCCAAAAATTAAGGCGACCATCAAGACTGTAATCTAGAACCTCAGTTTTCATGCTCAAAAATATAAATTCAGCTGAAATTGTCCATTCTTTGTCACAGCACAGATGAGGCAGTTTTGCAATTGAGCAAAATTTATGTATATATGTTATGGGTTGTGCAGGGAAGAGAACATACTTCTCCTTTTAAGCAAATTGTGTTTGTTTTGGTGCACATTGTGGGGTTTGTTTGTGATATTTTGCACCCACCCCAAATAGCGGCAGAAATCTAGTTTAAAACTTTCATGCTGGCACTGATCCTGAATGAGTAAGACTCCCTTTCAGTTTGCACCTAGCAGTAGCCAAGTTATATGTTTGAAAAGTCTCTTTTGCACATGCAGAGTATTAAGTTTGGTAACACCAGAAGATACAATGCAATCATAGGCTTATGAATTGCGAGTAGTGTACTTGTGGGTTGGTAGTCAAGGTAGTCGGCTTTTCAACACCATAACCTCTCTTACCTGATCAAATTCTGCTTTAAATTAAGCAAAATTCTGACTGAATTCAAGGGGAGTTTGCTTAAAAGGATTAGTTAAATCTTAATGCAATGCTGAGTTTCAATGCAGAACTGCAAAATTTGGCAAATATATGTAAATCTACTCTACTGCAATTGTTACATGCGTGGCCTCACAGGATGGATTAATAGCTGCAGTGATAACATCTAAAGCTTTTTTTTTTTCCTTCTGGCAAGAGATTATAAAACACAAAAAATAGTGTGGTGATTACAAAATTTCTTGGCAAAAACCTATGTCTGCTGTTCAAGAAGTCTATTCTCCTCAAACCTAGGGACTCAGAATTGATTTTCCTGTGTGCAAAGTAAGGGAGTTACAATTAAAAAAAATATTAAAGTTACAATCAGTTTAAAAATTATTTACAGTAATGTTCTCAGCCATACTGTACCTATTGCATTTTCTATTCCTGTTTTTAAATGTGCAGCGTAAATACATTTGTTTGTAATAATTGAGTTAAGATTGGTATCAGAATCACAACTTTTCCTCTTTCCTGACTTTCAAACTTTTCAATTACCTAATGGCTGGAAACTAAAGGCAGCTAAATGAAGACTGGAGAGGAGATGCAATTTGGGACAGTGTGGGTAATTAGCCATTGGAAGAACTTGCCAAAGGCTGTCGTTGACTCTTCAGCCCTTGAAATCTTTAAATCAAGACTAGACGGCTCTCTACAAATGAATATATTCTATAAAATCTATTTAATTCACAAGGCATAGACTTGATGTAGGAAACATACTAGGTGAAATTTTGGCCTGTGTTATGCAGCTGTTCAGATTCAATCATAACCAGATGACTGGAAGGAACCTTGAGAGGGCCCATTCTGGCCTAAACATCTATGAATAATACAAGTTTTTGCATCTTTAGTATTAAAATGAGGTTACAATTTACTTTGAACATCTCTCACTCTCCATAGCTTAGTTAGAGAGACACATTCCACTTATGCTTCTGTGCTTAATTTATTTCCTGAGTCCACTAAAGATGTGTGGGATGTCTATACTGCTTTATAACCAGATTGCTACAATTCACAGGCCAAAGGGTAGGAGGACAAACAAGGAGTCCTGTGGCACTTTTAAAGATTAATAATGTATTTACTGCATGAGCTTCTGTAGAAGAAAATCCCACTTCATCAGATGCTTTGAAGATGGGGAGCTTATGGAATGGGAGGAAAATAAATGCAGGGAAGTGTAAGTTATAGGATCAGGTCAGACTGTTAGAGCAAATCAGAGCAGTAGTTTAGATTCAAACACTGGGGAACAGCATCTAGAGGAAGATGAGGCCCAATCACCTGTTGTAATGAGAGAAAAATCCATAGTCCTTATTTAGGCCAGAAACAATCTTGTCAGATTTGCATATGAATTCAAGTTCTGCCATTTCTTTGGAGCTTTGGTTTGTTATTCATTTATTTGAGCACAGCTATTAGCAAATCATCAATGGAGTGATTAGGAATATTGAAGTGCTCACCTACTGGTTTTTGAATGTTGTGATTTCTGATGTCCGATTTGAGCCCCTTTATTCTTTTGTGTAAACTGTCCTGTTTGTCCAATATATAAGGGGAGCAGGCATTTCTGGCACATGATGGCATAAATCACAATGGTAGCTGAGCAGGTGAATGAACTCTTGATGGAGAAGCTGGTTTGATTAGGCCTTGTGATAGTGTCTTTTGTATAGCTATGTGGGCAAAGTTGGCAATGTAGTAGGAGAGGCTCTCATTCCATAGCAGCAGCCTTTACGCAACAAAATGTCTTCAGTGTTTAGTATACTGGCCATGTATATAGCACTGCACCTGTCTTTATAGGTAGAGAAACTGAACAATGGTTCAAACAGGCTCTGTCCATTGCAAAGTGTAAGTATTTCTGCAATGTGCTAAGTTTTGTATCTCTACTGCAGCAGATAAAGTTGATTAGGATGCTGGCAGCATTTGTCACACACCTGCATTTTATTTAAGGCATAATCTTTTCTCAGCTGCATGAACTTGGTTACCCACTGTAATCATTTCTCTACCAGGCAAAGCAAAATCCTTACAAGTCAAAAGCAGAGACAGGGCACAGAGCTAGGTTAAGTATGGGCCATGCCCTTTGGAAATAACCTCATAAAGGATTTTATCTATTAAACTGAAGTTGGATCACTTTCTGTACATATCTTATGTTTGGGAAGATTAACCAGATACAATGAAATCTGAACATGCCTGGCACTGCAGCATCACTTTGTTATTACAAACCAACCCAAAGGACAACATGAGGACCAGTTGCCTGAATTTGTAAGGGAAACCCAGCAAACTTCCCCAGCCACACAAAGCTATAATTTGAGGGATATACAAAAGGAGGATTAGGGTGCAAGACTACATTCAGCCTGTTAGATCCCTAGGCTAGAGTCACTGTCTACGTCTACATATAAAGCTTAGTTCAGACTTGCTTAGTCTGAACTAAGTAGTTCAAAGTTAATTCAAACTAATCGTGGTTTTTTGGCTCAAACTAGCCACGCTTTTTTTAGTTTGAAATAAAAAAAGCGTGGCTCATTGGAACTAAAAAGTAGCTCAGACTAAAAAACCATGGTTAGTTTGAACTAACATGGCTACATCATGCTAGTTTGAACTAGCCAAAGCAGCAAGCTCAGACCAAGAAGTTAGTTCAAACTCTTACTGTTCCAACTAACTAGTTTGAACTAAGCTTTGGCTAGTTCAGACTAAAAAATATTTTAGTTTGAACTAGCCAAAGGCTAGTGCAGACATAGCCACTGTGACCAGTTTGACCTCCTGTAGAAGATAGGCCCTAGAATTTTCCCAAAATTATTCCTAGAGAATATCTTTAGGGTGAAAAAAAAAAAACAACTCCATCTTGATTTAAAAATCCAGTCCTAGAGAATCCATCATGACCCTCAGCAAATTGTTCCAATAGTAATTGCCCTGTCTGTTAAAAGTTTACACCTTAAACAGATCAGAACATGGCAGCTCTTTCTTCTTCAGGTGTGAGGTTATAATCCTGCTATCTTGATTTTGTGAACATATGAACACTTTGGTATCAACACAAGCACTTTGAGCAGCAATGCATCTATTGGTAGTTGCCATCAGCTGAACGTCCTGTTTATGAAAACAAACAAGGAGACTTGTGGTACTTTTAAAGACTAACAGATTTGTTGCATGAGCTTTCATGGGAGAAAAACCACTTCATCAGATGCATGATATAAATTTGTTAGTCTTTAAGTGCCACAGGACTCCTTGTTTGTTTTGCTGAACTAGACTAACAGTTACCTCTTTGATACTTTCTATAGTGAGAGGCACACCTGAATAGTAAATTGAGTCTGGAGAGAACACATCTTATCCCCCCCCCTCCGCCCCCCTTTTGAATGTGTATTGAAACCACATGCCCCTACCATCCTCGTTTTAAGGTAACTGTTACTCCATTCTTACACATTGAGGAATTTCTGATATTGGTTTCCCACCATGCAAGGAGCACTAAAGGGTGGGTTTAACATTAAAACCTTGAAGGGATCAGAGTTGTAATCAAGAGTTCATGCAGGTGGAGGTATTTCTCACTCCTAGACTTCAGTCTCTTCTTGTCTTGAAGATGGCAGAGTGGCCTTCTGTTCATTTCTGCCTGTGATTCATATATCTTACATTAGTGTGAATTGAAGTAGGTTTGCTAATGACTTGCCTCCTCCTAGCTGTTCTAAATGGAGTAATGGTGTCAGAACAAGCCTGATTAAATAATGAGTTAGAACATGGACAGAAGCAGGAGTTAAAGTAAGGCAGAATGCACTGAAATGGTGTTCCAGGGCCCACTATTTTTCAGGGCTCAGCATTCTAGGGTCCCTAAAAATAGAAAACGGAGCCAGACGCCTGCGTTCCAGGGCCCATTTAAAAACACTGGGCACCAGAACACAGCATTCTGGCTGTTTTCTATTTTTAGGGCCCACCAAATGCTAAGCTCCTAAACATAGCAGGCCCCAGAACACTATTACAATGCATTCTGGCAGGGCAGGGAGCTTTTAAATCTCCCACCCTAAGCCTGCTCTGACTGAGCAGTCAGAGCCTCTGAGCATGCTCAGTCAGAGCAGGCTCAGGGCCAGAGCCTCAGCCCAAGTCAGGGCCAATCCACAATGACATGGTGGCCAGGTAAAGGGGCCCGGGGGGACGGGGGGGGGGGGGGCGCGGGGGGGGGGGGGGGGCCCCCCCCGCGCAGGTACAGGTGAGCTGACCCACCAGGGAATGGGCAGGGGGGGCCGACCTAGGGCGGGGGGGCAAAAGGGCCCCGCGTGGCAGGGGCCCGCGCCCCCCCCCCCCCCCGGGGGGGCCGGGCAAAGGTCCAGGGCCCCAATGATGCGCCAGGGGCTGGGGCCAGTCGCGGGGGGGGGGCAGGCATATGGAGAGCAACAGCTGGGGTGGGTGAAGTGGGCCCAGACCAGCATGAAGTGGGGTTGCTAATTTAGACTTTAACCTCTGGACAGGAGACTTTTTTTGGGGTGCAGAGCACTCACACTGCAATAGTTATAAACTTGTACGTGATCAGTAGGGACTTAAAACCTTCAGAGCACTACCTGCCAGACTATCTGTATTGGGCATGCTCCATTCTAGGGATGAAAAGGACTTTCCATGCAATTGTTCCTCCCAGCTGCTGAGGGCAGGGTACAAAATGTTACAGGACATAAAAGCTAAATGACATGCAAGTTTTTCCTCCAATTATTTTAAAGCAAGAAGGAAACAGACTTCAAATCCAGACTGGGCAGTGAGCTGAGGCTAAAAAACACCCCACAGCACCTATTTTAAGAAAGTATCCAAGAGCCAGCAATAAAGAAGTCTCTCATCTAGGGCCTGATTTTCTGGAATTTTGGGCACCCATGCTGCCATCTAATGTCAGTGGGAGCTCTAGAAACTCCACAAGTGCTTCTGCTAATCAGGCCCCTGTGAACCACAAAGCTTGGCAGTAGTGTGAAATAACACTCTGAAGGGCCTTGGACAAGATGCATTTTCTCATCTTTAAAAGGAAAGTGTTTGAAATGTAGTCCTTTGAACTTGTGGACATACTGTATGTGCACAGGAACTACAGAAAGTACTTTGAAAGTGAGATTCATAGAATCACAGAATCCTAGGGTTGGAAGGGACCTCACAGGTCATCTAGTCCAACCCCCTGCCAGAGGCAGGACCACTCCCACTAAACCATCCCAGTCATGGTTTTGTCCAGCCGGGCCTCAAACACCTCCAAAGATGGAGACTCCACCACCTCCCATGGCAGCTCATTCCAATGCTTCACCACTCGCCTAGTAAAAAATTTTTTTCTAATATCCAGCCTCGACCTCCCTAACTGCAACTTGAGACCATTGCTCCTTGTTCTGTCCTCTGTTACCACCGAGAACAGTCAAGCTCCATCTTCCTTAGAGCATCCCTTCAAGTAGTGGAAGGTTGCTATCAAATCCCCCCTCAATCTTCTCTTCGGCAGACTAAATAAGCCTAATTCGTTCAGTCTATCCTAGGGCTTGTGCTCCAACCCTTTAATCATTTTGGTTGCCCTCCTCTGAACTCTCTCTAGCATGTCCCTGTCCTTTTTGTAGTGGGGAGCCCAAAACTGAACACAGTATTCTAGATATGGCCTCACCAGTGCAGAACAGAGGGGAATGATCACATCCCTTGATCTGCAGGTAATACTTCTTTTGATGCAGCCCAGTATGCCATTGGCCTTTTTGGCAGCAAGAGCACACTGCTGACTCATATCTAGCTTCCCATCCACCATGACCCCAGGTCCTTTTCTACAGTGCTGCTACTTAGCTGAATGTTTCCCTGCCTGTAGCAGTACATGGGGTTTTTCTGTCCCAAGTGCAGGATTTTACACTTGTCCTTATTGAACTTCATAAGATTTTTATTGGCCCACTGTTCCAATTTATCTAGGTCTCCCTGAATCCTGTTCTTGCCCTCCAACGTGTCTACCGCTCCCCCCAGCTTGGTGCTTTGGTTTTTAAGTAGAAGTGTCATCTACAGATACCTTTAACCTACAACTTTTGGGAAAAATCTTGAGATGTTTCCATGAAAGAACGTGGGGGTTACCACATGGCTCCACATCCTCTGCCACTAGCCTGGAGACTGTTCCACTTATGTTGGACTGTGAACTCAGAGGAGTTTCAAATTAAGAGAGATCACACTTTGTCATTTGTCTGTCTAGACTGGAAAATTCCCAGGCCTCTGCCTGTGTATTACTAACAGCGTTAGGCAACAGGGTCATTCCTCCATCCTAAAGTATATCAAACAGAAGCAGTAAGATCTTCCTTGAGAACAAAGTACAGGAGAATGAGTGAGCTCTAGCTTCAACACGTGCTTTTAGCTGCCATCTAGAAACAATGTTTAATGACATTTTCAACCTCCCTCCAAACATACCACAGGGTGCATGGGAAAAAAATAGCAACAACAGAGCCACCCATAGCATTAGGCAAGGACCAGTGTTTTATAAACAACAGTGAGGAGAAATACTAAACAAGACCCTGAGGTGAAGGTGAAAATCTGCTCAGGTGCAAGTGGAAAGAGAAAGGAGTGGAAGCAAATGGATTACTGACCAGAGATCATGGCAGGAACTAGTCTGCTCCTGCTTGTATTATTAACATAACCATTCAAATGTTTAAGTATACACCTGATTCTGCAGCCACTACAGACTTAGGAACCCCTCAAACCTCCCTCCCATACCCCCCCCCCATGGGAGATAAGTACAGAGTGACAGCAGCATCAATCTCTGTCTGAGGGATGTAGACCTTAAAGGAACCTGGGCACAGCAGAATGCAGCCTCCAGCTGAAGGAACAGAACATGCTATGGAAGGAATCACAGTCCATGCTCCCAGTAAGCTGCACGTGTGTGCCACTCACTCACCAGTGCACAAATCACTGCCAGCAGCGCACAACTGGCAGCCACAGACCCTAGCCAGCCAGAAGACACAGTCTGCTGGCTGGCAGGGAGCTGCGTCAGGCTAGGGCAGTTTAAAATTTCCCAACCTTATCATGCTGGGGGCAGCAGCAGCCTGTGGCCAGGGCGCAGCTCTGGCGGCTAGGCAAGGAGAAAGGGGGGGCTTTAGGGGTATTGGAGTGGGGAGTGTGGGAAAGGGTGGGGGGGTTGGCTGGGAAGGTGCCCGGGACTCAGGGAAGCAGGTGGGGA
>ML682020.1:10812604-10847531 GCA_007922195.1 Podocnemis expansa | reverse complement strand
TTCTCCCACAAAAGCTCATGCAATAAATATAATTGTTAGTCTTTAAGGATCCTTCTTTGTTTTACTGAACTAGACTAACACAGCTGCTCCTTTGGATCTTGAAAGGATGTTGTATTTCACGTAACAGAGTTTTTTAAACTTCTTCATTCCTGAAATAGATGAGCACCATAGTGTGAATACACAGAATGTGTATTGCTCTTAGTTTCATGTGAATGCATCTTTGTTTCTTTCATGATAGATTGTTCAGTGTTATGTGTAAACATTCTGGCTCATAACTTCAAAGTGCAACAGTGTTCTCTACGTAGGTTTGTATGCAGAATCCATTGCAATAAATTAGCAGCAACATAATTTCTGGATATGTTTTTCTGCTCTTTCAGTCTATTTTTCCCTTGCTATTCACAACACTGTATAATTGTACCCCCTCCTTTTTGCATATTCTATTATGGGCTTTGTCAGAAAAAGAAAGGAAACTACTTGCTCCAGTGAATCGCAGCTTGAATTTCCAACCTCTGCCAAACTGGTCATATGGGCAGCAAAATTAATAACTATGTACAGTAAAGACAGAGATAGCAATAAGTTCTCTGTTGATGAAAGGCTCTATGATTTCAGGAAGGGTTAAATCATAGGATCAGGATGAATTCTTAATTAAGAAGTATGTTTAATTGAGGATTACTGTCCAGTTCTGACTAAACTGTATGCCAGTTTTTTATTTGCCTAATGTTTCACATAGTACAGGGGTCTCAAACTCAAATCACCACGATGGCCGCATGAGGACTAGTAGAGGGCTGCATCAGGACTAGTACACTAGCCCGAGGGCCGCGCCACTGAAACCTTTTCATACAGCGATATTGCAAATACTGGCAACAATGGTGTCATTGCGGGCCACAGGAAATAGCTTTAGGGGCTGGACACAGCCAGCAGGCCACGTGTTTGAGACCCCTGACGTAGTGTGCCAAGAGAACCCAAGCACTAAATCTGCTTCTCGGGCTTCCAGTGAATTTGGAGAGTAGAAAAGAAAGATATTTCTAATCTAGTTCTATTTTCTTGCTTTTTGCTTATTTACAGCCAGTATTCCCTCTAAGCTGATGATGCAGCTGAGCAAGTTGTTGGATGCACTGGGGGAGCTGGCAGGCAGCAGGGAAGGGGCCCAGTGGGAGTCAGAGAACCAGCAGGGAACTTGCTCAGCTGCATCATCGGCTTAGAGGGAACACTGATCACAGTTAATGATTCTTCCTCATTTAACAGTCAAGACTGTTTGCAATGCACCTCCTAAAAGAGAACAAGCCATTGTCCTGTCCAAAGAAAACACAACAAATGGTTTGCTGAAAACACTGCCTGCTAAGCATTCCCTTCCTGAAGCCAGGGAGGGAGCTAAAGGAAGAGGTGCAGTATGAAATGTGCTAATAATTATCTTTTAATTTACATGTGCACATTTTTAAAAACGAGTGCTCTGGGTCCAGTCTGCTGGGTGGAGTCACCCATCCCTTTGCTCTGTGGATTCGGCCTCCAAGCTGGCTCTATGGCACATGGCTGTGAAGCATGGTTCAGCACCTTCACGTGTACAGAAACCCGTTGTTCAAAGGAAGCTTTAAATCAGCCATTCAGTGTTTAAACTATCTGCAGGGATTGATGTAGACTCTGCACATCTCCTTCTCCGCAAAATGAAGGAAAACAGGCAAGATGCAGGAGACGACCTGAAAAAGGTGCACAAGAGTTGAAAGTTCTGTTAATCTCCCCTTTTCTCCTTCCTCCAGTATCGTAAGGGGGAGAAAGAGAAATAGCAGGAGGCAGTGGAAGGCCTGTGGGGGCTCACCGGTGGCTCAGTGTTGCTCGATGGGGTGGCGACTTGTCACTTCACTGTTGCTTGGATTTAAGGGATAACCTCTGTACCGTCTTGTAAAGGAGACCAAAGTGCTAGAAAAGGGAGTAGGAGGAAATAGCAGTGAGTCTATGTCAATGCTAGCCAACAAACAGTTCACTTTCTTCTCTACCCAGAGAGAAGTTCATGAGGAGGGTTACAGAGCTGAGTTCACATTCATATCCCTGCCCTAAGGGGAACACTGCCTCCTTCTGGATAGATCTGCTCAGGCCTTAGCAAGCAAGGGTCAATTGTTAACAGTACAGCCAGTGAAACTAGGGTTACTAGGAAAGAACAATGTATTACTTGCAGAAATGGCCTCTGGGCCCATCTGCAATACTATTATCGACTCCTGTTTTCATGGAGAATCACTACAAGGTATTTGCAGCTGATCTGCAATCAATTCATTCAGAAACCTGCTCCAGTTGAAATTGATGGCTAAACTCCCATGGACTTCAGTGCACGTATGATATGGCGACAGCTGGTGACATTTCATATGTCACAATTTCAGGATTGGAAAATGTAACAGGTAAAGCTGCATATTAAGGCCAAACTTTTGTCTTATCTTTTGTGGTTATCATTTAAAAAAAACATGTGATTCCTGTTTTCTTTAAATTGGCTAATGCAGATATTCAGCAACCATTTGGTTACAGATCCTAACCACAGCAGCAGCCTGGGAAGTGACTTGTGATCAGTCTAGCTAACTAATAAGAAATAAAGATGTAGAAAGGACCATTTGAGTTATGCAATGGTATTTGGGCTTTTTTCCTATTTAATATTGTTGTTAAAATATAAACAACATGCCAATAAAATAGTGGGTGTTTCCTGAAGCAGCTAACTTAACAAAAAAAGACTTCAGTATGGACTGTGACCCAGTGTGGTCCCCATTCACTGAGCATTCACTCCTAGAGTAGAAGCCAGATTCACAACAGTCTCATTAATGAGAGAGAGAGGTAATAGTGCCCCACACCTAGAGACAAAACAAGAAGCTTAGAATGAGACATGTTTCTGATGTCAACTACCCATTGAACATGTGCTCATGTATTTCATGTGTTCTCTGTGGCTTCATGTGTCTCCTGATTTTATTCATGGAATAATTATTTTGTTTTTAAACTGCAAAAAATCACAGAAGCTTTTGAGCAGCCTGAATTCAGGCATCTGGAGCTCTGATGTTACGAGAGTCTCATTGCATGATCTGACCTATTACGGGCTTACATGACAGATATAATTCAGATATCTCAGCATGAAGCCCAGACAAGCTATTAGAGCTCAGACTTCAAGCTAATCTCCTAACAAAAGCAGAACATCTTTCCCCTACCAATGAAACCTACCCCTCCCCAAGTGAAGGATCCTGCTTTAAGCTGGCTCCACCTTAGGAAAGACGCTTCAAAGATAGAAGAGAACTGTCAATGTTGTCAGCCAAGACTCAAAAACCACCATGCCCGATCACCTCTATAAAATAATCAGAAAATGCTAATTGCATGATGAGCCTTGTAATTCAGTGAAGACACCCAAGGAGGTGAAAGCTGCAGCAGAAGAGTTAATGGGCTGCAAAAATCACAGGATGCCTCTCTCATCCAGAGAGGACTATCTCACTCTGAATTTGATATTGGTGTCATTTGAGCCTACCTGGTTCAAACAGTCTTAAATTTCAAGAGGAAATGACAGAATAGAATAAGCACTCCTTTTTTTCTTACCTGGACTGCAACATAAGCAACTCCGAGGTAGGCTGCGATACACAGAGCCAGGAGCAGATCAAAGATTGCTGGCTTGACCCTGAAATGACCAACAAAGGGTAAGATCACAAAAGAGCTCTGGCCTTAGAGAAAGACAAATATCCAGCCCCGCCTTAAGGGAAATACATACCTGTATGCGTTCATCACCTGCTTCAACTGGTCATAGAAAACAAACTCAGGGTCTCTGTGGAAAGAATGAGCTCTTCAGATAGTGACATTTCTGAGCATTGATTCCAAAGGGAACAGAAACCGCCTCAGAGTTCACTCATATTCTGACCTCCACCCCCAAAGCAACCAACTAGTGACAAGCAAGCTTAACAGCTTCACGTAGCTGTTTAAGCCAGTATATAGCTCTCAGCAGTTAACTGGATAAACCAGTACTAACCTGCTATACTAACCAGAGATAGGAAACCGTAGAAAGCTGAACCTCATTCCCAGGGAGGCAAAATACCTCTTTGCACTGATGGAGATGAGATCTGAAATCATGCCCACTACCTAGAACACTCGGGAGTTTCTTGAAGATGGCAGAACATGTGACCATACAATACAGGTGTGTAAGAAATGGGGAGCACAGTCAGGTAAGACAATCTAAGAAGGTGCCACCCTGTGAGCTCGAAATGCAGGAGGAAGTCAGTTTAAGCATGTCAAGGGAACAAGTTTTCTCCCACTCTTTCATCTGCCTCCCTTACCGTTTATCTGCCTTCACATGATGCTGCTTGACATCCTTCAGGTAGCGGCTCATGTAATATTCTAAGGTGTTGAGGAAGGTGCTGTCTTTGTCAACGAGCTGGGCCGCTCTGGGCTGGCTGGTCAGCCAGTCCATCACTGACTCCAGCTGCTCCTGTTGAATCTGCTGCAGAAAGAGAACACCAGAGAGGGAATTAGACAAAAACGTACCCTGCCAATCACCCTTCACTCTCTTCCCCTCCAGGTTACATCTATGCCTTCCTTTCCCTTACCATCTGCTCTGAGAAGATCTGCAAGTCAGCAGGCGCCCCCTGTGAAGAGACAAAAGGGATGCAATGGTGAAAACAGACTTTATGGGATAGAAGCTCTGGAAAGGCCTTCCCTATTGGCAGCTGGGGCGTGGGCGCATGTGCACGCATGTGGGATATCGGGACAGTCTTACCTTCTCAGTTAAGTTGTAGATGACACGAGTCAATGCCTCAGCAATGATCCTGGTGTTACGAGTTAGAGCCTTAGAGTCCACTCGTGACCTACAAGAGAAGGGAGGTGTAAATCTGACTATGGTAACAGCTTCCTCTTGGGGAAATGCTTTCTGCTGCATACAGCTATGGTGAAGCATTATCCATGAAGGAAAATCAAGAGGGTGCCAAACTGAGACAGTGTTATATGCCCAGGTCTTGATCTTGATTTCTTAGTGTTCCTGAGGTGCTAACACCACTTGAGAAAGTGAAGACCCCCTAGAACAATCATACCTATATGTGCCTCTAGCCATATGTCCATTCAACAGCTGATCTGCAGCTGTCTGGCCCTCAGAACCACTGACCTCATGTCCATGATACTGTTGCGCAGGCCATCCCTGTGGCTCTCTAGGTGGGAGATGGTGAATGCAGGCAGGCGGCGGATTGCGAAGCGTTCATGCTCCCATGCCAGCATGTCCTCAGCCAGGTTTATCTTCTTGTGCACCATGGAGAATTTCACTTCTGGAAACTGGCTGGTGACCACCTGTGGGAGAAGCCAAGTGGCCCAAAATAAGAATGACCAGGGGAGGGCGTCAGGGAACAGATCCTATCATTTCAAAACACATCCCCTGTTCCTCTCAAAACCCAGACTGGAGTTCTTAAATGGCATCACCTTCCCTCTCCGCTGGCCTATCCCAACAAGCATACATTTCTGCCAGCATTCTTCAGGAAGGAATGGTTAAGGCAGATGCACCCCAAAACTATGGATCTAATGTCAATAGCAACCCTGTAAACTTGGCTTACAATATTAAATCAATGTTCCACAGGAACCCAGCTGCCAAGGTGACCATCTATGTCAGGAACTGGCTAGTTGGTTCATACAAGCTGGAAGTTTTTACAGAAGCACTGTATTAAAGAGAGGCAATTGAAAAATCTGTTTCATTTTGGATTCCTGAACAATAGATAACTTCTTGCACCAATCAAGGTGACTGGAAATAAGGCCTGGATGATATCAAGGCATCACTTTTAGCTATGCTAACTTCACCCGCTCAGTCCTTTACAGAAGCAGTCTGCCAAATCAATTCACACCCATCCCCCCATGCCCATCCATTCAGCACCTGCATAGCCCTCCCACTCAACAAAGCCAATGAAATTGATGCTTTTCATTACCATCTCTAACTCCTTCAGAAAAGCATGCTGCAGGGTCCCCTCTTTTGGAGGCTTTGAGACATGGAGGTGAAGCCTGTTCCCTCTGCCCAGGGTGTCAAGGCACAGAACAAACGCCACATTATCCTGAAGCAAACTGGAATCTGAAACAGATGCAACCAAACCCATGAAACTCCATTCCACACTTTTGGGGACCAGAAACATGGAGGACCTATAGGTAAGAGGTCTTCGAACCTGACTCAGATATTACAGATGCACAGTAAGGACACTGGTATGCATTCTACATTCCCCTTACAATTGCTGCAGTAAAAATAACCCGGAAGACACTGTACTATACTTTATTATTGTGGTTCAGTATGGATTCACCTGATATTAAAAGCCCAACCAACAAAACAGAGTGTGCATGTAGGCAGTAATGGATATCTTCCACCTGAGGATCTCAAAGTGCTTTACCCAAATATTAATTCTCATAATACTGTTGAGGTAGATCAGCTCATTATCTTGATTTCAGAGGGGGAAACTGAAGCAGAGAAGTTAAATGATCCATCCAATGTCACACAGAGTGACAGAGTCAAAAAAAGAACCTCTCCCCCAACCGGCCCTAAACACTAGTCTGGGGTTTCTTTGTGCATAGTCACAGAAAGTAAGTTTCTCTCTGGAATGTACATCTGCTGGAGGATTCCCTGCAGGTCCATTTTCCTAGTCCTGAGGCACATACTTTTCAAGATCCTAGCATTTTCCTCATCTGCACAGCCCCAAGAGAACCACATTCTCTCTAGAGAGAAAAGGAACATACAGTGATCTGATCTTTGGCTTGCAAATAGCACCATTGCCACTGAAGCTGGATTACCTGTCCTAACTTATCACAGCACAAACAGTGGCTGTTTTCACTGCAGAGGTTGTTCCACCCAGCTAAGCTTGCAGGACCACACTCTGTTCCCTCCCATGTGTCTGTCTCACCTGTGTGATCCAAGTTGTCTTCCAACCACCGCTTGGTTCCTTGGTAGTTAAATTTGCCGCCTCCTGATGCGAAGAACAACAGATTATACCTGCCCACCAAGAGACCAAGAAATGTAGTTAGCAAATTGACTTCTTGGCTATGGAGGCAGTATGTCCGACCTCAGGAGACAGTGAATGGAATCCAAGTCGAACTTTGCCCACAGACTAACTTTTGCTCATTACTGTGACCTGTATCCTGTTAAGCACCCCTAAGTAAAATCATGAATGGCTGTAGGCCATGTGCACTGACTGAAACACCAATACAGGACTATAACAGAATCCACATCCTAACAGAGCAGAAGGCAAGGAAATAGCTGCTGGAACACACGGTTCTTACTGAGTATTTGGCACAGATGTACTTTACATTTCCATGGCACTGTACAGACATTAACTAATCCAGCCTCTCAGTTGCTTTGTGATATAAGTGTCTCTGGCCTCACTTTGCTGATGGGGAAAACCAGACGTGCAGGTTAAGGAACTTCCCATGGGCCACACTGTAAGACAGTGGCAGAGAACGGACTAGAGCACAAGAATTCCTGGCTCTTCTCCTACTCAAGTTCACTATCAGATTTGTATCTGCAGGTTTGTAAATGGTTAATGAGTCTCTCTTGGAGCCAAAAGCTCTCCCATGCGCCCATTCACACTCCCCAGCAGAAAGAACAATTTCTTACCCAGCATGGGTACGTTTGTAGGTGTAGAGTCGAGAAAAGAGTCTGGCCAGCTCCAGTAGCACAGAGATACCGCTGCCATTGGAGTCTGCCCCGTGAGACAGCCACTGCAGGGAGAGAACGTTGAGGTGTAAAGATAAGGCTACACAATAGCATTTGCTCACTCCGTGGAGAACAGCTTCCCTTGCAACACACAGAGATCAGAGTCCGGCGAAAAGCACACAAACCCCTTTTCCTAGCAAGAAGGCAGAAAAGAGACAGTGTTCTAGGAAGAAACCCTGTAACAGAAACAGAGCTGCAGAAAAGATAATACTTACGGGGGCCACGCCAAAAGAATCATAATGGGCAACTATTACAATGGTCGGTAGGTCCTCTCCTCCCAGACCAGTCAGCCGCCCCTAGAGAGGGAACACAGGAACGTTACCCAGCACCCGCTCCTGTATCTCTATTCCCTCAAGTATAGCGGCACAACATTCCACCCATAACCATTATCCACTCAATGTCTAAAAGCCTCGGTGCTGGAACATACTCCCATTGACTTCCAGTACTAAGCCCTTCACCTGCTTTCTGATTCAGAAGCCAGAAAGGTGGAACAACCTCCTCTGCCACCAGCCTGATAAATCCCTGATGTCTCGTGAGGAAGCTTTAACTTTGTCTTCATCCACATACTACTCAGCGAATTCCCCATACAAAACTGGCTTTCGTATAAACATTACCTGCTTTGCTCCCAGTTCTGATCCATCTAGAACTCACCTCCAAGCTGGTTATGAGCCAGTCACTGACAGCTTTGCTCTGAGCCCCGCTGGTAACCATCTGGAACCCATTGGCAGTCGCCGTGTGCAGCAGAACTAGAAAAGAGAATTAAATAGACTGGGGGAAAAAATCTCACCCCTAATTACCTGGACTGCTGATTCACAGACAATCTTGCTTTGTCAGCTAAGACCACAACCTTTCTGGCTCACTACTCATATTTCCACATCAAAGTGAAAATCTAATGACCAAGCATTTTAATTCTGTACAACAGTCTCAATACTTTGAACTTCCATAACAGCTTTCACCCCAGGAGCCAAAGGATGTTACAAACAATTAAGCTTAACACATCTGACAGATAAATAAATATTAAATTCATTTACAGTGGAATAACCTGAGGCACTAAGTATTTAAGTGACTAGGCCAAGGACAAAGTATGATTGGTGGCAGTCCCAAGAACGAGGCCAGAGTTCTGAACCATAGTAACCTGCTATAACCACTTAGAAAAAAACAACTTGTTACCAACTTTTACTGAATTTGCCCTAAGCTGTTGCAAATCAGATGAAATAGAAATAAGGATTTCTATGGAACTATATTTCAAAATCACGGCACTCCAAGTAAAATAACAGCCTTTGTATAGCCTCTTTGTTCCCAGATTGTTATGCACTTTAGCAAAGGAAGTTATATATTGGGGTGGCCAAACTTATGGAACTCAAGAGCCACAAAAGTTGATTAACAACCCTTTGAGAGCCGCACTGAGGCATATAGCCATATGCTTTTACCTACTCCAAAATTACCAAGTTTAATACTCATTGCACACTTTCATTTTATCATAAAAAGAGGGCAAATATTGATCCTACTAATATCAGATTCTAATAATTACTTAGGGTTACCATGAGAACTAGGCCTATACAGTAAATGATCTACTTTCTTCTTCATATTCCCGTTTCTTATTATTCAACGTCGTGTTTAGAAGGACTTGTAAAACATGATTTTATTTTAAGGAGTAAACCACATTAAGGCCTACAAGAAAATCTAAACATGCCACCACTTTTTCCCACCATCCCTGCTCATGCCACCGCTTCTCCCCGCTGTCCCCAACCCCCTCCCTACCCCCCAGGCCCTGATGCTAGCTCCCCCAGGCTGAACCCCGCCCCCCTTACCCGGCCACTCCAGCAGCTAGGCACAGGCTGGGGCTTGCTCCCCTTGCTTTAAGCCCTGCCCAGGCTGAGCACCCAATATGGCCGCTCCAGCAGCTAGGCACAGGCTAGGGCCCCCCTGAGCAAGCTCAGGGCAGATTTAAAACTCCTAGGCTGGGGCTGGGGCTGCTTTCCTCTCTGTAACCCAAGTATAAGCCAAGTTCTTCCGCGAGCCACACCTTTTCATTCAAGAGCTGCAGTTCGGCAACACCTGTTACATACGACTATCCCCAATTTACAGATGGGGAAGATGAGCAAAAGAGATCAAATGATTTGTCCAAATGACACAGTAGGAGAGCTGGAAACAAAATTCAGGACTCCTCGGGTTTACAGCATTAGTCACAGACCACACTGCTTCTCCAGAATTTTTGCGCAAACATTAGCCTGACATTCTTAGAGGCACCTGATTAGGAACCACTATTTTGGCTGGTTTTCTTCCCTCCAAAACCCCCTTTTGCTGCAACTCACCTTCAGCAGCTGAAGCCGAACCCTGTGACGTGGAAGCGATCCGTGTTTGTTCATAGATGGAGAGCAGCTCTTCATCCTCTACTGCAAAATAGACCGGCACAATGGTTTCCATAGCCAGCATTTCAGGCTCTATCTCCATGAATTGCTGAGAATTTAGAAGGAGAGAAGCAAACTTGGGTTTCATTGTACTTGCAAGAAGGCAGGCAGGCAAACTAATGAACAAAACAGGGTCTATGAATCAGATTTAAAAGGAACCTTGACAGAGCAGACTCCATCAAACCACAAGGGGGAGTCTCAGTCACCATATTGTACCTGAATCTTTGCTCCTTTTCTCCAATATCACCACCACTCTGTCTGGAATGATATTTACCCTGACAACATCCTGCGGTACTGCTGACATGGCCTTGGGCAAGATGATCACCACGGCCCCAGCAGACTGACGGAGAGCCTTCTGGTACTGCTCATAGGAGAAATCCACTAGCCGCATCATCACACAGCGGCGGCTCAGCACGTCCGCCTCTACTGTGCGGGCCTCGGTGTTTAACACTGCATTCCTGGTGCCTGCAGGGAAGGAATAAAGGACAAGATCTAGCCAGTGGTTTTGTCAATACCTTTGATGCACTAACCCCAGCAACCCATTCCCAGAACACAATCCATGCCAAATGGTCCAAACTATTTTCACAGTCATCAGCAGAAACAGATATTTGTAATCACTTAAGATATTCCATTTCTCCCTTCCAGCTCATTTTGAACAACCTCAATCCTCCCCATTTCCTCTGTGGGATACACTAATCACCTGCCCCAGGTTCCTAAGCCTGGATAGGCACATTGGAGACAGCCACTGTGCGCTCATCTACACCAGTTACCACCACATTTGTGAAACCATGTTCTGACGTGCTCATCTGACCCCATTACTGATACAATACAGTCAAACCCGCAGGATCCTCCTCCAGCACAATGATGTGTCAGATCTGTTTGATTCTCTGCATATACCATTTATGTCTATATTGGTACTTTCTGGGAAAATCTGGGCAGTGCTATAGCCTCTGGCTTTGGGAATTCCTTGCCACAGAGCGCAAGAGGCAAGCTGAAGGAAAATGCTAACAGATAGCTCAGTGTGAGATAATATATGAAAAGATGTTGCCTACACGTACACAAGTTAATAGAATATTAACTTGCACAGCATATAAAAACCAGAAGTTTGGAATTGTAGAAAACTGATAAAGGAAACAAAGGGGAAGAAGGAGAAATCTATGGCCAGTAAAGTTAAGGACAACAAGGAGTTCTTTAAATATATTAGGAACAAAAATAATCCTGACAGTGGTGTTGGTCCATTACTAGAGGGAAATGATAGAATTATCAATAATAATACTGGAAAGGTGGAAGTGTTCAGTAAATTCTGTTCTGTTCTGTATTTGGGGGTTAGGGGGAAAGATGATATTGTCTTCTAACAAGGCAATGACAACTCCTTCCAGTTGGTATTTCTGAAGGCTATCAAACAGCAGCTACTTACGTTAGAGATTTTTAAATAAGTACATCCATATAAACTGCATCCAAAAGTGTTTAAGAAGCTGGCTCTGTAGCTTGCTGGGCAGTTAATGGTGATTTTCAGTAAGTCTTGATGCACTGAGGAATGCCAAAAAAACTGGAAGAAAGCTTGTGTTGTGCCAATTTTTAAAGAGGGTAAATGAGATGACCCAAGTAATTACAAGCCTGTTGGCTTGACGCTGATCCAGGCAAAGATAATGGGGTGGCTTATACAGCACTCGTTTAATAAAGAATTAAAGAAGGCTGATGTAATTAATGCAAATCAACATGGCTTTATGGAAAACAGATCCTAAAACTAGCTTGATTTTTTAAAATAAGATTATAAATTTGATTGATAAAAGTTAACAGTGTTGATTTAATATTTCTAAACTTCTGTAAGACATTTAACTTGGTACCACATGATTCTGTGGTTAAAAAACTATTACAATATAAAATCAGCAGGGTGTCCATTAAATGGATTAAGCCTGGCTACTGGATAGGTCTCAATATTAATCATAAACAGAGAATTGCCACGGAGTGGGCGTATTTCCAGGGGGGGTCCAACAGGGAACAATTATTGTCCCTATGCTATTTAACATTTTCATCAGTGACCTGGAAGGAAACAAACTCATCACTGATAAAATTTTCAAAGGACACAAAAATTGGGGAAGATGTAAATAATGAACAGACCACTGATTCAAAGCAGTCTGGATCATCTGGTACACTGGGCACAAGCAAACAGTGTGTAGTTTAATGTGGGTAAATGTACCCTAGGAACACACAATACGGGTCATGCTTAACAGGGTGGTGACCTGTGAAGCAAGCAAATCTGAAAAAAATTTGGGGGTCCTGTTGGATAATCAGCTAAATATAAGGTCCCTGTATGATGCTGTGCCAAAAGAATTAATGCAAGCCCAAGATTTGTGAACAAGGGAATTTCGAGTACAAGTAGGGAGAGCCCTGCAAATCCATGGACATCCCCATCCACGGATGCGATGCAGGTAGCTGCGGACCATTTTTGCAGATACAAATCAGATGTGGATCCACATATCTGTATCCACGCAGCATTCCACAAGTAGAGAGGTTATCCTACCTCTGCTGGAATACTGCGTTCAGTGCTGGTGCCCACAATTCAGGAAAGATGTTGAGGAACTGGAGAGGGTTCAGAGATGAGCCACAAGAATGATTAAAAGTTTAGAAAACATGCCATAGAGCAAACGACTCAAGGAGCTCAATCCATTCACCTTAACAAAGAGAAGGCTAAGGGGTAACTTGATTACAGTCTTTAAGCATCTACATCTATATTTGGGAACAAATATCTAATGGGCTCTTCAGCCTGACAGAGACAGATGTAAAAACAACAGAAGAGCTGAATGCTGAAGCTACATGAATACAATCTGGAAATAAGGTGTACATTTTTAATAGTGAGGGTAATTAATCACTGGAACAATTAGCAAGGGTTGTTGTGGATTCTCCATCAAGGACAATTTTTAAATCAAGATTTGTTTTTTGTTTTTGGTGGGTTTTTTTTTTTTTTTTTTGGTTTTGTTTTTTAAAGCTGTGCTCGAGGACAGTGTTTCCCAACCAGTGTGCCATGGCATCTGGTCTGAGCAAGTGTGCCACAAAAGTTTTCGACAACCTACTCAAAGAACTCTGGATTGGCTCACTGGCTCATGAATATTCATAAATTCATTGGAAACTATATGGTGGTATGCCTCAAATTAATTAAAGGTAGCAAGGTATGCCACGGCAGAGAAAACGTTGGGAACCACATTCTCTGGTCTGTATTATACAGAACATCGGACTAGTGATCACAACAGCCTGCTTTGGCCTGGGAATCTATGAATTTTGTGTCTGTACTTTGCCAAACTGAACAGGGAGTGACTCGCTCAACTTACCCTCTGGGGCACTCTTCCCATCAAATGGGACAGCCAGAAGCTAGTGAGAAAACAGCAGATGACCACACCCCCTTTGATTCCATCTTGGCAGTGCAAGCCCCAATGCTAAGGCAAACACCTCCAAATGCAAGTAGTAACTCTGCGGATAAGATCTCTCCAGTAAGACTCTGGAAACTGGCCAGCAACACTGACTAACACTCTATGGCAGAGCTCTGACACGGAAAAAGCCCACAGAGGGTGTCACTCCATTATTGGAGGTGTGAACACTGTACAGCGAGTCCTACCTCTCCAAGTGATCATCACCACAAGCATTCCTGAGATAAAAGAGGGAAAAGAACCAAGCCAGGGGTTAAACTCATTTCTCCATTTGCCCCCATCATGCCACTAGTTCTCCAGCTGAAAAACTACAACATATTTACACAGGCATGGGTGCATCAAAGAGACTGTTCTGACTGTGGATATAGGCTATCCAGAAAGATGCATGTCGTCAGTATTTTTAAGTCACAACATGTTTGAACATGGCAGTACCCCAATTCATATTAGTCTTGCCTGTAGGGATCATGAAAGTCAGGGCTAGACCTGCATTAAATTTGGTTATAGCATGGTTTGGTCTTGTCTACAGAGGGAAGACCAACCCTCTTTACAATGCATGCACAGTTCTCTTCCATTTATGCCCCGATCACAGCAGTGCACCTGGGAACCACATTACAACATTTAAACAGCCTTTGCTAGCAAAGTTCCTCCAGTTTCCCTGAGCAGTGGGAACATGATTTTTTATTCTTTTTGAAAACTGCACTTCACGGCCCACTGCACTGAGGTACATAAAAGTACTGTGCAATGTGGTCACCATCCTGCAATCAGATCCGTGGAGTTTGGGCTCAGAAGAATCATTTAGTTTGAACTTCCACACAATGGAAGCTATTGAATTTTATCTAAAACAGGCAAGGAGTCCTGTGGCGCTATTAAAAACTAACAAATCGCATGAGCTTTCCTAGGAGAGAATCTCACTTCATCAGACACTTTGAAGATAGGGGAACTTACAGAATGGGAGGAAAATAAATGCAGGGAAAAGTCAGTCATAGATCAGGTCCGGCTGTTACAGCAAATCAAAGCACTTATTTAGATTCAAACGCTGGGGAACAGCAGCTAGCACACAGTGTTGCACCAACACAGAGATCTACACTAGTGGATCAGATTGTGTAATCAGAGGGGTCTATATCTATAACAGATCTCTTAGATGAAGGAGTCTGCCTACTCTCATCAGAAAAGGCACACAAGAATCTCAAGAGCAAGACTTTTTAAATAGGTTTGTAACTAGTATATTCTGTTCCTAGCAAGGTCCTCAGTCAGCTGTCGCTGCACAATGAGCTCAAAACTGTTTTCTGTTGACACTACAAGAAAAAGCTACATTTTGTAATTTCTCAGAGAAAAATGAAATATGTATATGGTGATTTACAATCTGAAGGACTCTATTTTAATAGCATTAGAGGCAAGTCAAACTCTGTTCTTAACCTGCTTCAGGCTCAATCTTAAAACAAACAAACAAAAACCCCCAGCTGATGCCACTGGAAAGGAATTTAAGATTATGGAACAATAAAAAGCTTTCCCCCAAAGGACTTCTGGCCTCAGAACACACACAAAATGGGAGCATTAACTATCCAAAGCATTTAGCAAGAGACAAAGGGAATATGCAATTCACTCAGCTAAGAGTACCCAGAAAAAGAAACAGCATTAAAAGTTAATCACAAGTATCTTAAAAATCAATACGCTGCTTTTCTAAGAGTCAAAGAACTTGGGATCAGAAAGATATGTTGTGAACACTTGGTTGGATTTAATGTTCTTACAGCTGAAGTAAAGCCAACTGATCTCAGTTCACAGTGTCACCCTGTTAGACCTGCCAGTGAAGACCTACCACAGTCTGAGGAAATACAGCTCAGTTTCCCTGAGGGAGAACACAGCTGTGACCTAATCAAGTGATCACGAATGGAGGTTTCAAAACTGGCAAAGATTAAATTCTGGTTCAAAAATGACCACAAGAATCTAGTTCATTCAAATATCCCAAAGCTCAATATCAGGCTGGGGCTAGAATTTACAAAGCACAAAAATCTACCTTTAGAGCTGTTTAACCTTCTGGTATTTCAGAAAGATCTAGATACTTGATCCCCAACATGCTATGACATGAATGGGTGAGTGATACCCAAGTATTTATTTCAAAGGGGCAGCCGTGTTGGTCCAGTTCAGCAAAACAAACACGGAGTCCTGGGGCATTTTAAGAGTGCTGCCCTCTGGACTCCAATAACTGTATTTCTGGGCATCATCAAATGCCTTAAACTTCAGACTACAAGGACAAAAAAAGGACACGGGCCACAAAGGAGCAGAATGCAAACTCGAATTTGTTAGAAGTCAGCTAGGAGACAAACCCTTTAAAAATCACACTCGGTTCTGTGTTCACTGATACATGAGAAGAGGAAAAGATTATGATACTTGTGAAATTCATGGTGGAAATTATATTTCCGCTTCAAGAGAAATTGTTGAGCAACCTAGAAGAACATAAACTTCAAGAGCATCAGAATGAAGAGAAAGTGAAGGAAGGGCTGGGGAGCAGACTGGAGAAGGAACTAGGCCTTTTAGACCAGAGGGCGTGTGGGCACAAGTCAGAGGGATGCAAAGAAGTGAAAGGAGAATAGAGGAAGCAGGAAAGTGCATGAGGTGCAGCATGACAGAAAGCTTTGTTGCACCCAAGCAGGCAGGGCTCACTTGCTAGGTGACCTCTGCAACATGGGGCACAACTCAAATCAAATCAAATCAAATCAAATCAAATCGCTGGAAGGGACCTCGTGAGATCATCGAGTCCAACCCCCCGGGAATTGAACCCAGGACCTTCTGTCTGTCAAGCAGAGGAGCTAGCCACAAACTGCTGATGGATTTGGATCCTCAGTACCTTAAAGTCTTTAACTCATGATTTGACTCTAAACTGTGATGTTAACAACCCAGTCAGGGGTTAGAGGTTTATTAGAGGAGAAGGTGGGTGAGGGTCTGGGAAAAAAACAAGCAGTTGTGTGGCACTTTAAGACTAACAGATTTATTTTTTGCATGTGCTTTCGTGGGAGAAGATCCCACATCTGAAGAAGTGGGATCTTCTCCCACGAAAGCCCCTTAAAAAAATAAATCTCGTAGTCTTAAAGTGCCACACAACTGCTTGTTGTTTTTCCACTGGACTAGACTAACACGGCTATCCCTTTGGAAATTGAGGGTCTGGGGCCTGCCTCGTGCAGGAGATCAGGCTGGATGACCTTATGGGTTGCATCTGACCTTAGAGCAGGGATCTCAAACTCAAACCACCACCAGGGCCACAGGAGAACCAATACATTAGCCAGCGGGCCGCACCACTGACACCTTTTCATACCACACTATTGCAAATACTGGTAACCATCGTGCTCTTGCGGGCCGCAGGCCGCAGGCGGCTCTCGGGGGGTGTGTTTGAGACCCCTGCCTCAGAGCCTACGAGGCGCCCCTAGCCCCCTGTCCCAACACCGCTGTAAAGAGGGGCGAAAGGTTAAAAAAAAGCCAGTTTCCAAAGGGATAGCCGTGTTAGTCTAGTCCAGTAAAAAAACAACAAGCAGTCGTGTGGCACTTGAAGACGAACAGGTTTATTTTTTGCAGGAGCTTTCGTGGGAGAAGATCCCACTTCCTCAGATGCTTCCAGGATGACTCTGGGCTCTGCCCCCCGCCAAACCAGACCCAAATAGAAGGGTGAGTCCCTCAGGTGCCCCGGGGAGAGGATTAAACCCACACACCGCGGGGGGGAGGGGAGCCGGCCGGGCCCAATCGGGCTAAGGCCGGGCGGGGTCGCTCACCGTAGGGCTGCCCGCCCAGCTCGTACTGCTGCATGCGGTAGACGGTGAACTCGTGGGCGGCCTCGGCGGCGGGCGGCGGGCCCAGCAGCAGCAGCACGGCCGGCACGAAGAGCAGGAAGCTGAGCGGCAGGCACGAGGCCTTCAGCACCGACTCCAGCACCTCGCCCGCCTCCTCCAGCATCGCCCCGGCCCGGCCCCGCCGCACGCGCTGCAGGCACCGCGCGGACAGCCCCGCCCAGGACCCGGGGCCTCGCCCGCCAGCGCTCACGGGAGATGGAGTCCGGCCAGGGGGAGCGGCCTCGCCCGCGCGGGGGCTGCCGGGAGTGGGAGTCCTCCGCCGCGCGATCGCGGCAAAGGCCGCTGGGAGTTGTAGTTTTCCCAGGCTGGGGGAGGGGGTGAGGTCACCCAGTTCCAGGCGGGCAGGTCTAGCTCAGTAAAAGAAAGCAGGCGTCCTGCAGCACTTCAGGAGTAGTGAAAAAACAAGCAGTTGTGTGGCACTTTAAGACTAACATTTATTTTTTGCATGAGCGTTCGTGGGAGAAGATCCCACTTCCTCAGATGCTTCGAAGATGGGTGAACTTACAGAAAGGAATGAAACTAAATGCAAGGGGGTGTAAAACATAGGATCAGGTCAAACAGTAACAGCAAATCAGAGCAGTTTACAGGTTCAAACCATGGGAAGCCTGAAGTCAAATTACCCTTTGTAAAGGGAAAAGAATCTATAGTCTCGATTCAGACCAGCCTTCACAGAATTTAGCTTGCATATTAATTCGAGTTCAGCTGTTTCTCTTTGAAGTCTTGATGTCCCAGGTACAGCTCTAATGACAGTCGTTAGCAAATCCATCATCGAGTGATTAGGAAGATGGAAGTGCTCAGCAACTGGTTTCTCTGTTCTTTGATTTCTGATATCAGCTCTGTGCTCATTCAGTCTCTTACAGAGCGATCGTCCTGTTTGTCCAATATATAACACAGCTATCCCTTTTAAAATTGACTTCAGGATTAACATTTATTTATGGCACAAGCTCTCAGGGAGATAAGCCCTCCTTCAGCAGATGCTCCAAAGATGGAGGAACTTGCAGGACTGATTGAACTAGACTAACAGGGCTGCCCACTTTGGCACCTGACACTATCTGACAAAGTGGGATTTCTCCCACGAAAGCTCATGCAAGAAATAAATCCGTTCAGTTGTTTGTTGTTGCCTAGTTTCGAAGGACTCACTTCACCCACTGACTCAGCGACCTGACGCCCCTCGGTTTCATGGCCAACCACACTAGAGGGAGCGATGTGGCCAGCACCCCATTCCCGTCCGACCCCCTTTGGTAGCCCTGACCTAATGGATCGGGCACCGCTTTGCAGCACGGTGCATGGGATGTAGCCTTTCTGTGTGCAATCTGTGTGCCTTAGGAGCGTAGTTGAGTGTCAACCATTCAGCCACCCCACCTCAGCATTGCATGCACAAAGCACCATCCTGCCAATAGGTACAGTAGCCACTGATGCCTTTGAGCATCTCCAGAAATGGTCTGGGCCAGACCCTACTCCTTCTCCTCCTAGCTGTGCGCAAGGTCGTGGCTCACAGGGAGGCACTTTTTGACCACAACCCTGCCCAACCACCACTGGAATGATCTCACAGGAATGGTGTGTGCACAGTCACGCTGGAGGGGGCAGAGCAGTATGCATTTCACTAGGGCACCCCCCATTTGACACTGGTGAAAAACCATATCCATTGTGGCTGAGTACCAGGCAGGCCAACATTAGAACAGCAGGGCTGCTCGGTTTCAAACCAAACAAATGGTCTGCCTGCCAACAGACCTCACCTCTGTTCCACAGAGACCAGCTCCCGGGCCAAGGCTGGGCCATTAGTTTGCATGGACCATTTGGCAGCAGCTTACAGTGAGGACCAGATAGGAGAGACATGGTTTTATGCCATCACCCTGGTACCCACCAAATACTCATTTTGCACAAGCTGTGGACACCATCACATGGCAGTGATGTCCATTCATTAATAAGCTGGGCCAGTTTTGAACCAGTGACCCTAGAAGAAGACCACTATATCCCAGTCCCCTAAGTCACCCCCTCCTCTGTTTGGGCAGTCATGCAGGTGAGAATTTGTGGTGGTTATATACAGTGAAGCCTACGGAAAAAACACACTTAGTAAACTGCCACCTGTCTAAAGAAGTTCCAAAGGGTCAGCCATGTTAGTCTAGTTCAGCAAAAGAAACAAGGAGTCCTGTGACATTTTTAAAGACTAACTAATTTGTTTATCGTATGAGCTTTTGTGGGAGAGCATCCCACTTCCCATGAAACTCATCTGATAAATAAATTTGTTAGTCTTTAAAAGTGCCAGAGGACTCCTTGTTTGTTTTGCTTTCTAAAGAACATTCCCAAGACACACAAAGTCTCATTCTTCAACTCCTTTTAAAAGTGACTGGATAGCGACGGATGCTAAATACAAAACCCTGAGATGGAAAGAAATTTAACAGGCTTGTTTTATTTAAACTGGTTTTTGTTAGTCCCTTGAGTAGTTCCTCAAGACAGATTTTGCTGTAGTTCCTTTGCCAGTGATCCCAGATGCTAACAGAATCATAGAATCATAGGTTTGGAAGGGTCCTCATGAGGTCATCTAGTCCAACCTCCTGCTAAAAGCAGAGCCACTCTCACTAAATCATCCCAGCCAGGTTATTGTCTAACCGGATCTTAAATATCTCCAAAGATGGAGATTCCACCACCTCCCTAGGCAACCCATTCCAATGCTTCACGACTCTCCTAGTGAGAAAGTTTTTCCTGGCAGTTGGGATCAGGTGACCCCCAATTAGGGGTGGAGACTTCCTATTGGGGGAGCTATAAAGGCAGCCACTCAAGCAAGCTGCAGCACCAGGAGCAGGCAAGAGTGGAGTTTGGAGGGAGAAAGGCAGACTTATGGTAGAGATTGAGGTAGCAGCAGAAATCACTCCAACAAGGGAAGAGACAATGAAGATGAGAGGATGTGGAAGCTGTGGGATGTGCATTATCTTGGCGGGTATAATCCCAAAGAATTTTGTTTGTATGAAGTGTCGCCTCATAGAGCTGTTGGAGGAGAAAATCTGAGGGTTGGAAATGCAGGTGGCAACTATGGTTGAGTTTAGAAGGGGGTTTGAACAGTTGATGGAGCAGAGGACTGGAGAGGCTGGAGACAAAAACTCAGACCTGCAGATGGAAACAGGAGCAACCACTTCCGAGGGGATACTGTTAGGTGAGGAAAGTGAGCAGTGGAAACATGTGACTGTGAGAAGGCAGCAGAGAAAAAGCCCAGCTAGTGAAGGTGAAATAGAGCTCAGTAACAGGTTTGCTGAATTAGCAAATGAAGGAGTCCAGCAGGGGAACACTGAAGGTGGGAGTGTGAGGAAGAAGAGGAGAGCAGCTAGTCCCATTCAAAGGGGAGTTGAGCCTCTGGAGATAAATAAGAGCCCAGGGAGCATTCAGGAGCGGATGCAGAGGATTGCAAACAGCAGCTGTAGACATCATGACTCCCGAACAGAGAGAACTGTCGATAGACTGGAGAAGCACACTGTTTCCAGGAAAAGGCAACTGTATGTGATTGGGGATCCTCTGCTGAGGAGGACAGACAGGCCTATAACTAGAAGTGACCCTGAGAACAGGAGGGTGTGCTGCTTGCCTGGAGCTAAGATACACGCTGTGGATCTGAGGCCGAAGAGTATCCTAGTGGGAGCGGGAAAGAATCCTCTGATTGCCCTTCATGTGGGTATGAATGATATAGCTAGATTCTCATTGGAACGTATCAAAGGAGACTCTGCCAGGCTGGGGAGGACTCTCAAGGAGCTGGAGGCTCAGGTAATCTTTAGTGGGATTCTGCCTGTCCCTAGAGGAGGACAACACAGCTGTGAGAAGATTCTGGCAGTTAACAGATGGCTCAGGCAGGGGTGTTACAAGGAGGGCTTTGGGATGTATCAGCACCAGGAGGCGTTCATGGACAGAAGATTGTTTGCTGGGGATGGACTTCACCTGAGTAGGGATGGAAACAGACTTCTGGGAGGAAGGCTAGCTCAACTGATTAAGAGAGCTTTAAACTAAGGAGTGTGGGGAGATGGTTGGGAGATGCTCAGACAATCTCTACGCCTGATACTAGCACTGAGAAGCAGGAAACTGAATTTAGAAAAGACAAAGATGTGGGAGGCAGTATAGATGCTAGAAAGGAGGAAAGCACAAATACTGGTCTGATGGGCAATGGTGGCAGTAGTAAAAAAAGGCCATGTCAGGTACAGAATGTGAGCAAAGCTGAGCAGCAAAAGCTAAAATGTTTATATACCAATGCAAGAAGCCTAGGTAATAAAATGAAGGAACTAGAACTACTGGTAGAGGAATTGAAACTGGATATTATAGGGATAACAGAAACATGGTGGAATAGTAGTCATGACTGGTGTACAGGCATTAAAGGCTATGTGGTCTTTAGGAAAGACAGATATAATGGCAAAGGTGGTGGTGTGGCATTGTATATCAATGATGCAATAGAATGCAAAGAAATTCAGAGTGATGAAATTCACGGGACAGAGTCTATCTGGCTCAAAATCACATTGGAGAAGAAAGCTACTAGAGTTTCTCTGGGATTAGTGCTTGGGGTGTGTTACAGACTGCTGGAATCTGATTTGGACATAGATAGAGAACTCTAAGGCCTTTAAGGAAGTAAACACTGCTGGGAACTGTGTGATTATGGGAGATTTTAACTTCCCAGATATAGCCTGGAGGATATGCGCTAGCAGCAATAAAAGGGCCCAGATTTTCTTGGGGGTGATAGCAAATGAATTTCTCCATCAAGCAGTTTCCAAACCAACGAGAGGAGATGCGATCTTAGATTTGGTATTAATCAGTAGTGAGGACCTCATAGAGGAATTAGTTGTAGGGGACAACCTAGGTTCTAGTGATCATGATCTAATCCAATTTAAACTGAATGGAAGGGTGAACAAAAATAAATCCGTGACCAAAGTCTTTGACTTCAAAAGGGCTAACTTCAAAAAATTAAGGGAATTAGCTAGGGAAGTGGACTGGACCAAAGAACTCATGGATATGAACACGGAGGATGCTTGGAACTGCTTCAAGACAAAGCAGCAGGAACTATCTGAAGCCTGCATTCCAAAGAAGAGGAAAAAATTTTCAGGCATGGGTTCTAAACCAAGCTGGATGAATGTACATTTTAAACAAGTGATTAGGAGGAAACACAAGGCCTACAAGGAGTGGAAGTTGGGAGGGATAGGAAAGAAAGACTATCTTTTAGAAGTCAGAGCATGCAGGGATCAAGTGAGGAAGGCCAAAAGCCAAGCAGAGTTAGACCTTGCAAAGGGAATCAAAACCAATAGAAAAAGTTTCTTCAGCCATATAAATAGAAAGAAAACACAGAAGGAGGAGGTTGGACCACTATACGCTGAGGATGGGGTAGAGATCAAGGATAATCTAGGCATAGCTGAATATCTAAATAAGTACTTTGCCTCTGTCTTTAACAAGGGTGATGGTGAGACTGGGGACAGAGGTTGGGCAGCTAATGGGAGTGAGAATGTAGAAGTGGAAATTACCATATCTGAGGTGGAAGCCAAGCTTCAGCTGCTTAATGGAACTAAATCAGGGGGTCCAAATAATCTTCATCCAAGAATATTGAAGGAACCTGCACATGAAATTGTCAGCCCTTTAGCACAGATTTTTTCAAGTATTGGTGAACACTGGGGTTGTACCTTATGACTGGAGAATTGCTAATGTAGTCCCTATTTTCAAGAAAGGGAGTAAAAGGGATCCAGGTAACTACAGGCCTGTTAGTTTGACCTGAGCAGTATGCAAGGTCTTCGAGAAAATTTTGAAGGAGAAAGTACTTACGGATATTGAGGAAAATGGTAACCGTGATAAAATACAACACGGCTTTACAAAAGGTAGATAATGCTTCATGAACCTGATCTCCTTTTTTGAGAAGATAACAGATTTTTTGGATAAAGGGAATGCAGTGGACCTAATTTACTTAGATTTCAGCAAGGCATTTGATACAGTTCCACACAGGGAATTATTAGTTAAATTGGGGAAGATGGGGATTAATATGATAATAGAAAGGTGGATAAAGAACTGGTTACAGGGGAGACTGCAGAGGGTCGTAGTGAAAGGTGAACTGTTTAGCTGGAAGGAAGTTACTAGTGGAGTTCCTCAAGGATCGGTCCTGGGACCCATCTTATTCAACCTTTTCATTACTGACTTTGGCACAAAAAGTGGGAATGTGCTAATTAAGCTTGCGGACGACACCAAGCTGGGAGGTATTGCCAATACGGAGGAGAATTGGGATAGCATACAGAATGATTTGGATGATCTTGTAAAGTGGAGCATTAGAAATAGGATGAAATTCAACAATGGGAAGTGCAAGGTACTTAGGGACAAATAACAGGAATTTTTCTTATAAGTTGGGAATGCATCAGCTGGAAGTGTCAGGGGAGGAGAAGAACCTTGACATACTGGTTGATCACAGAATGACAATGAGTAGCCAACCAGATGTGGCTGTGAAAAAAGCCAATGCAGTCCTGGGGTGCGTCAGAAGGGGTATTTCCAGTAGAGATAGGGAGGTGTTAGTACCGTTACACAAGGCGCTGGTGCGACCTCCCTTGGAATATTGTGTACAGTTCTGGTCACCCATGTTTAAGAAAGATGAAGTCAAACTGGAACAGGTGCAAAGAAGGGCTACAAGGATGATTCGTGGCATGGAAAATCTTGCCTATGAGAGATGACTTAAAGAGCTTGGTTGGTTTAGTCTCAGCAAAAGAAGGCTGAGAGGAGATATGACTGCTCTTTATAAATTTATCAGAGGGATAAATACAAGAGAGGGAGAGGAATTATTTGAATACAGCACCAATGTGGACACAAAAACAAATGGATACAAACTGTCCTTCAGAAAACTTAGGCATAAAATTAGATGCAGATTCCTAACCATCAGAGGAGTAAAGTTCTGGAATAGTCTGCCCAGGGAAGTGGTGGGGGCTAAAACCTTAGGTGCCTTCAAAACTGAGCTTGATAAGTTTATGCAGGGAATGATATGCTGGACAGTGTAGCTTGGCCATTGTCTGTCTTTTACTGCTGGTGATGGGTATGATAGTGACCTGGGAAGGGGCATTTGATCGAGTGGGTTCTGAGTTATTACAGAGAAGTTCTTCTTGACTGGCTGTTGTGGACTTGCCCTCATGCTCAGGGTTTAACTGATTGCCATATTTGGGGTCAGGAAGGAATTTTCCCCCAGGGCAGATTGGCTTGGGCACTGGGGTTTTTTTGCCTTCCTCTGTAGCATTGGGCATGGCTCACTTGCTGGTTGCTTCTCTGTATTAAAGTCTTTAAATCATGATTTGAGGACTTTAATAGCTCAGTTATGGGTTTGAGGTTCATTGTAGGAGTGGGTCGGTGAGGTTTTGTGGCCTGCACTGTGCAGGAGGTCAGACTAGATCATATTGGTCCCTTCTGACCTTAGAGTCTATGAACCTCATATCCAACCTCAACCTCCCCAGCTGCAACTTGAAATCATTGCTCCTTGTTCTGTCCTGTTACTACTGAGAACAGCCTAGCTCCTTCCTCTCTGGAGCACCCCTTCAAGTAGTTGAAGGTTGCTATCCAGTCCCCCCTCAGTCTTCTCTTCTGCAGGCTAAATAAGCCTACTGCCTTCTGTCTCTCCTCATAAGTCATGTGCCCCAGCCCCTTAATAATTTTCATTGCCCTCCACTTGACTCTTTCTAATTTGTCCACATCCTTTTTGTAGTGTGGAGCCCAAAACTGGACACAGTATTCCAGATGTGGCCTCACCAGTGCTAAACAGAGGGGAATAATCACCTCCCTCGATCTGCTGGTGACGCTCCTACTGATACAGCCCAATAGGCTATTGGTCTTTCTGGCTACCTACAAGAGCACGTTGTTGACTCATATCCAGCTTCCCATCCACCATAACCCCAAGGTGTTTTTCTACAGTGCTGCTGCTTAGCTGATTGGTCCCCAGCCTGTAGCAGTGCATGGGATTTTTCCATCCGAAGTGCAGGACTTCACACTTGTCCTTGTTGAACCACATGAGATTTCTTTTCGCCCACTCCTCCAATTTGTTTCAGTCTCCCTGAATCCTGTCCCTGCCCTCCAGCATGTCTACCATTCCCCCCAGCTTTTTGTCATCCACAAATTTACTAAGTGTGCAATCTATTCTTTCATCAAGATTGTTAATGAAGATGTTGAATAGAACAGGCCCCAGGACTGACCCCTGGGGGACTCCACTCATTACTATTTGCCAACTAGACATTGAGCCATTGTGTCCTACCTATTGACCCTGTTGATCTAGCCAGTTTTCTATCCAACTCATACTGCCTTAACTTGCTGATGAGAATGCTGTGGGAAACCGTATCAAAAACCTTACTAAAGTTTAGGTATATCACATCAACAGCTATTCCTGCATCCACAAATCCAGTCATCTCATCATAGAAGGTAATCAGGTTGGTCAGGTACGATTTGCCCTTGGTGAATCTATGCTGTCTGTTCCCGATCATTCTATTTTCCTCCAAGTGTTTCCGGATGGATGGTTTGAGGACCTGCTCCATGATTTTTCCAGGGATTGAGGTGAGGCTGACTGGTCTGTAGTTCCCCGGATCCTCCTTTTTCCATTTCTTGAAGATAGGTACTATGTTGGCCTTCTTACAATTCTCTGGAACCTCCCCCATTCGCCACGAGTTTTCAGAGATAATGGCCAGTAGCTCTGCAACCACATCGGCTAACTCCCTCAGCACCTTCAGATGCAGTTCATCCGGCCACCCTTCTGTGCACATCTAACTTCTGTAAGTAGTCCCTGACCAGCCCTTTCATCACCGTGGGCCACTCTCCTTCTCTCTGTTCTGTGATATTTTAAAAAACTCCAACAAGTTACTGGTTATGACTTGGTAGACTGAGAGGGAAGAGATTAAAGTCAATGGACAAGTTCCAGAACAGTAGCCATGCAGTTAGCCTGAATCAAAAATTCAAGACTTGGCCCATTTAATGAAACTAGTCTTACATCTCTGTGAGGGGTCCCCATTTTGAAGGTGAGGAATCTAAAACAGATATAGGTGACATGATAATATGACTTTGTGAGAAATCCAAGGTCTATAAAGCAGCATGAGATCATTTCTCACAGGCAAGCCATACAATGGGTGTTGTAAAGTCTTCAGGGTCAAGGCCACCAGTCATGTCACTAATTAGCTCAACAGGTTGCTGTAATTGTGCCTGCTGTGGGCATCTGGTGCCTGAAGTTCGATTCTTCCAGGCTGAGGGGTCACCTCTGTGCACTTAGATGGGGGGGCAGTTTTCTGTGTTTATTAGGTACATTTTTGAGAGTTTGCAGTTGAAGGAACGAGTCACACTTTATTAAGTACATTCATAAATAGTTAATGAAGGGGTTAATAGAAGCATTCTTAAGGGGCTAATCAATTACTATAGAACCATATAGCTATCCCGCTAGCATACATATGACTGACATGCTTGTAACAGCTATTGATCCTTTATACATGGACCCCCTAATATAACATTGTGACTGAGAAAGGGGGCCAAATCCACACAACAGGGGACTAGGATGGATCGCAGCATGAGCAACAGAAGACTACTCCCTCCCCCCACTTTCTCCCCTCTATCTGTCTGCTTCAGTCCTGATGTGGTGGACCCTGTACCCTTCATGGTCTGGTGGTGTAGACTGGGAGCTCAGTTCCAATACAGGAGGCTGACTGGGACTCAGAAGATTTGGATTTTATTCCTGACTCTGCTGCTAGCTGAGTTTGGGCACATGGCTTTCCCTCTCTGAGCCTTCATTTCCCCATCTTTTAAATGGGGTAAATGAGCGGGGCCTTTAGAACGTGCTTTGGAATCTGTGGCTACAGGAGCTGGTTGTTATTGTTCTTCATTAGGCTCTCTGCTGAGATTTCCTCCAAAGAGGCCAACAGCAATGATAGTCTCTGTGCTCATCCACCAGGCCCCCCCAGTCAAGCTTAGCAGAGCTGATAGCATTTTGTTATTTTGCTGGTTGGTGACATGGATGAGCAATGAATGAACAGTTTCATCACTATATGTGGCACAAGTTCATTGCCATGCCTTGAGTCTATGGCTGAATCCACAGTGTGCCCCAATCACTGAAACCATGCAGTGACACCACGGATGGAACTTAAAAACCGCCTCCTGCAAAAGCAACCCTCCACCTGAGCTAACAAAAAATCTCCCTTGGCTGTTGGCAGAACCTGTAAGACACAGGTAGACACTTCTGATTTGACCCTGTAGAGAGCAGTGGTGTGCTAGACAGATAAAGAGTCTGTACTTCCACTATTGCAGATCCTTTTCTTTCTATACTCCTAATTCACAGAGCTGAAAAATCCACTGGAATTGAAGCTGAGCTGTCCATTCTCCCAACCCGGGTCCAGATACAGAGCTGTTCCTCAGACACCCATAGGTAGCCTTGACTCCCCCCAACACTTTTCATCTGCAGGGTTTACCACAGATACCACCTCCCACGGCAGAGGAAATAGCTCAAAGCATCAAACACTCACCAGGAACCAGACTTTTCCCTCTCGCTTCGGAGGCACAGGCTTCAGCACCTGCCCACTGCTGGGGGGAATCAGAACTGCCTCGTTGCAAGTCACATGCCCTAGACTGCTAAAGTGGTTCTCTCCTTTAGCTTTCGCTGGGAAGGAGGAAGGAAGACTGTGCTGCACAAGGAGAATCTGAGCACTCCTCTCACCCAGCTGTAAATGTGAAGAAGGAGCTTTCCAATCAGTGGAAGAGCAAAGTTCTGACTTAGCCTTCCAAGTGGTCATTGTGAGCAAACAACCTGCGTAATTTTAAGGGGGAGCTTGCTAAAATTTTCGATGGGATTGTATGAAGGAGTAGCCTGCAACAGCAGGCGCTCGGCTTAGTGACCCAGGAGGGCCAGTCTGGTTGGTTGTCCTCTTTAAAAACAGACTATGGGAAGTGTGACTACAAAACTAGGGGATGACTAGTCTTCTATTTGCCTGGCCCCAAAACTACCATTCCATAAAGCTTTGAATCAGAGACGGGTTTAGGGAGCTTCCAGAAGGAATAAATTGGGCCTGGTTTACATTAGAAAATTAATTTGCCTTAACTACATTGCTCACAGGTGTGAAAAAGTAGCAATGCCAACCTAACCCCCAGTGTAACTGGCACTAGGTTGATGGAAAGATCCAAAGGGGTAGCCATGTTAGTCTAGTTCAGTAAAACAAACAAACAAGGAGTCCTATGGCACTTAAAGACTAAAATTTATTTTTGCATGAGCTTTCATGGGAGAAAATCCCACTTCATTAGCTGCGTTGAAGATGGGGGAACTTACACAGAATGGGATGAAAACAAATGCAATGGAGTGTAAGTCATAGGAACAGGTCACACTAACAGCAAATCAAAGGAGTTGTAAAGAGTCAAACACTGAGGAAGAGCACAGAGAGGGAGATGAGGTCAGATCACTTGTAGTAAGAGAAGAATCCTACAACGGCGGGAAGACGTGCAGAAGTAATGCAAAGGAGGGTTACCCACTGATCACCATCCTTCTTTGAGAGCTGCTCAGATTCATTCAGAAATAGGTGTCTCCGTGCCGGAGCCCCAAATTGGTCATAATTTTTTGCTCTAGCCAGTCAGAAGGGGGCGGGCACCCCCCCCCCCCTTGCCCCCCCTGGGGTTTTTTTTGGGGTGGCCCCCCCCCCCCCCCCCCCCCCCCAGTTCTTAAGAGTCGCTAACTCCAAAAGTGGGGACGGGGGGAGGGCTCTGAATGAATCTGAGCAGCCCATCTTGAAGAAGGACAGTTAGTGGTAAGTAACCCGCCGTTCTTCTTCGAGCGCTGCTCGGATACAATCAGAAATAGGTGACTGCTAGCCATGCTGATGGATGGCGGGTGGAGTTGGCTCTTCTGCCTTCAGTACAGCATAACTCCAACAAGGGTAATTGTCCAACGAGCAGGCCCTCGAGGGTCTAAGAATTGACCCAAGGACCTTCACCCCAGAACAGACAACCTCAGGATGTAGGACGTAACCCAGTGGAAACAGCTGGGCTAGGATTGCCTAAGCACCAAATGGTGTTGTCAATGCTGTTCCCCACTCTGGCACTCTGAGTGCAGAAGATGGGGGCCTGCAACAGGCCTTAAAAGCCACTGGCCTTAAAGCCTGATCTTAAAACTCTCCAAGGCCTCCAATTCCTGGCCTTGGAGTGGTATCGCTGCCACCACCCAAATGCAAAAAACCTCTTGAAACCCAGGAAGGTGCACTTGGGAATTCCTCCCTGTGAGGTACTTGCAATCACTTTTATTCCTCCCTCAGGAAAGTGACTGAACTCCAGCTGCAATATGAGCTGGAACTGGAACAGAGTCCCCTTTAGTAGCTTCCTGTGCAGTCTGAGGCATGAGCACACAAACCTCTTGCCCTTCCAGGACACAGAACCAGAACTTACTTAAAAAGTAAAATCTTTAATTAAAAAGAACAGATAAAAAACACAGAGAGTTGCTTCTGTGGGAATTAACTTAGGCAGTTACAGGGTAGGGGGAAGGGGTACATGTGCTCAGCACAGAGAAATCCAAAAACAAACCAAAACAAAGAAAATACCCTGACCGCGTCTAAGTACACATTCCCTGTTCTACTCACGCCTGGTCAGTAACAAACTTAACTGATCTTTGGTAAGGATGTTGCTGGATTCTTCCTCAGGCCCCTCTGGCCTCCTGCTGATCCTCCCAGGAGCTCTGCTACATCCAAACAGGGACAGGCAAGGCTGCTGTTCCAGTTCAAAAACCTGTGCTGAGTTCCTATTGGCTGTCCTGGGACTCACTGACCAGAGTGTTAACCCCTTCCTCCCCAAGGGTTACTACAGGTGTACATGGGCACGATGGCCTGAGGTCGCCTTATGCAAAAGGAATGCATCTCTAATTTCTCTTCTTGAGGGGTATTTGCAGATGCCATGTGGGGCCAGAGGATTTAGTGTTGTAGGAGCGGCATCTGCTGGTGCAGTTCCTACAGGGAAATTGCCCCAGACCCTAAATTTGTTGGGCTGGCAGTGGTGATTATCAGCACTGTAGAAAGCCAGAAGAGGAGAATTTGACTATTTTCCCTTCAGTTCAGTAAGGCACATGAAGGTCATATGCCAGGCTGGGGACCTGAGAGGGATGTGGCTCCCCCCAAGCCCTATAGCAGTAACACCCCAGCCAGAAACAACAAATACATGAAACTGGCATACAGGGTATTGCACAGGGGAGGTGGGTACCAGGAGCGAGAGAGAGGAACCTAGAGAAACAGTTCAATCTAGTTTGCAGAAGCGGTCGGGACATCGACGGCAGTAGCCCATTAGACTCCATAAGGTGCACTCGTAAGTGAAAGAGTGGGCCAGCGTGGAGAAGCCACATGCCTGGCCTATCCCATGGTACTAAATAAGAGACACACAGACGGGATGTTCTATGGGCCTGATAGGAGTGATTAAGCCTCTGAGAGCTACCGAAGGCACCGTGACAGTCCCCTTGGACGGAAAGTCAGAATCCATATTCTTGCAAGAGGTAAGGAAATGGCATTACTGCTACCTACGTCTTTCCCTTTCTTCTTCTACTAAGTTTAGTGGTTGGAAGGCAGCCGCAGGATTAAGGTAAAGGGTTGTATGCAGTAAGACCATGGCCTGGTAATGGGCTCGTGAGCACAAAAGGCCTGGATGCTAGCACCCGTGGCCTACAAGACCTCTTACTTTGGCCTACCTGGCCTCACGCCTATAGGGAGGACTGTCCCGTAGTGAGAGCTAGCTTAGCTTAACGCTGCACAGGGGTGCACATCAGGATTGAGGCTCCCTTAGGAAGTCCCCAGTAAGAGCCGGGAAGTACAGAGGAGAAGATGGGCTCCTCTCAAAAGGGCAGAGCGAAGGTATGCCACCCCGATAGGTACGTCCGGCCGTCTCCTCTTTAGGACACTTGCAGTATATCTGAAAAGTCCTCTATGGATATGCTAATGATAGTATTAGATCTTACCGGGGAGGCAAACTCTATCAAGGGTCAGCC
This sequence comes from Podocnemis expansa, assembly GCA_007922195.1. Lineage (NCBI taxonomy): Eukaryota > Metazoa > Chordata > Testudines > Podocnemididae > Podocnemis > Podocnemis expansa. The sequence goes on along the minus strand of ML682020.1, from coordinate 10,816,230 downwards.
AGTTCCCGAATTCTGGTCATTGAGGGGAATTTCAGGGCGGAAGTAGAGTGGGCTTTATTGAGTGTGAAACCCCACAGCAAACGCTTAGGACAGGAGTATGTTACTCTAGGATGTGCCTACTAGGACTAGCAGAGCCTTGGGCATGGGATTGTACTGCGAGGCTCCCGGGTGAGAGCCTCCAAAAGCTAGGACAGGATAATCATGGTGCTATGGCTTTGTTGTGGGGGTTGAGCTATGTGAAAGGCCGCTGGATGAAATGCTGGAAGGTGAAGATTGGCCCCAGGGTAGTATCTGTCTGTGGGAGTGGTTTGCAAACCATCATGGAGGGAGTGGGCGGTGCTTATGAATGTAGCAAGGGCAGAGGGACGAGCTTGTCTGTCCTCTACCCTATGAAGGGAGAAGTCTGGGAAGTTTCATTACTATTAATGCCACCCCACGTATTGAAAGGGTTAAGGCTTGGGCAGGTTCTGGGTGGGAGGAGGGAAGAGGGAAGGATCCCGGGAAGAGAAGGAAAGTATAAGGCAACCCTTACTTAGGGAAGACAAGAGAGAACTGTTGTGTCCTTTAAGGAACACAGAGGAGCAAGAGGGAACATTATGAAAAACGTCAGCCATAAGGCATCAGGCTTTCCAGTCTATTAAGTTCTGTAAGTTTCCCTGGGCCAGAGTTCTGCAGGGGAACTACCCTGAGCTGAAAACCACAGGTCCTCAAATGGCTCATTGAGGTGTACGAGTGCCGATGGTGGTTAGGAGTTCTATCCTCTACAATCTCCCTTCGTAGCAATTCTAGGGAGGAGAGGGGTGCAATAGAGAGGTCAGGGCAGCTCCTAGACAGACCCTTGCCTGGTAGAGGGAAGCACCAGAGCAGAAGAGGTTCCAGTCAATGGCTAAACTGGGGTCTGCCCGTAGGCAGAAGAACCAGTGTAAAGTGGTGAAGGTCTTTGGGGGGAGGGTAAAGGGCTGACAAGGCAAAAACACCTACAGTGAGACTCGAGGATCTGTCAGGCAAAAGCCTAATACGAGGCTGAAGAGCATGGCCCCGGTATTAAGGGGGCACCGCCTGGGGGGACGGGTGAGGCAGGAGAGGACAGAGGGCAAAGGGGGATGAGCTTGCCCTCTTACCCATCACTTAGGGGGTGGGGTGCATCATCCCACAATAGCTTCTCCCCAATCCATTGCAAGCTGAAACGGATGAGGAGTGGTCTCGGGATAGCGACATGGGAGTGTACCCTTTCAGTGTGTCCGACTGGGAAGGAGTTGGCTGAAGTGTAGGCATCCTGCCCTTGACCCAGGGGGCTAGAGGGTGGGGGGGGTTAGGTTTTATTTTATTTTATTTTATTTTTGCAGGGCGGGATGTGCCAGCTTCGCATACCTCTATGACCTCCAGGTTTCCACCAAGGCTTCAGGGCGTATGAGTCTGGAAGCAAGAGCGTGTGAGGAGAATTCTTCAGTGGCCAGGCCCTTACTTGACCCAAAGGGTATTGGAAGGGAAGAGGGAGGCACATTGGTACCGCAGAGGAGGAAGAGGTGTCCCGAAGTTGATTGTGAGGGGGTGTTTAGCGAAAGCATTTAGGTTTCCGCTCTGATGTTCAGGGGTTCTTATGGAGGGACAACGACCCTGTTGGAGTTGATCACCTACAGTGAGGCAAGGGGACCATCCTCCTGTAGTCCAAAGGCTCCTAAAGATAGCCATTTCATTTGTGTGGGGGGGGGATACAACAAGGACCATCCCCCCATGCATTGAAGGGGTCATGGTAGACTGGGGACTTAGAGGCACCTGGGAAGTGAGTGTACCCAGGGCTCTGAGTGCCAACCTCTGTACATAGTCACCATGGATCATGGAGTCAGTGGACAGGGAAAGAGAGAGAGACTGCCCCTCTAAAGGGAAGTCTAATATGACCTACTGTAAGTGCTGGGAGAGGTCAAGCTCCTGAAGCCGGGGTGCCTGGCGTGTAACCACGGCCCTAGCAATGCCACGGCTAGCCGTGTTCAAGGCATCGAAAGCCACTATAAAGGCATGGCGAGATGCCAAGGCACCTTCCTTGACGAAGGCATTCAAATTCCCCAAGTATTCTTGTGGGAGGAGGCTGCTGAAACTCCTCATAGCATCCAGACATCTAGGGAATCTTTTTAACCGCAGCCTGATGGCCAGGATCCCTCAGTTGAAAAGCTGAAAACTGAGTAGGCTTTTTCTTTTTTCTTTTTTTAGCTAGGAGGTCAAACCTTCTGGGACTCCTAGAGGACCCCAGATGAATCAGTAGGCTTGGGGAACATGTCCCAGCAATCTTAAGGGCACGAGTATGGCAGGGGGTGGGGAATCATAATGGCAGCTGGAGAGGTTTGAATCCCAGGTCAAATAGGGAGTTCTGGATTCCCTTGAGGGGTGTGACCCTGACCCAGGCAGGCAGTGGCCTGGTGAAGGTATTCAAGTGTGGTAGGGTCTTCTCTGTTAGACCCTGGTCCCGTTTCAGCTGTGATTGGGAGAAGGGACAACCCCAGTACTGGGGTGCCCTCACTGGGGCCATGCACCGAGTAGGGAATCTCCTTGGAGGCCCTCAGTGGGAAGTAGCTGATTTCAAGTGCAGTGCTGGGAAGAACCGGTGCCGTGGACCCTTCAGTAAGGGGCCGGGCCTGAGGAATGCACTTTCAGATCGCTTGCAGTGCCAAGGCAAGGTTGTCAGAGCTGTAGGTGTTGGAGCCCCTAGTCTCGCAGTGGCGTGGGCCCAAGTAGTGAGTGGCTCCCCCTGGTGCCGGGTAAAGTGGAGGACGGAAGAAGATGGACTTACCATTTGTTTCAGCAGCCTGTGGTAGATTCAGGGGCCGGAGGGCTTCTGTCACTTCAAAGGCCTCTGGTGTGGTTGGTACTGTCAAGGCTTTTTCCCCACTCTGGCACTCTGAGTGCAGAAGGTGGGGGCCCGCAACAGGCCAGAAAAGCCACTGGCCTTAAAGCCTGCTCTTAAAAGTCTCCAAGGCCTCCAATTCCTGGCCTTGGAGTGGTATCGCTGCCACCACCCAAATGCAAAAAAAAACCTCTTGTGACCCAGGAAGGCGCACTTGGGAATTCCTCCCTGTGAGGTACTTGCAATCCTGTTTATTCCTCCTTCAGGAAAGTGACTGAACTCCAGCTGCAATATGAGCTGGAACTGGAACAGGGTTCCCTCTAGTAGCTGCCTGTGCAGTCTAAGGCACGGGCACACAAACCTCTTGCCTCTCAGGACACAGAACCAGAACTTGCTTAAAAGGTAAACTCTTTAATCAAAAAGAACAGATGATAAACACAGAGAGTTGCTTCTCTGGGAATTAACTTAGGTAGTTACAGGGTAGTGGGGTGGGGGTTGGGTTACATGTGCTTAGCACAGAGAAATCCAAAAAACAAGCCAAAAACAAAGAAAATACCCTGACCGCGTCTAAGTAAACATTCCCTGTTCTACCCATGCCCGGTCAGTACCAAACTTAGCTTATCTCTGGTAAGGATGTTGCTGGATTCTTCCTCAGGCCCCTCTGGCCTCCTCCTGATCCTTCCAGGAGCTCTGCTGCCTCCAAACAGGCCCAGGCCAGGCTGCTGTTACCATTCAAAAAGCTGTGCTTCGTTCCTATTGGCTGTCCTGGGACTCACTGACCAGAGTG
>ML682020.1:10775701-10812594 GCA_007922195.1 Podocnemis expansa | reverse complement strand
TAACCCCTTCCTCCCCAAGGGTTATTACAGGTACCATGATAGGCACCAGGCGCTCACCCTGAAGGGGAGTGCCAGACACGGCGCTGGCACTTTGATGCCGGGGTTGGTCCCAAGCACGCCTACCTGGGTTCTGCCAGGGAACGGCGTCAAGAGATCCCTGGTGCTGACTGGCCAGTGGGACTGCTGCCAAGGCATGGAGCTCGTGCCGATTGAGGATCTTTATTGAACGCTGGAGAGCGACACCAAGAGGGTTCCTGTGCCGACTGAGCACACGGTGCCAGGTTAGGGGTCGATTGCAGGTGTATTCATAGCCAGAGAGCGGCACCAAGAAGGCTCCAGTGCAGACTGAGCACACGGTGCCGAGTTGGAGGCTGATCGTGGCTGTATTCATAGCCGGAGAGCGGCGCCAAGAGGACTCAGGTGCCGACTGAGCACACTGTGCCAGGTTAGAGGCTGATAGCAGCTGTATTCATAGCTGGAGAGCGGCACCGAGAAGGCTCCAGTGCAGACTGAGCACACGGTGCCGAGTTGGAGGCTGATCGCGGCTGTATTCGTAGCTGGAGAGCGGCGCCGAGAGGGCTTTGGTGCCGACCAAGCATGCGGTGCCGGGTCTGGTTGTGGCGTTTCTTCAGAGTCGGAGATTGGTGAGCGGAGCTGGCGAATTCCTGGCGTCAGCTGCGGGGCCCGTACTCGGGCGCGTTATGCAGCCTTTGCTCCCTGCTGAGTCCTTTGCTTAAGACCTGCAAATAGAGCATAATACACCTGGTGAAGCTCACATGGGCGTTAAGAAACCCTCCCAGTGTGTTCAGGTTTCTGTTGGAAGGACACGGTGGGAGCACCGGTGAAGTCCGCAGGCAGATCTTCCAGTGAAAATACACGTAAAACAGAACAAAGAGACGGGCCCTTGCATAGAGCAAGAACAGGCTGTTCAGTAACCATCGCTGAGGGTGGAAAAAAGGGAACTGGGGAAGAGCCGGGCTGGGGCCATATATATGGCAAGGGAGCGTTGGCTGCCAGCGCTGTCCTGACAGGCTAAGGCTAAAAGAAGTTCCAGCCAATCGTGCGCTGTGGCACGTAGGCACCTAATACTGAATGTATCCAAGCAGCGCTCGAAGAAGAAGGTGGGTTACCTACATGGATGGAAGAACCCCTTCCCATTGAAGAGGAGTAGCCACTGGCTGCTGCATCCAGTTCTGGGCCCCACAGCTGAAGAAAGATGAAGACAAATTGGAGACAATCCAGAATAAAGCAACAAAAGTGATAAAAGTTTAAAAAACCCTGACCTATGAGGAAAGGTTAAAAAAAAAACTGGGCATGTTTAGCCTTGAGAAAAGAAGACTGTGGGGAAGCTGATGATAGGTTTCAAAAGTTAAGGGTTGTTAGAAAGAGAACAGTGAGTAATGAGTCTCCATGGCCTCTGGGGGCAGGACAAGAAGCAATGGGCGTAATCTGCGGCAAGGGAAATTTTGGGTTTGATATTAGGAAAAACCTTCTCACTCTAAAGACAGTTCAGCTCTTGACCAGGCTTCCAAGGGAGGCTGTAGAATCCACACCATGGGAGGTTTTTATTGGAGAAACCTCTGTCACAGACGGTCTAAGTTTATTTTGCCAAGTTCCAAAGCAGCAACCATGTTAGTCTAGTTCAGCAAAAGAAGCAAGGAGTCCTGTGGCACTTACAAACTAACAGATAGGTTTATTCTGTACTGCCTCAGCAAAGGGAGTTGATGCCTTCTCAGGGACCCTGGCAGCCTTTTGATTCTGCATCATACCCACAAGGGGGCATCAAAGGCCACCGAGCCTCACAGTTTAGCTTTCAATAGAAGAACGGTGGGTTACTCACCCGTAACCATCCTTCTTCGAGATGGGCTGCTCAGATCCATTCAGTAATAGGTGTCTCCATGCCGGACCGCCAGATTGGTTGGAAAAACTAGTCCTAGCCTGTCAGAAGAGGGGAGGCGGCCACCACCCCTTGCGCCATCCACAGCTATATATACAGCCGCCTCCCTCCCCCCTCCTCAATTTCATTTCTTCCGCCTTGCTCATCGGAATTAGAACGTCTGCTCCTTGCAAATCGCAAGCAGCAGGCCCCTTTGTCTTTGACTCACTGTGCGGCTGGAAGCATCTCTTCGTGGATTTAACTCCACCACGAGAGTCCCCACCACTGGACCGGAACATCACGTCAATGATGCCAAGGTTTAAACCCTTCGCCAAGTGCGGCAAGGCCTTCCCCTGGGATGACCCCCACGGGAAGTGCCTTAAGTGCCTGGGCAAAGACCACATGGTCTCAGCTTGTTCCATTTGTCTCTCCTTCGAACCCAGAACGATCAAGGAGAGGGAACAGCGATGCTGTGCCCTAGCCTCAGAGGAGGCTCAGCACCCTTCATTTGAGGATTCGGGTTCACGCCTGGCACTGAGACCCAGCTCGGTGCCGGAGTCTATGAGGCACCATGCCACCGGTGGGCGCCACCGCCACACCACCTCGGTGCCAACTCCAGCACCGCAGCACCTACCTGGCGCCTCAGCACCTCAGCGTCAATCAAGGTTGCCCTCAGGTAGCACGGCACCGACGGTGCTGGGTTCGCCTCGGCACCACGCTGTGTCATCTCCGGCGCTGACGGCATGGTACAGTCCAGCCTCGCCAGTGCCGAGCTCACCCTGGCACCGGCCGACTCCACCCTTGGCACCACAGAGCCCGGTGCTGCAGGAGTGGGAGCCCTCCCACCCAGGCAGCCCTCCCTCCCCCAGCGAGGACTTGCTCAAGTGGAGTTGCTTCTCGTCCTGTCCACCCTGGAAGCGGTGGAGGCAGCACGAGCCCTGCTACTTCTCCCGACACCCTCTGCCCCACTTCCAACCAGAAGGGGCAAACCGGCCTTCATCTCGAAGGCCTGGGTCCGCCCGGGACACTCTCCCTCACCCCACAGCCCCCCGTCTTCCACTCCAGTGGGGGCTGGGACCACTCCACCACCAGCATCGGGCCGAGAATCTCGGTCCCCTTCCCCCATCTCCAGCCTGGAGGAGGGACCTTCTAGGGGCTCCAAACAGGCTCAGCGCCGCACATCAGCCCCATCACCCTTCTGGTTTCAGCCACAAGATTCCCCCCAGGGAACTCCCTCCCCTCCAAGGCAGGCCCCCGGTGCTGCGCTGTCCCCGGCACTGGGGTCTTTTACGGGAAACCTTTTGGCGCGTTTTGACTTATTGCGCTGGGCTATGGCCCCCTTAGGCATGGAGGTGGAGCCCTTGAGTCTTCCACCCGATACCCTCTTCAGGCCAGCCTTCTTGACAGCGGCCTTAGCAGTCCCCCCCCCACCCAAGCATATGGGACCTTGCACGCTCCCGGTGGCAGAGCCCAAGTTCCATTCCCCCGGTTTTGGATACGGCGAGCGTGAAATATTGGGTATCCAAGTCAGGCTACCCCTCCCTCGTTGGCCACTCAGTTCCCCCAAGGGACATGGTCCAGATGGCAATGGGGGCCGGGGAACCCCCCAAGGACCCCATCCCATCCTCCAGGGAAACCAGGGAGCTGGATCTGCTAGGCCGTAAGGTTATTCCTCATCAGCCTTCCAATTACGAGTGACAAACAGCCAGGCTATAACCAACAGATACTTGCTGGATGTCTGGGAGTCACTCGAAAAATTTAGAAGTCTGCTTCCAGCTGAGGCCAGGGAAGAGTATGATGCCTCCCTGGAGGAAGGCAACATAATCTCACAAGACCTCCTCCTTTCAGTACGCGACGCAGTGGACACTGCTGCTTGCCCCATGGCCTCAGTGGTTACCCTCTGCAGGGTGGCATGGCTTAGGGAGGCTAGAGCGCCTCCTAACACACAGCTGGCAGGTCTCGCCCTGCCCTTTGAGGGAGATGTCTTGTTTCCCCCTGAAACCCTCTCCGTGGTGGGCACAGCCCGGGATCCTCAAGGAGAGGCCAAATACTTTGGCCTCCTCCCTCCCAGACCCATCCCCCTGACTTAGCTCCCCACTTTCTCTAGCAGGGTAATTTCTTTCCTTCCTGTTTTATCCATGGCGGGAAGTGGGTCTTTGCCCTCCCTTGTCACAGGGAAGGGCCCCTCTGCTCACCGCCACCCCTTTTTGAACTGCGGGTGCAGGGGCGTTAGGGCGCCACTGCCGCAGATAGCCACCCCCCCCTCTCCAGGGCATGGAGGCTCGGTGGGAATCACCCCCAGCCCTTCTTTGTTTCTTCCCCTTCTCCACTATTGGGAGAGCAAACCTTAGATTGGGATGCCAGGCCCGCCAATACAACGATGCCCGCCTATGGCGACAGTACCCCCAATACCATGGTTTACGCTCCCCTCACCCCTTAAGCAGTGACTTCCCCGAAGATGAAAAACCACCCCTCTTTCTCCTCCTCGCAACCCTTTCTTCCCGGATATTTCCCCCATTGCGTTCCCCAACCCAACACCTTGCCGAGGAATGGAGGCGCATCTTGTTGTAGCCTCAGCCACTGTGGGGACTCCAAGACATGCACATCCGAAACCTACCCTCAACAGAACTGTGCCTGTGGCATGGAGACACCTATTACTGAATGCATCCGAGCAGCGCTCGAAGAAGAACATGATGTACGGATACTACAGAGGTTCCTGTCCTACCTTTACAATACACACACAGGGGAACTAGGCATGCTGCCACACTGCCTGGCTTGAGATGGTTTCTGTCACATACAGGGTTTGCAGTTTGGTTATAGTGCCCCGACTCCATGCTACAAATTGTCCCAGTGCCTCTGAATCCACCATGTGTTTGACTTCTTAGCCAGATCTTGAGCAGCACGGAGACTCAGCTCCCTGAGTGTCAGGTGTTGGTTCTTCAGAATGACATTCTTGAGACCCTCATGGCTCACGTGGTTTGCACAGGAAGCTGTAAAATTACCCAGGTTCCCCCCATTTGATCCTTAGGTCCTGGTGACCCTTTCCCGAGCTCCAAGTTTGCAACAGGATCCAGACCCACAAGCGTTTTAAGAAGCTTGGCTGGAAACATTCTGTGAGTTCACGACCAGACCCACAGGGCTTTCCCAGCTCAGTGTTAGCAATGGGAGATTCCCTTGGCCTTCTACAGCACTGGGCATGAGAGGATTTGCCCCGAGCAAGGCCATCTCACCTAGTGGTTAGTGAGGGGCTGTCAGGAGGCCTGGATTCCAGGTCTGCTCTGCCACTGATTCTCAGTGTAACCTTAAACTTCACCTCTCTCTAGCTGCCTCAGTTTCCCTGTAGAATGGGATCTGATGCACAGGGGGCCTTGTAAGGTTTCATTCATATCTCAGAGGATCAACATTAGGGAAGGGTCAGGTTATTATCATCTCCTTCCACTGCTACATCAGGGGCTGTGTTATAAACACCCGAATGTGTTACAGCAGGATGGGGTTCTTCTGTGTATTCCAGTAGGACCCAGCGAATCCAATGGAGATGGGGGGCCCACTGCACTGCGCCCTCTGCTGATACATAATGAGGGATGGTATCTGCCAGTAATAGCTTGCAGCTTAAACAGAGCAGACAAAGGAAGCTGGATGATACCCATTTTACAGGTGGAAGACTGAGGCCCAGAGAGAGTGAGGAGGATGTTTTTCCAAACAGCACAGCATTGGTTTAAACTGTGTTAGGTTGATGCTGTAGCCATCACTGGGGGAAACCAGGAGGTGGGGTGGAAAACTCAGTCACACCCGAGGGAGCTTGAGAACATGCCCAGGAGCTTTTTTTGGAAAATTTCCACACCCTGCCCAAGTGACTTGCCCAAGGTGACACAGAAAGTCAGTGGCACCTTTCACATGCACTGAATTCACTTCCCTCTAATAGGTCAGAACCCATCCCATGGGATGTGCTGTTCAGATGGTGGCAGGAGAACAGAGGGAGGCATTGCCAAACAGGCGACTTGCTTTGTAAAACGATTTATTGCTGAAGGACGCTTACAAAATCCCTGCATCTCTTTCACTAGCTGAGTTCAGCCCAGCTGGAGTCACGTGAGAGCAGCCCTCCAGGCAGTGTGTCAAGTCAGAGCTTGCTTTGCAAGCGGCAGTGATGGTCACTGATAATTTTCCTTTCCTGGGCAGCGGAGGTGCTTTTAGCTTCTTCAGTCAAGCAAAGTTAGCTGTCTGGGTTCCTCTTTAGTTTGCAACAGAGAAGACAAAGAAAGACAGAGGATCCCTGCACCCACTGGATCACACTTTCTCACAACTGATACAGTGGGATTTTCTCCCACGTAAGCTCATGCAATAAATAAATTTAAATAAATTTGTTAGTCTTTAAGTGCCACAGGACTCCTTGCTTATTTTGCTGAACTAAACTGACACGGCTGCCCCTTTGAAACTCTTTCTCACAGTAGCTACAAAAAGGCTCAGGTTCATTTTGTGCTACTGGAGCAATGCAGAACACAGCTCTCTGCCCACAGACACCAGGCAGCCTTGCTTTCCTATTCCAGAGTGCCCTCCCCCCCAGACACCACCCTGGGGCTGACACCCCCACAATCCGCTGGGGCATCCTTCAGCATGTCGGCTGGCTGCTGCAGAAGCTGTGGCAACCAGACGGCATGCTCAGTACTGCTCCTGTAACCCCCTCCAGCCCTCCCTCCAGCCATCCTGAGCGACTGTACCCCAGCTACCCCCCCAGCCCAGCCAGCAAGCATTGCCAAAGCCCCCTGATATCCAGCCACCTACCCCCCCCTCCACAGGCAGCCTTGCCAACACATTAGGTCCACTCTGCCCAAACCACACAACCAGGCCCCCATCGTTGCATTCCTGCCGCAGCCACCCACACAAGCCACCCGCGTCCAGCTCTGCTTTTGCCCTGGAGCGTAACTATCCAGGCCCACCCTTCGCTGCTACTGCCTCACCTTGCTGGGCCCCCGCCAGCACAGCCTGCCCTTGCCACGTGTTCCCTGTGAGACCATAGCTGAACCATTCAGACCGGAGGCCCAGTAGAGAGAGCGACAGCCACAGGCTCAGAGGAGAGAGCCCCAGGTAGTCGCTTTCAAGGGGCCATGCAGGACCCCAGGGCAGCAGTGAGGCTGGTGCAAGATGGAGAACGTTTGTGTGGCTCAAGCCTGGGACTAGGCGTCAGGACTAGCTATGACCTTGGAGCCTCAGTTTCCCCTCTGTTGGGGACTGGACCACAGGGAAATTGGGAGATTAAAATCAACTCTGGGGCAAATCTTGTGTTTCTTCTTTCAGGCTAATTCTCACAGACTTGGAGGGGGAGATGGGTTAAGAACAGACCTCAGGGCTGGGCCCATAAATGCCTCCCTCTTTCTTGGGAATCTTTGCCCCCACACAATGAATCACAAGGTTTGGGGTGATGGATTTATTCCTCCTGGTCCCTCCGTGCAGCGTTGGTACAGATCTGGCTCCAGGCCATTGCACTGAGTCGTGTCAGCTGCATGTTGCAAAACTCTGCTTGCAAAAGGTTCCTGGAAAGACGCAGTGTTGTTCATGCTGTCATTTCCATGCCAGGTGGGAAACAGAGCTGCTTTTGTAAGCACCCAATCCAAAGCACACTGAGAGCAAAGCGAGGAAGCACCCTGCCCATCCTTTGTCGCCCCCCACGCCCACAATTCAGTGCCAGGAGCCAGCTCCTCTGCAGTGCTCAGGGCAGGTGCTTCACCACAGGCCCAGCTGAGTCAGTGCCAGGCTGGCAGGTGCCCAGCCTCTCTGCAGGGGGCAAAAAGTACTGAGCGCACCCACCCCTTGGCCCTGTGGCAAGAAAGAAACTGGCCACCCCACCAGAGTGGTGCAGAAAGGCAGCAGACCTGGGGTTCACTGTGAGCAGCCCACCCCGCCCAGAACATTGTCAGACCCTCGTTTCAGGCATGCCATATGCCACGGCACAAAGGCGCAGCAGGTCTGTAAGTCACCATTTCCACAGCTGTGAGACGTCCCCCGTGTGCCCTGGCACAGTGCCTGGCCCAATGGACTGGCACCAGGGGGTGGTTAAGCCCCTCACATTCACAGATTTGCTGGCTGCTCACCACGAATCTGATGGCTGCAGATACAAGTCATTGCATTTCCCTGCCCTGCCCAGTGGCCAGGTTCTCACGCTGGGACTGCCTTGGCCTTGTGATGAGATGAAGAGGAATCACCGGAGGGTTTTGCACAGTTCATCAGCTGCATACGGGGAGGGAGAGATGCCACTAACCACAACGGATGACCAAACAAGCCATATTACCCATGGAGCAGGGCTCACCCTACAGCCACAGGCCCAGCACATGCCCGGAAGCAGTGTCCAACCCCTAACTGCACACAGATCCCACACACACAGAAACAAACACCCAGCCCAGATTTGCAGACGCACCAGAGCGCACACACTGGATGAGGACTATGCCTTTGTCTGAGTCACACACAGCAGTTGGGTCAACCTTGCATGCACTCCTCAGCTTAGCCTTGAACCCAGGTGTCCAGGGGCTTGGAGGTGGAGGGGCTGAAGTCATATTTCCCCAGGCACTAGATCCACCTATGCCTAACTCTCTGTAGTTGTCTTTTATGCCCCTCCCACCTACTTTCAAAGCAACTGCCCCAGGGACCAGCCCATGGTGGCCAGTTCCCTAGTGGTTAGGCCAGCTGGAGTCAGAGGCCAGTGCCAGAACTGAGGGTCGCAGCCAGAATCAGAGCCCAGAGTCAGAACCGGAGCCAAAAGTTGGGAATTAGGGGCAAGGGTCAGGACCAGGTTATATAGAGTGTGTGAGGCGAGGCCGGGTGGGGCAGAAACAGGAAAAGACACTCTTGCAGCCACAGCAAATGTTTTGAGCAGTGAGCAAATTGCTGCTGGCTTCCTTCAGCTGGTCAGCTGAGGAGCAGTCTGTCAGGCGGATGGGCCCACCAAAAGCCCAAGCAGATGACGCTGCCAGACCTTATTGCTGACGCCCAGTCTCATGCCACGGAGGGCAAGTCCCCATGGGTGGGTGCCCTCCTGCAGCCTGCTGCCCCTGCAGCCCCATCAGTTACTGGGCAGGTTGCTCATCATGCTGGAGTTGCTGGAGAGTGCCCTGGTCCGGGGCCGGGGCCGGGCATTGAGCATCACGGAGCTGCGGAAGCTCTCACGGGCTCGCAGGGAGCTCTCAATCGAGGATCCTGAGTTGTCACCCATCATCAAGCAGTCCCCTGGCCCGAGGAACCCAAGGCGGATGCAACAACAGCAGAGGAAGGCCACCACAGCACGGCGCACCTCCAGGCTGCGGAAAGCATAGATGAGTGGGTTCATGAACGAGTTCAGCATGGCCATGGCCAGAGCCCAGTCCATCCTGTGATAGCGTCTGCAAGCCGGGGCGATGCAGAAGACGTCGAGGAGCAGCAAAGTGAAAAGGGGGGTCCAGCAAATGATGAAGGCCCCCAAGATCATCAGGACGGTTTTGAGCAGCCGCAGTGAGCGTTTGCGGTTGTGGCGGGTGATGGCCTGTGGGGGGCTGGACCACACCAGGTGGCAGATGCCAGCATAGAGGACCACGATGCCCAGCAGGATTATGCTGAACATGACCACACAGAAGAGGATGTATTTCTTGGAGTAGAGGGGCAGCAGGCTGGAGCAGTTGTGGAAGTCGCAAAGGCAGTTCCAGCCGAACAGAGGCAGCATCCCAATGATGATGGCCATGACCCAGCAGAATACGATGAGGATGCGTAGGCGCATGGTCTTGCTGGCCTCGTTCTCGGCGATGGCCCTCACCATGGTGCTGTACCGCTCTATGGCCGTCACCAGCAGGCTGAAGATGGAGGCAGCCAGGGCGATGAAGAGGACACCCTCGCGGAGGAACCATAGTTCGGGCGACAGCTGGAAGGTCCTGCTGCCCGACAGGAAGAGGTTGGAGACGTAGGCCACACCGGCCAGGAGGTCGCTTACTGTGATGCTGGCGATACAGGAGTAGACCCACCGGCGGACACGCAGGGTCCGCATGATGGCCAGCAGCACCAACAGGTTCTCCGCCACGATGAAGCAGCTGAAGATGATGAAGCCCATCTTGATGAGGCTTATTCCATCCTCCTGTTGCCGCCGATTGCTCAGTTTCCCCGTGTAATTGTAGTGTTGCATGACGAGGTTGATGTTCTGCCTGGCTGCCAGTTGTAGACAGGAGTCCATGCTGTCCAGCAGGCCAGTGCTGGCCTCCAGTCTCTCGTTTAGGAGAGGAAGGAGAGAAGGAGTGACCAGATGACTTAGCCCTGCAGTAGACATCCTTCAAGCCCTGAGTCCAGCAACGTGAGGAAGAGCAGAGCCTCAAGCTACGGCAAGAGAAGGCACGAAGACAGGACTGTCCCCAACCCCAGGTCCAGCGGCTTCTGTGATCAGAACCAGCACGCCTTAATTCTGCAAACAAGAGTGGAGAAGAGCCAACGTGAGATGTTTTGAAATGCTTGGCATTGTATGGCCTGATAGACAGTGAAGGCTTCCTGTTGTTCAAGAAGGTTTCCTGTTGTGAGCTAAAGCATCACCGCTGCCCAGTTTGGCTGAAATCATTTCTCAGCAGTGAGGGTTGGGTTCTTCTCACCCTGTTCATTGGGAAATGGGAACACTCGCCTGGAACATGAATGTGGCAATATCCAGGGCCTTTCTTCTTCCACAGCTGCCTGATGGGGTCTATAGCTAATCTGCTTAGCTAGTGTAGCTCTGGGTTGAGTGACAGCTTCATAGCCAAGCACTGCCATTCCTGAGTCTATTCATCGGTCCCTGCACTAGGATCTCAGCACTGTGGGAAAGCATCCGCAAGGCCCAGCCTTTCACAAATGCCATTTCCTCATCTCCCACATCCCTCGGCCTCTGGTACCCAGACACCCTCCCTGCATCCATCAAGAAAAGGCTGTCTGGCCTCCAGACTGGCCCTCTGGTCTCATATACATTAGCTTATGTCTGTGGGTGTCTAGTGCAACCAGCATCTCTGCAAACAGATTGGATGTGCACAGCTCTTTCAAGGCAAGCTGTGGGCACATGCCAGTCTGCAACTGAAAGGGTGTAAGAGCACTCATGCTATTAAGACTGAGTGCTGACAACGCATCTTCCATGTGGGGATCTCAAAGCATCGCACACAAATATGTCAAGTAACATCATCCCATTTTAGCAGGAGGGAAACTGAGGCACAGAAAGGCAGTGTGGCTGGCCCAAGGTCACAGAGGGAGCCAGGGGCAGAGCCAGAAATAGAACCCAGGAGTCCTGTCCATGTTGCAATTCTAGTATTAATCACTAACCTGTCTTCTCTCCCAAGGAAGGTCTGGACTGGGAATGACACTCCACTTCTCAGCACTGCTGGATACACCTGTCAAGAAGGGTCTTAAGCCTCTGCTGTCCAGTGTGTGAGGATAGGAATCTGGACCCCACGCTGGCTGTCAGCATGAGGCCCTGGCAGAAGTAGCAATGAGAGCTGCTGCACGGGGAAAAATGATTCTCATACCTAGCATAAGAAAAAAAAAGGGGAAGTTGCACTTGCAACACGCTAAAGACTAACCACAGATTTTGCAGGATGGACCCACCCAATACAGCTGAGAGGTGGGTGGAGGAGGCGCAAAACAATCGAAGTCACCTTCAATTTCAGCTGCAAGACAGAAGCAGCTTCCCTGATCTCCCCTTCCTCACAGAGCTGATGCTAGTGGTCCGGGATGTCTTTATGATGGGGGGGGAGTAGGAGTTAGCGGGTCCCCAGGTGGAAATCAGCATCAGCTCCCTTCAGAGAGAAAGGGGCACTTGTGTCAACAAGGAGTGCACCAAAGAGCTACAGCTGTGTCAGCTGAGAGCCACCCACTTCACGGTGGGAAATGAGATCTCCACCACCACGAGCACGTGAGGAGAACACAAAGCTCTCCCGGCTGCCAGGGTGGCTGCAACCTTTACAGGTTCCAGTGCAAAGTTACACCTGCAGGCAGGGTCCTGTCCAGTTCTCTGCACTCCTTTCTCCCTGGCCTTGGGTACCTGCACCGTCCTCCATCCCCCTCCTGCCACCCTGCAGACCCTCTCTCCTCACACGCACATGCTCAGGACGTGCCTGTGCCCCTCAGCACAGTCTTTCGTGAGTTCCTGTGGACATGAGATAGCTAGGGCAGACATCAGAAGACCAAGTTTGCTTAGACGGTTCGCCCCATGCCACATTACTCCTGGATTCGGATGAGGCAGGGCAGCTGCTGGATCTGCATCGTCCAGAGAAGACAGAGATTCTGTGCAGGGGCTGAAAGCCATCCACGTCCCAGCACCAGAGGGGGCCTCAATCTCCCCCCAGATCAGGGGCACATTGCCGCAGCTGCAAAGAAGAAGGGGTGCATGCTGAACTCAGATCACACACAGCCAGATAGCTCAGCATGTGAATGGGATAGCGTAACCCCCCTGGCATCAGACCCATCATAAGTGGCATGCAGGTCCACCACAGGGCTCCTGAGCCAGAGGAGAAACAGGCCTCAGGTGTCTCGACTTTGCGGAGCTGGCCGGCCACAAATACAACTCCTGCTCACAGGCTGGAAGTCAGATGCTGCCCAGGCATCTTGCAAAATCACACCCAGATGGGGGGGCTTGCCTGCTTCCAGTCAACACACCCAGGGTAAAGTGGTCCCAGGGCTGAGACCCGCAGGAGCAGTGACTGGGATGGAGAAGAGATGGCTGTCATGCCGACCCCCTCTTGCTAAAGCTGTGACGCAGGCCCTGAAAGGACAGGACCCACCTTAAGTTCTGCCCCGGCAGGTGCCAGTTGCAGGCCTCCCTTAAGACAGAGTCCACCCAGCTCTGTAGTTTGCAGCTGGCTCTTCCCAGACCACCTTCCCGTGGAGCCCCAGCAGGACCAGACACCCTCCTCCCCCTGCGGAAGTGATGGTGCACAATTCCACCGCACCCCTCACACACAGCCTGCCGAACCGGAGAGGACTCAGGAGTTCCAGGCACGTGTAGGTAGAACTCAGCTGGGTCTCTCTCATGATCCTTGCTCTGTGGGGGCCAATTTGCATCTCATTATTCTCAGTTGCTCACTCACAGCTGTGCTGCCCAGCTCCCTCCCCCCCGAGAAGAGAGGCCCCTGCACTCCCATTTAGCTGCTTCTGCTTCACAAAAGCTACAGCGGTGCTGTGCAACGTGCAACCATAGCACAGAACGTCACAGGATGCACATTTGTGCACCCCGAGATTATGATTTACGTCACTTTTACGTTCGCTTTTGCAGTAGAGTTATGTGGTTTGATGCCGAATATGCCATACAAGGTTCCCTTTTGAATACTCTGCCATCTGATTATGGCATCAGGTTTCTTGCAGCATCATGTATATGCACCTATGTGAAGCAAGGGAGAGGGGGACAGACAAAACTTTCTTCCAGCAGCATGCAGACTGCCAAAGTTGCAAACAAAGTACCTGAAGGAGAGAGAGAACAAAGAATGTACATTGAGGTCTCAGGCTGAGATCACCTCCATCCAGAAACAGAAGGGGAGCTGAGAGGAGACTGGAAACAAGGACGGGCATTTTGAACAAGGGAGAAGCTGCAGTTTTGGCCAGAGAAACGCCATCCTGTAAGCAACAAAAGAGTTTCGGTCCTCCCCACATGGCAGGAGGGCCTAAATTGGCTAAATACCACCAGGAGCCAGTCTTATAGGTCAGAATAAGGAGTACAGGCTAAAGAGCAGTCATGGAATAGTGTTATTAGTTTAGCATGCATCTCGTAGCTTTTATTTGACTTGCGGCTGCTTCTGACTGCTTTATTAAATGATTGTGCATTGATTTGCAACATATTCATTTAAAATCATATTCTAACCAATAAACTACTAGTTTTTATCTAAAGCTGTGTGGACTTTAGAAGATATGAATGAGGGCAGCTAGGCACAATCCATTTCAAAGTTAAATGGATGGACATGAGTCAACGGTGATTTGGGGTGGCTCCCAATCCCTGTAAAATGGGTGTTCCCAGTGAGATTTCTGGGGTTGGGGGTGCTTGCTTGAGGACCATCTCCCGAGTAGCCCACGGATGCACACCAACTGCCTGGGACCAATTACAGGCAGGAGGCTGGTGTGGACTGACTCAGGAGTGAGTGGTCACCTGGCAAAGCAGCTTGAATCAGGGTTCCCGAGTGGCGATCAGGGGGATCACAGCAGCACACGATACCTGAATCTGGGAGCAGCTTGTCACACAGAAACTTGTACGACACCAAAAAGTAAATTCCTCTGACTAGGAGATGCCATTTTTGCCTCCCTCTCTGATCGAGGAAACTGAGAATAACGCATCAGAAGAAAGGAAATGGTGTTGCAAAAATGCATGGATTTAAAAATCGGAGGTGGGAAGGGCATTACTGAAGATGTTAATGCTGAATGGCTAAGTCTACACTTACAAAATTAATGTGAAGTAGTTAATTCAAAGTAACTACTTTGAATTTAAATTCAAGTTATTATTTCAAATTAGCACTACTTCAACGTTATTATTTCGAATTAGGAGTGCAATGAAGACTCTCTAATTTGAAATAACTTAGGCTTTATTAATTTGAAGTAGAGAGTCTTCATTAGACTCTCTAATTCAAAATAGGGGAAGGCAGGCAAAAGAATAGGGAAATTAGTTTGAATTAAGCCTATTCCACAGCTTAAAATGGCTTAATTTGAACTAAGAACCTTGAAGTAAGTGATGCTTCGAAGTAAAAACAGGTTTTATTATATCAAATTAGCAGTTCCTTATTTCGAATTAAAGGACTGCTTAATTTGATATAATAAAATGCTTCCTTGGCCAGGGAATAAGTTATTTCAAATTAAGCCTCCTTAATTTGAAATAACTTGTAAGCATAGACATGGCCGATCTGTTTACAGTTGGCAGACATTATCTGTGCCTACAAACTGGCTCCTGCTCAATCTCAAAAGGTGACTATAAACAGGGACTCATTGTGGAACAGGTGTATTTCTAATGAGCTCGCACAGGGATCACTTCTCAGCCCTATGCCGTTTATGGTTTTGTCCACACCCAGGAAGAAAACATACAATCGTTACTGATACAGTTTGCAGATGTGGCAAAGGCTGGGGTAGTGAAAAATAATGAAGATAGCTCACCGCTATAGACAATCTAAATGCCTCTCTAAGGAGGGGGCAAGGGCAATCAAGGTGTGTTTTGATATGGCCAAGTATAGGGTCATACACTCACGAGCAATTCTGGGATTGGGGATTCTGTCCTAGGAAGCCATGACTTGAAAATGATTTGGGAGTCATTGTGGCTAGTCTGCTGAACATGAGTTCTGGTGCAATGCAGTGCCCAGCAGGCCAAATAAGATCATTGACCGCATAAACAGGAGCATCACATAGATGTAGAGAGGTTATTGCCTTTGTGTTTGGGGCTGGTGTGATTGCTGCTGGCAAACCATGTCCAGAATTCAAGAAGGACCTTGATACATTGAAGAGGGCTCCATGAAGATCCAAGAGAATGATTAAAGAATTGGAAACTGTGCCCTGTGGAGAGAGCTGCAAAGGGCTCCATCTGTTTAGTTATTAAAGAGACGGTTAAGGGACGACTGGATCAGCCTATAAGTACCTACGCGTGGACCAGACATTTCAGAAGCGTCGGCTCTTCTGTCTAGCCTGCCAAGGACTGACAAGATCCAGTGGCTAGAAAAATACAGACTTAGAAATAAGGAGCCAGGTTTCATAATGAGGGTGATTATGCTTTGGAATAATTTTTCAAGGTGGATTCTCCATCACTGGACACTTTCAAATCAGAGTCAAAGAAAGAAGGAATCTTGTGGCACTTTAAAAGACTAACAAATTTATTTATCTCATAAGCTTTCATGGGAGAGATCAGAACTGGATCCAAAGGAGGAACCGTATCAGTCGAGTTCAGTAAAACAAACAAGGAGTTCTGTGTCCCTTAAAGACTAATAAATTTATTTATCACATGAGCTTTCGTGGGAGAAAATCCCACTTCATCAGACTCGTCAAAGCATCTGACGAAGTGGGATTTTCTCTCACAAAAGCTCATGCAATAAATAAATTTGTTACTTTTTAGGTGCCACAGAACTCCTTATCAGAATTAGTTATTTCTCTAAAAAAATACGGGTTCTTGTTCTACCACGCACAGCTATTGCTGTTGAGACACTAAATAATTCAGAATCCTACGGCCTGGGCTGTACAGGAGGTCAGACTACTGGATAATCACATTAGTCCTTTCTGGTCTAAAAAACAAAAACTCTCTGGATCTGTGAACACAGGCATCTACCTGATTATCAGTCCATTATTACATATTCCACTATCTGTCTAGGTCTTGAGAATTGCACATCGCTCTGGTGTCTGCATACCCAGACGAACAGAGCCCTCCAGCTACTCACAGTGGCAAGGCAAGCTTCCCCATGCCCATGGGCTTCAGTCCTGGCCTCTGAGGAGGAACGATCACCTCTGAACAGACAGTCCTTGACCCTGTGGGAGATGGCTGACAAACCAGTTTCAGTGATGATGGTTTTTCTGAATGGGGCCCTGCTGAGATGTGTGATTTATTTGTTAAGATAATGGGCTCAGAGTCAGGCAACCAGTAGTCTGACTTGCTGGGTGACCTTGGTCAAATCACTTCCCCCACCTTTCTCTGTGCCTCAGTTTCAGCTCCCATCCTTTGTCTGCTTAGACTCTCTCTTGCTAAGTGTCTATACAGCACCAAGGACAACAGAGCCAGGGCCTTAAGGCACTGTCTTAATCTAAATAAAACTGAGAACCGTAATCTCTTGGCTACCAGACAAACGAAGGCCTCTAGTCAGTCTCCTTTGAGAATCCCAGCTTGAACTCCCACCTGGCTTCACAAAGGGATCCACCAACACTTTAGATGGCCAGCACAGCTCACAATTACCTTCACATGTTGGAGAAAAATCTGCCCTTCTGATAAGCAACAAATCCGCTGGCCCAAAGGTGAGTCAGATGGCATCTGCCCAAGCAGTGATGGGGAAGGGTCCCAGGAAGTTGATAGTATCGCCTATTGCTTAGGAATTTGGCGTGGAGCTCCCACAGTGTTTGAATTCCCATTGCCTTTTGGGGCTCTGAGGTCCTATCTCTGCACACCCAGCCTAAGTGTTATCTCAGTGTTCCTCCTTATCACCACTTTTGTTCTCATTCTTTCCCCTCCAACCGATCTTCCACCGATGGCTGAATAACTGCCAAGACATCTGCTCAGAAGAGCCTCAGGCACGTATGAGACTCACTCATTATGCGCCAGGCAGAAACATGCTCGTGTAGGCATAGGGCACACGAACCCTAGGTCAGAATCCACCTGCAGTCTGCAGATTCTCTGTCTTAGCTGAGTCTTTGAACGCGTTCTCCGTTGGGACCTGTCCATCCTGGTGCCGGTCAGGGCTACTTCATAACAAAATCCCAATGGTGCTTAGCGTGCAAAGACCTTTGTACTGCCCACTCCAGAGCAAGACCTGTGTATGCAACTCAGACTATCACAGGGCAGGTCTGCAGACATAGCTGGTGATGGAGGAGTTGGGTTGCACCCAGAGGAGCAGATGTAGTGTGTTCTGGTCGGCAGCCAGGCAGGAGAAGATGGGTGATGTAGCAGGGCAGGCACTACTCGGCACAGATTGTTTAGATCAGCCTAGCAAGTGAGGTTTCCTGGCTTCCGAGTTGCTCTGGTCTGAGGCTATAAAACCAGCCATGGGGCAGCAGGAAGCTCAGCCTGCCCAGCAGCCTGCAGCAGGACCTAAGAAGCTGGGAACTCAGATAGAGAAGGGCCCACCTGTCTCTTGTTCTTGCTTTTCTTCCCCTCGGCCCATAGTGGTGAGTAGAGGAAGCCGGTGGACAGGGGTTACCATCCGGGGTCCATACATGCATCAGGTGCGGAAGGCACCATCCCGTCTCCTCTGGCTCAGGAGTCTGTGTTTCTTCCAGGTCCTTTGCGGAGTCAGATTGTGGGGGGCATGAAGCCACACCCCACTCCAGACCCTACATGGCAGCCCTGAAGGTTTCTGGGGGTTTCAAGTGGGGGGGTTTTCTGGTGGCCGTCAACTGGGTGAAGACTGCTGCTTACTGCATGGGGTAAGCCCTGTTACTTCCCCACAAATGTGTGGCCAGGTTCCAGTTGGCAGGTGAGCATCAGAGTGCTGGGAAATTCACTAAGGAGCCAAACTCACAGGGAACATGTCCAGTGGACTCAGGGCCTGTCTGTCCAGAGAGCTGCACCTCTTTAACTTACGGCGTGATTTTAAATTGATTTCATTATAGGAGTCACTAGTGGTCACGTAGCAGGTACAAGTCCATCTCAACAAAGTAGGTTAAATAGCATTCCTCACCCCCAGTTTGCCAGTGGGGAAACTGAGGCACCAGGCGGTGAAGTGACTTGTCCATGGTCACACAATAGACCAGTGGCAGAGCTGGGAATGAGTCCTGATCCAGGACTCTACCCGCTACACTACACAAGTTTGGAGGACTGTGGGGACAGTCTGATTTCACTTTAAACTCAGCTTGGTTAAGCAGCTCAGAAACAGTTTTCTCCTTAACTTAAGTCCAAGAGCATGCTGCTCCCCCCCTCCAGGGTCCACACTGCTAGGTCCTGATTCTCCATGGCTCTGAACCCCAGCTAGCCATTCACATCAGGGCAAATGGGTGCAGAATGCGAGTCACAGCCACCCTGACCTGAGCGCACTTTACACAGGCATAAGTGACCACACAAAGAGCAGAAGAAGGGGACTCATGTTCAGGGCTTATCTCGCATGGTGCCGGCACCTCCCATGGAAGGAAAGGCTGCCCAGCAGCACCTCATAGGGCCAGGCGCAGCCAGAGAGGACAAGGAGGTTCTTGGAGGAAACTCCTAGATTGTCCCTTCCCCTCCGCTGCCAGACTCTAATCAGATCCAGACATCCCTCCAACGATGACCCAGCAAACAGAGGGCAGTGAGGAACGTTAGATGAGTCCTGGCTCATCTGGGCTTGGCGGTCCATAGCCCCAGCATCCTGGCCTTCATGCATCAGTTATGAATGTAAAAAAAAAAAAAAAAATCACTTATGCCCCAGCACCTAATTGCTTCAGCCCTGACAGCTCTTCCATTACAAATTCAGCAGTGCTAGAGAGGGGGGGCCCAGCTAGGCTAGCTGTTGGACAACCCTGTAAAAAGATACAGTTCCTGCCCTAGACAGCTTAAAGTCTTAACAGATGCTGGTGTGATGTGCGATGTTTACTGTCACTGAAAGGGACATCTCAGTCATCCTTGGAGCTCACAATTACTGCATCCGCGAAGCCCCCGAGCACACTTGTGCTCTGGGAAGCTGCCACTTGCACCCTGAACACATTGACAGATATGTGCCACATAATGACATCCTTCTTGTAAAGGTAACAGGACTCCGCTGGCTAGCAAACCCTGCACTGGCAGCTCTTTAAGGCTGCATCTACACAGCAGTAAAGAATCTGTAGCTGGTCCAGGACAGCTGACTCAGGATGCAGGGCTCAAATTCGCAGTGTCAACATGGAGGCTCAGGTTTTGAAACCCACTGGTTTTTGCCCCGCACCTGAGCCAGCTGTCCTAGGCACAGCGATGGGACCACAGGTTTTTACTGCAGTACAGATGCACCCTTAGGCTTTGTAGGTTGTATGTGCTGCACAGAGTCCCTCGGGCATTTAAAGCCACTTCACCAGCCACTGTCCTGTGACAGCTGTCTTCTCAGCTGCCAGCCGGGGACCGACCCGGGAACCTCCCATGCTCATGAGCTGCTGGAACGTGAGTGCGAGCTCTGTAGCTGAGGGCAGAGTCTCAGACGCTCTGTGGTGGATCTGTGGGTGGACACAGAAGAGGCCAGGTGACACGCTCACCAGGGGTTTGGCCTTTGCAGACTCAAACACTGACTGGCCTATCGGGACAGCCCAGCAGTGGCACATACCCGCGAGGACGCAATACCAGGACAGCCCGTTCCCTGTGGATGAGCAGCAGGACAGCTGAGGCCAGCTAGGGAATTGCCTGCCCAGCATCCTGGGGCTGGCATGACACCAGTGATCACAGCATTAGGACTTGTCCAGCTTTGTGGCTCATGCTCAGGCCATGTCCCTCCCCCATTTCTGGCCCTGTCCCCCACATGATGAACAGACCCCCCAGGACAAAAACCCCAGAAGCAAAAGCAAAAGCCTTCCTGTTCATCTCCTGCCATGCTCGGTCTCCTCCCATGACAGCTGAGCAGCAAAGCCAAGCTGAATAAATATGTCTAGGTCATCCCTCTGCCCAGGAGCAGCAGCGACATGCCCCTGGACACCAAGTGTATCGTGTCAGGCTGGGGCTACATGACTCCAAGGCAGTGAACAGATGCTCTTTGAGACCAATGTCACCATCTCGAGCTGGAGGAAATGTCTCCTGTTCTACCTGGAGCTCACTGCCGACATGGTCTGTGCGGCCATACGTGTCCCCATCCCTTCCCTTCCTCCTCAGCGAGGCTCCCTTTGGACAGCGGGTGGGAAAATAAGATCCCCAGGAGCACTGATTGCCCACTTCAGAGATTCGCAACAGGGGCCACCAAAAGGGCACTCAGAAACGTTGCCTGTGTTTTTCAGGCAGGGGTACTTGTCATCCTGCCTCCTAGGGCTTGTAGTCGCAGCTTCGGCATTGCTAGAAAGCCACTAAATATTCCCTAGTACAGTGTTTCCCAACCAGTGTGCCATGGCACACAAGTGTGCCAGAAGGTGTGCCATAAAATTTTTTGAAAAACTACTCAAAGAGCTCTGCATTGGCTGACTGGCTCATGAATATTCATGAGTTCATTTGGAAACTATATGGTGGTGTCCCTCAAATTAATTAAAGATAGCAAGGTGTGCCATGGCAGAGAAGATGTTGGGAACCACTGCCCTAGTACACACAAGCCCAGAGATATTGATCTTGGGTTTACATCGTGGCGGAGCCGGGACTGGAATTCAGCCACCAGCGGCTCCCAATACTGTGTCCTCTCCAGCCCGCCAGCAGCTCCTGTGTTATACTTCACCCTATTTCTCTGTGTCTTTTACAGGGGGACGCAGGTGACCCTTCTGTCTGCCATGCAGTGGCACAAGGAATCGTCTCCTATGGTTTTCAGTTCCCTCCATCTGTGTAGGCTCTCATCGTCAGCTACCTTCCCTGGATTCGAGAGACCACGGAGCTGTGAAGCAGAAAGAAAGAGGCAACAGCTTCTTCTGCATCTATATTTCCTTATGCTGCAGTCACTGGCTTTTCTTTCCCCAGAGGTTTACAGGGAACTGAATGATAACAGCACAGCACCCACCAACACCTCCTTTTCAGTGGCCATTTTCTCTGCATTTCAGAGTCACCACTAGTGGATCAGAACCTTTCTCCCCCGAGGATGGACACACAGGGCTAAATCCTGAGCTCTGCACCCAGTTACGGTGTGGGCAAATCCCCCAGGTTAGACTGGGTGAGGTGGGAGTGAAGTCATGGCAGGCAGCTCAGTATATGGCCAAAACGGATTGGAACAAACTTGACCTCAGCCACACAGTCCTCTTCTCGTTCAGCACGTACTGATGCTGGGGACTGTTTCAAAGCACATGGATTTTGACTGGACGTGGACCGATTCACGCTCTTTTTGTCAGACAGCGCTGGTTGATTAAAACCCAAAGCATATGTGTACACTGTGGGCTTAAGTTGATTTAAGGAGGCTTAAGTTGACTTAAGCAAAGCCCTGGCCACATTTGGAGCTCATTAAGTCGACTTAAGGACTTCCTTAAGTCAACTTAACTCTCACTCTTTAAGTCGACTTAAGTGTTAAACTGACTTTATTAAGTTGACTTAATGCATTGTGGCCATCAAAGTTGACTTAAAAAGCCCTATGTCATAACATGTGCCTGCTTAAGTCAACTTAGTAAAGTCAACTTATACAAACACATTTTTATTAAAAAAAGCAAGCAGTCTTGTGGCACTTAAAGACTAACAGATTTATTTATCTCATGTGCTTTCGTGGGAGAAAAAAAAGTGGGATTTTCTCCCATGAAAGCTCATGCAATGAATAAATTTGTTAGTCTTTAAGTACCACAAGCCTCCTTGTTGTTTTTGCTTTACTAGACTAACATGGCTGCCCCTTTGGAACTTGGCAACACTTTTATTAGGACACTTTCTTAAGGCAACGTAACCAACTTTGTTAAGTTGACTTAAAAGAAGTGTGGACTCACTGAGTTGCCTCAATAAAGTCAACTTTACGTAGACTTTAAGTGGACTTAATGTCGACTTAGCTTTTGTAGTGTAGACATAGCTGAACTATCTGTGGGGAACAGACCTGAGAGGATGCTTTTCTCCTAGATGGTGGACACTGCTTATTTCAACATTTTCTAAATGAATCATTTTGAGTTTTGGGGTAAAGCCACTTGCCCTGTTGAAATTTTAAAGAGTTTAAACAAAAGGAAAGATACCATTTAAAAAAAGAGAGAGTCTAATTCAGAATGAAATGTTTGGAAATTAACTAAATAAACCATTTCAATTCACCAGCTCTTCCTTCAGATTATCAGTTTGCAGAAATTTGCAGGATTTCCACTTCTCATCCCAATTTGAGATAGACCCCCCCCCCGCCTTGAAAATTCTGCTGGGCCTGGAACACTATTTCCTCCCCACTGCTCTTCTTCCTCTCCAGTCACTGCTCCTCCCCACCCCACCCCATCACTGGCCCATTCTTTCTATATCATTGCAGTACATGAGTGAAACAGCATGACAATAAATGCACTCCTGCATCGCCCAAAGTCTCAGTCCTTATTTTGAGGTTGGCTCCTGCTCGTTCTTGTAAAAGGGTCACAGGAAGTGAAGAATTTCAATCTTTGGTTGCATTTCTGGCCAGGCGACTGTGCAGGGTCTCCAGTCTGACACACCATACCTCTCCCACGTTCCTTTCCACCCTCCACTATTTGCCACCAAGCTCCTCGCCCTCACTTGGCTTGTCACCCGACTCTGAGGACAGCTCTTGCCACATGGCACCGGTGTGGTGAGAAGAGATAGCCCATGCAGCTCTGCCCCCCTCCCCAGAGAAACACCAGCAAGAAAGTGAGATCAGCTGAATGACATCCCAATGGACCAGAGCTGCCATGGGGGACCCACAGCGTCCATCTGGGATTGAATAGCCCGCCAGGATCAACAAGAGCTGCATTTCCCCTACTTTCATACTCCCCTTGTGGCTGATTGTCAGAAACATCACTCATCTCAGAGCAGAACAACAAAACTACCCCTTTCCTCTCCACCAACCAACATCCTCTCTCTGAAAAAGAGACTCTGGTAGCTTTTGGCTAAGTAAGGTCTGCACAGTCACTCCATTTCATTCCAAAGCACTTTCTATCTGGTGCCAGTTCTTTTTCTTTAATGGATCCTGACCAATAAGTTCCTGGACTTTGAAATTAATTGGGTTGGCATGGAATTAGGTAGTCTCACTTCCAGATGCTGAGCCTTTTTTATATAGTACACTGATTGGATCACATTAACACTCTCTTGATGCCTTGCATCCACTTATTCATTTAGTATTAACCCAACTGGCCCCACTCTCTATACTGAGCTAAACAAACAAGACATCCTGTGGCACTTTTAAAGACTAACAAATTTATTTATCACATGAGCTTTCATGGGAGAAAATCCCACTTCGTCTGTGCCAGCAGTGCCCCTCCGCCTTATACATTGGACAAACAGGACAGTCTCTGCACAAGAGAATAAACAGATGCAAATCTGACATCAGAACCATTAAAAAGTCAATAGGGGAATTTTTCCATCTCTCTGCTCACTCCATTGATGATATGTTAATTGCTGTACTTAAGCAAATTGATTACAAATCAAAGCTTCAAAGAGAAACTGCAGAGTTGGAGTTCATATGCAGATTTGACTCTGTTGCCTTACGGTTAAAGACGCATTTTGGTTGAAAAATCAAGCAAGGAGTCCAGTGGCAATTAAAGACTAACAAATATTTATTGCATGAGCTTTAGGGGGAGAAAGTCCCACTTTGTCAGATGCTATGAAGATGGATGGTTTTCTTATTACAACAGGTGATTTTTGCCGCCTTTTTCCCTCCCCTCCCTCTAATGTGCTGTTCTACACCGGTTGAATCCTAAAACCTGCTTTGATTGTCTGTAACAGTCTGACCTGATCCTATGAATTCCACTACCCTGCATTTATTTTCCTCCCATTCTGCACGTTCTCCATCTTCAAGCGTCTGACAAAATGGGATTTTCTCCCATGAAAGCTCATGCAAGAAATAATTTGTTAACTTTTAAAAGTGCCACAGGTCTCCTTGTTTGTTTTGCTAAACTAGATTGCCACGGCTCCCCTTCTGGAACCTATACTGAAGTAGAGTCCCGGCTTGTGGAAATGACCACAGCACCGCAGAAGAGGCTGATTCAAACCAGCTGAGGGCCTGTCTTGCTTTAGCCCCTCGAGCAGGGTTTCAACTAGTGTCGGGGGTGAACTCTGAACGGATCAGTGCAGAACAGCAGCTCAAACAACAGGAAGTGGGCCAGGAGAGGGCTTGGTATCAACAAACTAATGAAACGAATGCAACCTGAAGGTAGCACTTCCTGCCACACAAGGGAAGGGCTGGGTCGTTGTTTGTGGCTTTAGGTGGTGGCAGGAGACAACATGCTCTCTGTGGTTAGTGCTCTCTTCCCAGCTGAGAGGCAGAGATACCTGCTAGAGGCACTGTGTTCTAGTGCAGTGGGTCAGCCCAAGCTTTTTAATTGGGCCCCCTCTGGGGACTTTTGTGTAGCAATTGGCCCCCTTCCCCCAAGCCCCCCCTTTCAGGAAAAAACAGGGCCCACATGCTTAATTGGGAGGGGGCAGAGATAACAGCATTGCACCACAGCTCCAGAGCCCGGGAATCGCACCTAGCTGTCGGGGTCCTGGGGCAGCAAGCATGCAGCCACCACCTCTGGGAGTCTGCAGAGTGACGGTGGGGCAGGGACTGGGGCTGGCAGTGCGGGGAGGCTGCTGCTATGGGAGGCAGACGCAGCTGCCAGGAGCAGCCATGCGAAGTGCAAAGCATGGAGCTGGACCAGTTTCATCCCTCGCTTCGTCAGCAGTGCCAGGCCTGCTGTGCGTGGCAGCCTCCCCCACTTCAACACCCTTCCTAATGGTCCCCAACTTCTAACACCTGCCCAGGTCTCCCCACCACCACCTAGCTGCACTCTCAGCCTGGCACCCCTCACTCAGCAGAGGGAGACGCCACCATCATCATAGGTTGGGTGGGAGGCACGTCCCCATGCTGCCCCACACTTTGTCCGGGGCACTTCCACACGATCCATCTGCAGTTCAAGAGCTTCTGTTCTGGTGGGTAGGACACTGGGCTGGGACCCAGCTGTTCTGGTTTTTTTGTCCCTGGCTCCAAAACTCACCTGCTGCATGGCCTTGGTCAAGTTCCATCACCTCCCACTCAGTGCCTCTGTTTCCCCTCCCACCTTTTATCTATTTAAAATATCAATTGATAGGGGAAGACATTTCTATCTCTCTGCAAGTTCATACAGCACCTGGCCCTACATGGCCCTGATCTTGATGTTGGCCTGCAGGCACGAAAATGGTGATTTTCCATCATGCACCTAGCAGCCTCTTGCAGAAAGAGTTCACAACCCCCTGAGGCCGTTGTCTTCACAGAGTGCAGCGACTCCTCAGCGGATCCACATCCGTGCAGAGGTGTTCCTCTCTACAACCATTTCATAACAACTTTATGGTGTCCTCCAGCATTCAAACAGAGAGATCCAGCCCCCGGCAGTCAGGGCTGTGGGTCGGGACTGAGGCACACGAGCCCAGCTGTGTGGGGGGAGCCCAGGAATGGAGTAAGGTGTTCACTGGCCCAGAACCAGAATAGGAGGCATTAGGTAGCAAAGGACTGAAACGTAACTGAGCTTCTCATTTGGATTTCCAACCCCCAGGGCTGCGTGGTACCATGGCCGTTAACTGTCCCTCTCCCGGCCTCCCACGCTACCATACTCTGCCTCAGTGGCCACCCTGTCTCTCTGGGGTCCCTCTAAGAGCGCACTGTCCAAAAAAGTCCTTGATTTAGTCCTCAAGTGCATGCAGGCCCAGTCATAATTCACGAGTCCTATGCAAACCCATGAGGTCTGGACCCCCAGTTTCAGCTGAGCACTGCCCCGTCCTCCCTGAGGGCTGGTCTGTCTGCCTAGCTGTCTCCTGTCCAGAGTTTGACCTTTCCCGTCTTTCTCCTGCTTCTCGGGCAGGATTGCGCCTCAATGTCCCTACATGGATAGCTTTTGCCTGGACTGCCCCAGTTCACCGGCAGCATTCCCGCCTACCGGTCTCTGTTACGTTTTCTCAACCATCACTCTCTGCTGCCTGCTGACTTTTTCTGAAGGCTGCCCTTAACGCCTTTCAGGTGGAGCTGTCTTGCAATCAGGGCCAGCGTCACCCCAGGCTGGATAACTCACAGGCACCCCCAACCCTCCCTTTCCAAGCTGCCCAAAGTGCAAAGCCTTGGGAAAGAGCTTCCCTCCTTTAGCCCCCACCCAGCTTAAAACAGAGACTTGTTCAGTCCCTACAGACAGGCTCTGGTCATCCATCAGATCCCATGCCTCTGATCCTCCTTCCACATCAAACCCTGGCTTCTCCCATCAGCTGCTCTGCTTCTGGCTTGCTTCTTGATCTGAGGGGACGCTCCCCGAGCCTGAAGCCCAGACCCTGCCTAAATCCACCCCACAGCCAGTGTGCCCCCAGGGATCTGGGCTGAGGAAGGAGACGATCCAGCAACTTCCACCGTTCAGCTGTAAACCCAGCCATCACTGGAACGACTGTAACAGACAGCAGTTGCCATCCCCTGGCCGGTGGGTGATGAGCATGGGTGGAGGACCAATGATGAACTGCTGAAGCTCTGCAGGATGCTGCGTTTTTATCACCAAAATGCAGCCTGATTTTTATCTCAGGACTCCTTTTATCTCTTTTTTGGGTCAGATGTGGCCCCTCTCTCTCCTGTGAAAGCTGTTATTCTCTGTATAGATACCAAAGTCACTGAAACCAGGTCTTGATCTTAGCCCCTGTGCAAAGGCCTTATGGCCTTCTTCTTGCCTAGGGTCTGATCCAGCTTGCAATGGGGTTGATGGGTTCAAGTTGAGTCAAGTCCCTGGAGGCCAAACAATGCCAGCTAACTGCCCTCATGCTGACAGCGTTTGCTGTGGGGAAAGGTACCACTAACAAGAGTCTTTGCTGGTAGCACGTGCTTCAGACCAAAGCTGAAGTGTGCTCTTTTGGGGCAGATGGCTGGCCTGGGTGCAGAGGCCAGCAGTGGACCGCACAGGGGAGAAGCGTCTGCTCTTCCTCCGAGTCCCACGGACAGTCTCAACATCAGGACACTGAGGCTAAGGTTCCCAGAGAAGATAGTGACTTCGGGTGTCCAGCCGGAGAGGCCTTGCAGGGGCTTGATTCTCACAGACTGTTGAGCATTGACATGAGGCCTCTTTGAGGCATTTCCACTGAAAATCTTGGCCTAAGTCAAGTCTTCAGCATCTTCTCCTCCAACAGCACGCTTCTGACTGTATAGTATCTGAACCAAGTGATGCTCAATCTTTACATGGGCTCTCTGCAGAGGGATAAACTACCTCCCCCCCAACACACACTGACATGGCAAAGGCCTGCGTCTTTTTCAGTGACAGACCCCACAGCCGTTAGCAACCTTCTGCCCAATGGAAAATTGTATGACCACTAACGGGTGCTATCAAGCAGTTGACGTCCTTGACCATTATCTCGGGGGTGACACATAACCCTTCATTTGTTCTCTACTTGAATTGAGATACAAATCTTCTCCCGTACCACGCTACACCTCCTCATGTTCTTTACATGAATGGCTCCAGCGACTGCTGACTCCAGCTCTCACACAGGGGCCTTGACACGAACATAATTCTCAGCAGGAGAGGAGTCGAGCGGCCAACAATTCCAAGCAGTTGTACAGTCCAAAACCTTTATCAACGGCCTGCACCGGAGGGTTAAAAATGAGCTGGCAATAATGGGTATGGCCACAGAACTAGTCTGGACTAGGGAGGATCATGAGGAATTTCTTAAGAATATGGCTACCAGACTGGAGATGAGCTCAATGTAGAGAGGAGCCAAGGAGTGCGTCCAAGAACACAGTTTAAACTACTCAGTCACAGGGTTAATAAGAATAATATACCACTACCACCTAGCTTTTGTCTAGCACAGCCCATCTAAAAAAGTCAAAGCGCTTGACAAAAGGGAGTAATATTATAGTCTTAAATTACAGCAAGGGAGGTTTAGATTGGACACTGGGAGAAAACTGCTAACTGTCAGGGTGATTAACCACTGGAATAAGTTGCCTAGGAGGGTTGTGGAATCTCCATCCCTGGACATTTTTAAGAGCAGGTTAGACATGCACCTGTCAAGGATGGTTTAAGAAGGAACTTGGTCCTGCCATTAGTGCAGGGGACTGGACTCGATGACCTCTCATGGTCCCTTCCAGTTTTTATGATTATTATCCCCATTGCCCAGACGGGGAAACTGAGGCACAGAGCATGGGTGTGACTATGGGAAAGTCACTCGCAGAAGTATCAGGAACAGACTTGGGCCCTCTGGAGTCCCAGTCCAGGGTTACACCCATGATGAGTCCAGAGCAGGTTATAATGACGACGACCACCATCTTGGCTGACACATTAGGTTTGAACCAGGCACCTACAGAGCTACAAACACAAGTTGCTATTACATGACTGAAGACCACCCGACATGTAGCAATGGGAGGATGAGCGCCTGAGAATCACAATCCTTTGTGCCTGCCCAGCCTCAGCCCGGTTTTAGCCCCCAGCTCACGCATGTAGAGGACACGGCCGGCAGCGCTTTTGGGAACAACTCCCATTCGTGACAGAGGGCTGTTCCCAGCACATAGCCTCACTCACCCCCACATGTAATTTCTGCTGACACCAGGACTACTTCAGCCCAAGGTGACCATATAGAAGTAACGCCTGTGCCTCATGCCTCAGTTTGTCCATTTGTAACATGGGGAAATGATACAATCCGAGCTTTCTAAGTGCTTTGCTCTGTGTGCGTGAGATATGCAGTAGCCATTGGATAAGAGTGGTACAGAGGGATGTGGCCTTTCCATGCCAGCTCATCTGTCCTATTAGTGCCTAGTCTACCACAGTCTGGTGCAGAGCCCCTGCCAGGCTCCATTTCCATCTGTTCATTGCCAGCCCCAGAGTAGTGCTCGTTTTAGTCACAAGCCAAGTAAGCCATGGTTTAGCCCTTCATCTTATGAGGGCCCCCCAAATTTATTGAAGATAGCTAAGATTTATCATAATTGAAATTGCTTTGTCTTAAAATAACCTTTCATATAAAACCCCCCCACCAAAATTCTGAACCCTGACCTCCCCATCCTGAGCTACACCCAAACCCATCAACTTTCCTTCCAGGACTGCTGGACTCCTCGCATCATCCACAGGTTGCCCACCCTCAGCTCAGACCTCAAGAGGAGACAGTGGGATGGCTTGGCCTTTATTTTTTCATTACCCTTTCTCTTATAATGTAATACACTTTTTTCTCTTTTTTTATGGTAGGAGTCCCTGAATCTTCACATAGCTCAGGGCCTCAGCATGTCCTAACCCTGCCCTGTCCCTGAGAGGCACCCACACTCTTTGCCACCACAGCTGGGTCCTCTGGAGCAAGCGGCACCAGCCACTGTAACTTGAGCTAAAATGCCATGCTTCTGCAGCTGAGAATGGAACAAACTCATATCCCTGGTGGATCAGGCACTGCATGACAGCTGTAGCAAACACTCACCAGGGAGGTGTACACACACCAAATCCTTGAGCAGTTTGCACATGTCATCCTCCTTGCCTCTTACCACGTAGGACTATAAATAGTACCAACTTCAGAATACCATGTTGTTTTGAGGTGTAAGACTCTCTGCTTTCCATGCCCCACAGGCCAACCCCATGCCTAGTGTTGATCTGCAGTGGGCATTTATTGTGCACATGGTACATGCAGGGCCATCAAGTCTGAGAAAGTGGGAAGGTGCTTTATGGACCCAGATTTATGTTTGTTTTAAGCAGGGCCCGTTAACACGGCTCCTGCTTTCTCACAGGTCCTTCTGACTTGCCTGCCCCATTGCAAACAGGAGCGTCATTGCCCTGAACAGATCCAGAAGCAGTCGAGTCATTGATCATGGCAGCTTCCAAACAACTGAAATAAGTGACTGGAGGCACGTGCAGAAGAGATGGCAGATAGGCACAGAAGGAGCTGATTCAGCCCAGAACGTTAAGATCAGCCTCATACATGTGGTTTCCTGGCTTCTGCATTTCCTTGATCTAGGGCTATAAAACCTATCATAGAGCAGCTGGAGGTTCAGCTTTCCACTCAGCCTGGAAAAGGATCTGGAGGAGCTGTGATCTCAGAGATGGAGCAACCCCTCTGTCTCCTTCTTCTGCTGTCAGCCCCCTTGGCCCATGCTGGTGAGTAGAGGAAACCAGGTGCTAGGGGGTTACAATCCTACCTCCTCTTGCTCAGGAGTCTGGGTGTCTTCCAGGTGCTTTGCAGAGTTGGATTGTGGGGGGACATGAAGCTGCACCCCACTCCAGACCCTACATGGCAGCCCTGAAGGTTTCTGGGGGTTTTGGCTGCGGTGGATTTCTGGTGGCCCCTGACTGGGTGATGACTGCCGCTCACTGCCTGGGGTAGGTGCCGCCATCTACTTTATCTGTCTGTTCATGGCGTCTGTTTTACAGCAAGCTTTGTCGGGCCGGCCGTGTGAAGCTGACTCTCCCAGCCCACTCTTCCCCATTGCTTAGGGTGGGGGAGGCCATGTGTTCAGGAGTGGACAGAAAGAGACCTGCACTGTTTCCTAATGATTCCAGGTTCATCACCGTCATCCTAGGCGCTCACAACGTTCACGAGCCGGAGGCATCGCAGCAGGTGCTGGGGGTTGAGAGTTACCACATGCACCCTGAGTATGACAACATTGCAGTATCAAATGACATCCTGCTGCTCAAGGTAACTGATGTGGGTGAGATTGTCCGATATTGTAGGCTGCAGAGCACTGGCTAGAAGGGTGCTCAGCCCTTCCCATCACCGGGCACCTAACAACATCCCCTGAACCATCCTCCTGACATGACCCCTGTCTCCAGCTTCCAGCGACCACAGCTTGTGGTTTCACATACGTCCTCTTCTTCCCACCCAGCTGACAGCGAAGGCCAAACTGAATAAATACGTCCAGGTCATCCCCCTGCCCAAGAGCAGCAGTGACATCCCCACGGACACAAAGTGTAGCATGGCAGGCTGGGGCCTCATTGACAAAGAGGAGGACACCAACATACTCTTTGAGACCAACGTCACCATCTACAGCCGCAGGAAATGCCTCAACGTCTACCCACACCTCAACAATGGCATGATCTGTGCCGGCAGCTTCCACCACCTCAAGGACTCCAGCCAGGTGAGTACTTGAAACACGTGCAATCTGGTGGGATGTGGAAGCGAATGGCTCAGGCCATCAGACCCTGGCTCTGACAGCCAGGGAAGCTTCCTGGGTTCCTCTCCCAAAGAAGGGACTCTCATGAGTGGAAATATCCAGCCAGTTCATGTGTGTCTGGTAAGAGAGTTTCCCCATGGGGTGTCTTGCTTCCCAGACTCACACCAGCCTTGCATTCAGCTCCCAGAGGGCTTGCTGCTGAGCCATGAGATACAAGGCCCAGGTCTGATGGCTTCCATCATTTAGGCCAACCAAAACATTGCACAAATTCTCCACCACTTGAGTCACACTAGGGATTAAGTTGGTCCCATGTCTGGAGGGACTCAGAAATCACTCCTATGTGACTTCTTCTCTGTTTGGCAGGGGGATTCCGGTGGACCTCTGGTCTGCAACGGGGTGGTGCAGGGAATTGTCTCCTTTGGTAACAGCTTCCCACCAGGTGTCTACACTCGCATCGCCAACTACCTTCAGTGGATCAAAAAAACCATGGGCTAGGGGACCAGCGAAGGAGGTGCTCCAGCTTCTCTGTCAGCATCTGTTGCCTTGGACATCTGTGCTGCCTTCCTTATGCTGCATCCACTGGCTTTTTCTCTCTTCAGGGCATTTGTATGAAGCCATAGAGCACTCTGTTAAAGAGCCTCTATGACCTCGTCGCTGTAGATCTGAACGCCTGGGCTGCCCACAGCTCCCTTGTCACCTGGGTTCTGTTGGCTGATGAGAGTCAAGCAACATTTTCAGCCCCTTGAGTTAATATTCTCCTGAGCGGTCCTGTGAGCTAAGGGCTTTGCTGTTCTGAAGGTTTTCAGGATTCCTTCTGTCCCCGTAGATTTAAATTGCATGCAGTCACTAGGATGGTGCAAAGACCATCAGAGCAGAGCCAGGAATAATTCTAGGGCCAGGGCACTGGAGTGCTTTGCAACTGGCCCAGAGTCATGCCTCTTGATCACCTGGAGCAGAGGGCTCCGACCTGTACTCACTCCCGAGTTTGAAATCCTGGATATTCCCTGATCTATTGCCCAGTACAAGGCAAAGCTCAGGGCTCCGCTTGGGTTTACAGAAGAGGGTCTCTCTCTGGCTATTTCAGCTGGTACA
The DNA here is from genome assembly GCA_007922195.1 of Podocnemis expansa. Lineage (NCBI taxonomy): Eukaryota > Metazoa > Chordata > Testudines > Podocnemididae > Podocnemis > Podocnemis expansa. The sequence goes on along the minus strand of ML682020.1, from coordinate 10,780,218 downwards.
TTAGCAGAGCAAAAGCAGAGTGAATTCCAGACCCTCTGCCCTGACAGAGCACCGGATGAATGCAACGACAGGAGTCTGAATCCTTTGCAGTCCCTAGGTTCTCACAGCCCTTTACAGCGATCGCTGCTCTGTTCTGTCTCTGTTGCTCCGCTGCTGGGTGTGTAACACGTTTGAAAAATAAACCCCAATCTGCATTTCACAGCATCTAATTCTCCTGTCTCAGAATGTCTCATTTCACTGGGTTTCTGATAATTCCACAGATAAAAACAAAGGGCCAACTTCTGCTCCCAGTTACAATGGTGCAGGATCCTTTTATTTCAGGAGGGTCCATGGATGTAAATGAGTAACTCAGCCCAGAGGACAGCAGCCCTCTTTTGACCTCCCAGGCCAGAGAAGAAAGGGCACCAGGAGAACTGAAAAAGACCCATGTGGTTTTCTGGTACGAGGTTGGGTAGCCTTTAGCGTCTCCTGTCTAGTGGGAAACCTGCATGTGAAAAGGGCACTGTCTCTGGGTGTTCTTGGTTCTTATCGCAGGGAACGTGTAGCCTGCCTGATTATCTGTGCCATTCAGTTTAGATATAAACCTTTGCACATACTTCCTGCTGCCTCCTCGTTGCCCTGGGTTGTCACCCATCACTGCTAGAAAATCTCCAGAGGAGGAAAACTCCCACTGATGTCAGTCGGAGCAGAATGAGGCAGTGTGGCCAACTTGCTTGATTTCATTGCATAGCATGACGTTGGGGGTTTTCCTTAAAGCTCCTCTTGGCACCAGAGCCTCAGTTTCCATTTAATAAAAATGTTTCTACCCTATCTTTAACTATGGGAGACTTCCCTGGGGTAACTTTTTAATAACTGAGTTTCTTGTCTCTTCCTTAAAAGCAGGTATTTCTAGCCACTCTTAGAGACAAGACTAGGAGCTTGGATTGTGATCAGGCCCCTGTTGTTCCACTATCTACCACATTGGAACAGATGCACTGATGTGCCGTACAGAGAAACTTTTCTGTTTCTGAAACTGCCAATTAAGCAGATGAGCGGAGAAAAGGCTAAAAGAGACCCCACCAGGCTTCTGGGAACAATAAATGACAGATGTTGCCCCATGGAAAAAAATCTGTGAAAACAGAACAGGTGCTATGATCATGTAGACATGGTAACTTTATCATTCCCAGTATCGATAACTTAGAGACTACAGGGTTAGGAGATAAAGACTCCCCAGCTCCATCCAGATGCACCCCCCCCCAGCCTCTGACACAATCATCAACAAATCACTGAGTAGATCTACAGCTGGGGTAAAAAAAAAAAAAAAAAAACTTAGATTCAGTAACTTTAATATATACCAGCTGGGGGTCTAGTGCTGTCTGTTTCCAGAACCCCTAAATGCCGATGGAAGTAGGTTGATAGAGGTTTGCTAAGCAGAGCTTTTAATGGGACCTGCTTGTAAGATTTCAAACCACCAGCCCACATGCTGTGTGGATGGTTTGAGATGGGACTAATTCTTGTAAGGAAATCATTAAGTGTTGTCTCCTTCCCCACCCCCCGTAAGACAAATAAGCTATATTGACAATGCAACAGCAGTGTTGCTGACCCCACAAGTTCAGTCCAGATGTCCCTTTGTCTTGGTTATTGTGTCTCTCCTGCCAATTTCTGTTCTCCTCCTAGTCTCTGTAACCTCTTCTTCCTTAGGTCCCTCTCCTTTTCTGCCTGGTTCTGCCCGTTTGCTGAAGAGAGGCTTCAGAAACTTTGGTTGCTCACTAGCCATGCATTGTAGCCTGAGCATAGTTTCCCCAGGACTTTAACCTCATGGGGTCACTTGTACATGTAGAGTGGGCCTCAATCTTGTTCCTATCTTTACCGACTTCGTGCACATTGATGAAACATCACCACCAAGAGAAAGTCAGGAATCAATCTCATAAAGGCAGGGATGGAAGGGACTTTGAGAGATCATCTAGCTCCATCCCCTACACCCGTGGTTTTCAAATCATGGGTTGGGACCCAGTACTGCATCGCAGACCCTCAGGCACTGGCTTGTGGTTCCCCTACCGCCACTGCCGAAAGACTGGAACGCATTGCTCAAAGATGTACGTGTTGGGTCATGGGTGTAACCCTTCTGCCAGGGCAGGCTGGCAGAACAAGGGCCGGGTTCTATATCTAGGGGTTTCCCAATGATGCAGCACCACCAACTGGCTCGAGCCCCCACCCTGATCTCTGGGAATCCTGCACTGTTCCCTGGGCACCCCAAAGGGTAAGGCTGCCCCACTCGCAAGCATGAGTCTGAGCGTAGTAAATGGAGCTTTTAATAGCAGTAAAACAAAAATGCAAAAGGCCAAATAACAGAGATCAGCACTGATCTAGGAAACTTAGTATAAAGCGAAGTTCCCAATAGCCCACACAATATAACGGAACATAAAACTTAATAGCAAAGCTGGCACCCATCTGGAGGATCAGTGCTAACGAGGCTCCCAACCAACTGTAAGGTACATAGGGAATGTCTTTTACCCCAGCTGTCCAGTGACCCTATCTATCAGTCACTCACTCCATCCACTAGAACCGGTTCCTCGGCTCTGCCCACTGTCTGCCGGCTCCACCCTCAGGTCCCTCGTGTTGCCCAGCTCACCACTGGCCCTCTCACTGGCCACTGGCTCCATCCACTGTCTGCTGGTCCTCGTGCTGCCGCGCTCACCCACCAACTCCACGCTGGTTAGTCACCCCATTGCTTCTTTTCAGCTGAGAGAGAAGTAGTTCTCCCTAGCTCAGTGATTATCAGCTTTTTAGTTTTTAGCAGCTGATTAATTAAGCTACTTCAATAACAACAGAAAACGCAATAAGAAAGTAGACAAAGTGTCCCAGGCATTACTTTAACAAAAGCAGTGCTGACCTGCTCCTTTTCTCCTTAGTCTTCCAGACTAAAATATGTAAAAGCCTTTCTTACAAATCTTTTTCTAAGTAAAGGTGGCTTTTACCCTTTAACTAACCCAGACAGATTTGAAACAGAGAGTAGCAGTTTACACAAGGACAGTATTTCATATTTCCCTTTAGTAGAATTACAGATATTGATAGATTTGTGAGAAAAATAACCCCAAATACTATTACCCACTATGCTTTGCCCCAGTATGCTATTCAGCTAATTGTGCTCTTTGTATCCATGCTAATACAGGACCCATGCAGATTAGTTGCTCCCCCCTTTCAGTTCCAAAGCTGTTAGGCACAGCTTCTAAACCTGCCTTACATCGGCATAAATAATTTTTTTCAACTGGATCCAAAGGAAACGAAGTTTGAAAACCACTGCCCTACACTGAGGCAGGACTGAGTAAATAGAGACTATCCCCAACTATATTTGTTTAACCTGTTCTTAAAAACCTCCGGTGACCGGGATTCCACGACCTCCCTTTGCATTCTGTTCCAGTCAATAACTATCCTTATAGTTTAAAGGTTTCCCTAAGATGTCATTTAAATCTCATTTGTTGCAGATCAAACCCTTTATTAAGATTAAACCCATTACTTCTTGTCCTCTCTTCAGCGGACTTGGAGAACAGTTTATAACCATCTTCTTAATAACAGCTATTAACATATTTGAAGATTTATCATGTCCCCTTTGGCTACATTTCTCAAGACTAAAGATGCCCATCTCTATCAATCTCTCCTTAGAGGCCACGTTTTCTAAACCTTTGATCACCATTGATGCTCTCCTCTGAACTTGTCCTGATTTGTCCACATCTGTCCCAAAGTATGGCATCTAGAACATGACACACTACTCCAGCTGAGGCCTCACCAATGCCAAGCAGGGAAGAACAATTATCTCCCATGTTATATTACAACATTCCTGTTAAAACACCCCAGATTATTACTTTTTCCAACTGCATCATACCACGGGCTCATAGTCTGTCTGTCATCCCCACCAAGCCCATTATTCCCCAATTATGCAGTTGATTTCTTTTGTCTATGTAAAGTACCAGGTCTCCCATTTAAAGATGATACTGAATTCAAATGTTTTCCAAAGTGTCAGAAACCCACCACCACTTCTTCACCCAGCTAGGGGTCATCTGCAAATTTTATAAGCTTCCTTTCCACTCCATTGGCCAGACATTAATGAAACCCTTGAACAGTGACAGACCCCATTAGCTACATCCTCCCAGTTTGACTGCAAACCATTGAGAATCACTCTTTGAGAACAGTCTTTCCATCACTTGTGCGTCCACCTCATAGTAATTTCACCATAGGTCCCATGGTACTGTGTCAAAGCCAGGGCTGGCTCAAGGGGTTGTGGCGCCCCAAGCCAAATTTTGATTTGGTCGTCCCCCGTCCCCACCCAATCTCATTCATGGAGGTTGAAAACAGTTTTCCAAAGTGTACAAATCTCCAGCTTCTGCCTGCAGAGGGATTTAAAGTGCACGCTGCCTACATGACTTAAGCTGCAGGTTGACTAACAGTGCCTGAGCTGCTAGGAAAGAGTTGAAGAGGCGGGAACCAGCCTGATCTTCAGGGGGGCTAGGCGCCCCTAAGAACTGTCCCCTGAAGCCATG
>ML682020.1:10744373-10775601 GCA_007922195.1 Podocnemis expansa | reverse complement strand
AACAAGCAAGGAGTCCTCTGGCATTTTAAAGACTAAAATTTATTTATCGCATGAGTTTTCAAGGGAGAAAATCCCACTTCAAGCAGCTGATGAAGTGGGCTTTTCTCTCACAAAAGCTCATGCAATAAATAAATTTGTTAGTCTTTAAAAGTGCCACAGGACCCTGTCACGAAGAACCCAGAAAAGCCTCTTGGATCCCCTCTGTTCACAGCCCACCAGGGACTCTGCTACGGTGGAGCTTTCTCCCATTCACCAGGGTCTCCACGCTACCTGTAGCCAGCTTCCCAAATCCAGGCCCAGAGAGTCCGATCCTTGCTCTGGCTGGTCTCCCTTGGGGAGGGGGTCCTCCCCCTACGAGGGTCCCAGCCGTCCCAATCAGCAGTGACACTCAGCCAGTGTAGCAGTCAGAGGGTTTATTAGCAATCCACTTTGCACAGCAGCTAGGACAGTTGGCTCTCAGATCACCTAGGAGGGCAGATAGTAAACCCCCAGGACGAGCCCCGGAGGTCTTGCCCCTCCGACCTCCATCTTCCTTCTTCCCCTCTCTCTCCAGCTGCCCTGCCCCTGGTCTAAACCAGCCACAACCTGTCACCCCCAGGGGGTCCAGGTAAGGTGGCACTAAAGCCTCTCCCCCTCTAGTGGTACCTATAGTTATCACACCCCTGTGTCCCATCACCAGAATACCATCACCAAAGAACAGGAACAGAAAAGAAGAACCACAGTAACCCAAGAGGTTTTCTTACTTCATCACAGACCCTTTGTTTGTTTTGCTGAACTAGACTAATGCAGCCACCACTTTGGAACATATAATCCTGTTATCATTTAGCTCAGTGGTTCCCAACCTTTTTGACTAGAGGGCCACAAATATTTTTCCAACCATAACAGGCCACTCATCTATTGAGTCATAAAAAAATGTACTGACATACACACCATTAAGGACTATAAATCATTACAGAGTTAAAGCAAGCATTCAAGGCCACAGTGCTCATCTTCACATTCACTGTTTTACACCAACAAATCTGTGTGTCACACACTCACAGATAAAGCACTAGTGTAGATGAGTGGCTATTGCTACATGCTGAAGGACACAGCAGGGGACTGGAATCGATGACCTTCCCTGGTTCCTTCCAGTTTCTATCACTCTATGGCCTGACAGCTAGTTCACGGTAGGTGGCCTGGCCTGCTCCAGAAGACCCTGATTTTGAGGGTCCTGCCCCTCTCCTCAAGCATGGCAGGTCCTGGCTGCTCCACGCCCCCACTGCAGTCAGCTGGAAGGAGATCAGGGAAGAGGCTGCGTACTTTCACATCTGTCCCCCTCTCTGCAGTAGGGAAATCACACAGGTCTCATAGCCCCATGTACTCCACCTGGGTCCCTAAACAGTGGATCCCTTCTGCAGGCAGGGGATAATACATCAGTGGTCCCTTCCCAATAGCTCCAGCAAGAACCACCCCAGTGCGATGGCCCCAGGAGGAGTACTTTGCTATGCTGCCTGCTGCAGCCAGGAGGCAAGGAGCACTGATCTCTTATCCTCTCGGCTGTAGCAAGGTCTCTGCACTGGTCGTATGACCCCACTGCAACACGCTCCAATTTCTTAGGCAGCGGGTCCCTTCTGCAGCCAGCAAGCGGGGACCAGTGGGCCACTTTGAAAGACCCCACAAGCCACTGTTGGCCCCTGGGCCACAGGTTGGGAACCACGGGTTGCTGCTTACCAACTGATTGTTTAATAATTTGTTCTAATGTCTGTCCTGGTATCAAAGTTAGATTGACTGGCCTATAACTCTCCAGGCCCTCTGTTCTCTTTTCTGAAAGTGGGTACTGTTTGCTCTTCTCCAGTCCTCCGCCACCCCACTCATCCTCCATAATTCCCAAAGAAATTGCTAATGGTTCTGAGATTGTTTCTACTAGCTCCGTAAGAAACCTGGTTTGTCAGGCCCTGGAAACTTTAATACGTTTAAACTTACCTAAATATTCTTTAAACTGTTCTTTCCCCCTTCTGTCTTGTGTTTCTTCCCCCTTGCTGTTAATATTAATTGTGTTAAGTGTCTGGTCAAAATTAGCCTTTTTAGTGTAGACTGAAGCAAAGTAAAACAAACGAACAAAGAAGGAGCCTGTGGCACTTAAAGACTAACAAATGTATTTACTGCATAAGCTTTCATGTGAGAAAATCACTTCATCAGTAGGCATTAAACAGCTCCTTCCTTGCTAAGTAGGGGGCCTAGCATTAGTCATTTTTCTCTAGCTCCTAGTAGATTGATAGACTGATCTTACTAGTTTTTATGGCTTTTGCCCCAGCTGTAACTCATTTTGTGTTTTAACCAGTATTCTCCCCAGGACTTGAAATTGGGGGGGGGGGATGTAGGTGGAGGTGTAGCAGGGTGCTCGCTACTTTGGTACAACAGTTACTAGCTGACAACTGGGATGTACAGGGGGGTGTTAGGGAAATCCCTGGTTTTAGCCCTTCTGATTTTATTCTTACATAGGAAGACCTGATTTTATTAGGGACAGTATAGTAACCTCAAGGAGGAAGAGGTTAACATCATGGCCATGAGTCACAGGGGAGCTAACAGAAACAGAGTACAGGTTTTTGAACTGGAGCAGCAGCTTTGCCTATTGGTGGCAGCAGAGCTCCTGGAAGGATCATGATGAAGCCAGGGAGAAGGGCCTGGAGGATCCAGCAACATCCCTGCCCAAGATAGACTCAAGTCTGTAACAGTCCAGGTGTGAGTAGAACAGGGAATGTTAGCCAGACGCAGTCAGGATATTTCTTTGGTTTGGGTTGGTTTTAAGATTCCTCTGTGCTAAGCACATGTATCCCCCCCCCCCCCCCCCCAAACACACGCTATCCTAGAACTATCTAAATTAAATCCCAGAGAAGCAACTCTGTGTTTTTTAGCTGTTCTTCTTAATTAAAGATTTTACTCGTTTAAAGTAAGCTCTGGTTCTGTGTCCTAGAAGGCAAGAGGTCATGTGTGGATGCACCTCACACTGCACGGCCAGCTGCTAAAGGGGATTCTGTCTTACTTCCAGCTGATATCCCAGCTGGGGTTCAATCACTCTCCTGAAGAAGGACGAAACATGATTGAGGGTATCTCGCAGGAAGGGATTCCCAAATGCACCTTCCTGTGTTCTTAAGAGGTTTTTGCTTTTGGGTGGTGACAGCAATACCACTCTGAGGCCAGAAAACTGGTAGCCTTAGAGAGTTTTTAGACAAGGTTTTAGGGCAAGTGGGCTTTAAAGCCTTTTGCAGGCCCCCACCTTCTGCACTCAGAGAATCAGGGTGAGGAAACAGCCTTGACAGACAGTCCTGATATTCAAGGCCTTTTCCTAAATAAAGAGCCGTAATGCTCTGTTTCAGTGCCCCTTGCAATTAGTGGCACTTGGGCTGGCAGCATGAAATGTGCCCTTAATACAGCAGCTCTGTTGAGCTGCTCCAGCATGCATGTGGCAAAGCCCCATTCTCCCCACCATAATTACACCCCTGCCTAAATAGGGACACATTACTGTCCACCCCACGTCCCGATTTTCCATGCTTGCCCTCATTACCCTATCCTTAGATGCTTGTACTAGTCTTTTGTTCTCATACTTAACTATTTTGCCATGTCTCCACCATTAGTAGGCTTTCACTTCAAGTCCTAGGTCATTCAAGACCTGCTGAAGCAGCCATATTGGTCATTTAAAAATTATTTCCATCTGCTGCTTTGCATTGAGATAATTTCCTGTTGTCTTTAATATTAATGTCACTGAGAAAATGCCAGCTGACCCAAACAACTTTTTTCGCCCTCTGATTTCTCCCTCGGGGACCCTATCTACCAGTTACCTAAGTTTGTTGAAGTCTGCTTTCTTGAAATCTGTCTGTTTTATGCTGCTGCTCCCATTTTTTCCCCTTAGAATTGTGAAATCTATCATTTCATGATCATTTTCATCCAAGTTTCCCTCTACATTTAAATTTGCAACCCATTCCTTCGTTACTCAGCATCAAGTCTAAAATGGCTGCCACCTGGATTACTTAACATCGGAAACAGGCATCTCCAGCACCTTCCAAGAAATTATTGGCGATTTGGTGTTTCACCTCATTACTGTTATTCACATACAACAGCAAGCCCAGGAGAACACGATCATGTCACTGACTTGAGGTGAAATTTCAACCACATTTCAAGCAATGGACGCCTTCCCTTTGATTTCAGTAGGGCCCAAAGTTCAGCCTCTATTGCTGTGTGAATATGAGACGGGACAGAGTTACGGTGACAGAGGAAACCTTAGGTTCAATATTTTCTAACCTGTTGAACCATTCCATTCTCTTTAATGTAGCAGGGTTTCAGGGCGGAAAGATATATAATACCTGTATAACGCGATTCTCAGGTGGACAGTGGAAACGTCTCTAATCTGCAGTGGGACAGCAGAAGAAATCTTCTCTGTATTTAGTTTAACTCCTGCTTTTTACATTTTCATTGCTTCCTACCTTCCCTGGATTAAGATGACCAGACTGTAGCCAACAGAACAAGAGGCTGAGCTTTCTCCTGCCTCATCAGCCGCCTTTAAAAGTTAGGCAGCTGCTTGTGCTACTTTTGATGGCTTTCGTCCCCCCCTTTCTTCGGGATCCTGAGGGGCAATTGAGGGATAAGACAAGAAGTGATGCCGATGGCGAGCCCACTCATCTTGGTCACAGAAAACCAAATCCCTTTAGACATACAAACACCATGGCCAGAATGCAACGGCTGGATGCAGGAAAGCGTAGCTTCCACCATCGGCATCAAGAGTGGGAATGCACAGGGGCCATCGATATCCTGAACACCATGGCCTTGTGCTGCACCTGGTGCCTGTCTAAGGTACTTTGTTCCCCATGACCTAGGTACTCAAGTGCCTTTCCCCCTGTGCTTATCCTTACCCACTCCACCCCTAGTCTCTTATCCCCAGTTCGCAGATAGAAAACCAAGCACAGAGACACACAGCTGAACCAATGACTCTCAAACACTAGGCCGGCAACCTCATCCTGAGCCATCCACCTGTCTGGCTGTGCTTTCCTCCCAGTGGTATAAATGACAACACAAAGTGCAGGACGTGGGTAACTCCAGCTTGCCCCCTGTAAACCAGCTCTGAGCAGCGCTACGTGACATGATGGTTACAGTCACCAATGACTGGTCTACACGAGTTCTCCCGCAGGGAGAGATGCGGTGGTAGTTGCAATAGATGTGGGGGGGAGGAATATTTGTGTGAATGAACAGAGCAGTGGATGGGAGAAGGTCTAACTTAAACCATCAGGGTTGGTTCTGAATTTGCATTGGGACCTAATGTTCCTCCCTCGTGAACTAGAAGGGAGAATTGATGCCCATGGACCCCTGCCCTGATCATTGCTTCATTTCTGCCTTGCTGCTGCATTACCAGATTGTAACAAGCATGAAAAATCAATTCTCGGCTGCATTTCAGTGACCTTTTCTGCTAGAAGTCTCATTTCCAGATGCTGATCTGAGAACGTGAGACTAAGAGGAGAGAAGCGGAGGGGTTACTTCTGGGACAATGAGTGCCTCTGAGTTTCATTTAAGGCTAGCAAGCTTGGGGCTTAGGCTATGCTACAAAATTCTGGCAGCCTGGTGTATGGGCTAGAAATGTGAGAAAAGTTACACTAGCCAGGCTGGCCAAATGGGGTTGACACAACAATGCCAACAACCAAATGCTTCCACTAACACACAGCAACTGTGGTTTGATAGTGGCAGAAACACACTTTACCAGAAAAATCCAGCTTTTACACTAGGGGGCACTTGCTAGTTTAGCTCTATCAGCAGAGCCGGGGTAGTGTAGACAAGCCCTGGCTCAGGGAAACACTAATGCTCTCCCTCTTTCCCTCACAAGCTATTCCCCAAACCCAAATTGAAAGTAATTTTCTCAGGTCAAGGTTCTGTCTTTATCTTTGAGTCTCATTTGACCAAGGCAGAACTGATGCTGAAAAAACCCAGTAACCTGATCTTTTCTGGCAAAAGCCTGGAATTAAACGTAAGAGCCTGCATCTCCCCTGAAGAACTGATCTCAGGCAGCAAGACAAAGGGGGAGAGGAGATTTGATAGCTGCGAGGGGGATAGGGGTCCCAAGGGGGCAGGGGCAGTGTTGTCCAATGAGAAGGGACAGTCTGGGGCAAAAGTGGAAATTGAACCCAAGTCTTGAGTGCTAGTCTGATGCTTTAACCACAAGATCAGCTCTCTTCTGTGTGAAATTTGAATGCACTCCTGCACCTATCAATGTCGACAGGGCTAGGATCTTCTTATAGCTTCTTTATTGGGGGGGGGTCCTCAAACACCTCTCTCTGCACCATTGATTCCACATCTTACTTATTTCCTGACCGCCAGTGATCCAGGCCTCAGAGAGGTCACCCTGCAAGGACAGTATTCAGAACAAGGGCAGCCCTGTTGAAGCATTTTAGTTAACCAGGAATCCCTGATAAAAAGTGCTGGGGTTTCCTCACTAGTGAGCACAAGCAGATGCCATTGCAAGAAACTGGACAATGGTTTCCATTTGCCTTTGTGGATGGTTTTCCCAAACTGGCTTCTCATTTGAGAGTCCAGCTTAAGACACCTTGCGCCTGATTTTCAAGCAGGCTGGGCCCTCGACTCCAGCGGGAGCAGAAGATGCTCAAGCCTAGTGGTCCCCAGAGATAGCCATTACCAAACTCCTACCATCAAACAGCAGTGGCGCGCTTTGTGAAAATGACAGCTATGCACATTAAGAGCAGTGGTGTTTTTAAACACCAAACTTGAAACAGAAAGGGAAAGGCATTTTCCATCTGTCTCTGTTATCCAGCAAATGGAATCTCAGGTGTCCCCATTAGAGGGGCTGGAAAAACTGAAACACAACTTTGCAATCAGTTCCCAGCTGCTTGTGCACACGGTGCAATCCCAAACCAGAGGAAGAAGCCCCCCACCCACCCCCCCGGGAACAAACCCACCACTCCCAACTTACATCAGCATTTGGCCAGGGAGCCCTAGCAAAGGATGACATCATCATCCCCATTTTACAGATGGGGAAACTGAGGCACGAGGTGGTCAAGTAACTTGCCCAGGATCACCTAGCAGGCCAGAGGCAGAACAGGTAGGAGAACCGGGGTCTCTTGAATGCCAAGACAGTAATTATTCACTGGGCCACACCGCCTCTTTTCATTCATAGGTCACTTGACAGCACTTGAGGAGCTAAGAAACAACCAGAAACAACATGATCCACAAACCAGATAATTCATAGATTTTAAGAACAGAAGGGACCATCGGATCATCTAGTCTGGCCTCCTGTGCACCCCCCTCCCACACAGTTTCACCCAGTTACCCCTGTATTGAGTCAAATTTGAATCTTTGAGGAAGGCATCCAATATTGGTTTGCAGACATCCAGAGACAGAGAATCCACCACTTCTCTAGGGAGATTAACCATTGGAACAAACACTCTCACCCTTAGAGCTAACTATGATCAATTGTTATTTGTAAAAGCACTGGCACCCCAGCATGACTTCATTAAACACAAAAACACCCCTCTCCAAAAGGAAAGTATTGTTATACACCTCACTGGTTTGCAGATGGGGAAACTGAGGCACAGAAAGTGACCTGCCCATGGTCACACAGCAGGTCAGGGGCAGAGCCTGAAACAAAACCCAGGAGTCCTGATCCAAAGAGGTCTGGTCATTTTTAATCAAACTCTACACAAAGGCATTGAAGTGTGAAGATGAAGTCAGCTGCTCTTTATTTTACTTTTCAGCAGACAGTCTGAATCAATGCAAGTGTCTTGAACTAGGAGCCGCTCTGGTGGAGTTTACATAGAGCAGAAGGTAGAAAACCACAGACAAGCATAAGGAAATTAATTGAGAGTTGTTAATTTCTCCACACCCATGAAGATAGCTTCATCAATGGGCTTTCACACAGCATCCCAATTCTCTCAATCCCTCCACTGCACGGGTGCTGAATGCCCTTTCTCAGATGCTCACGCTGAGTCTCCTGTCTGGGGAGATGGTTTGGTGGCCGACAGGCCCATTCACCTGCTCTTTCTGGAGACGTTCACGGTCCTTCTCCAGGAGGTGACTATTCCCCAGCCAGAAGGGAACACACGCTCACTTCACCACTCAAGCCTCTCTCTAAGCAACAGAGCAAAAGAGCTGTTCACCACGATGCTTTGGGGACCTAGAGGCTCCCAGGAACTAGATCCAAAGGGGCAGCCATGTTAGTCTAGGTCAGCAAAACAAGCAAGGAGTCCTGGGACACTTAAAAAGACTAATGAATTTATTTATTGCATGAACTTTTGTGGGAGAAAATCCAACTTTGTTAGATGCTTTTGATGAATGCTCATGCAATAAATAAATTTGTTAGTCTAAGTGCCACAGGACTCCTTGTTTATTTTCAGGAACTAGAGACGTTCCTTCTGCACAGGGAGCAGCTCCCTGGCAAAGTCCAACCACCGCTCTGGCTTTTCTTCTGCTGCTGAGCTGGAGTATTAATCTATTCACCCCACAGGAGGTGGCCACAAGTGAATGAGCCAAGGTGGTCAGACTCATCTCATCCTCGAAGGTGTCCCCTGTGTGACAAAGGAGCAGGACATTGACTGGTCAGTGCTTGGGAAGGCTGCCCTGCCTGGGCTATCCCTGACAAGAAGGAGCCACTCCGCTGGCAAGAAAGGAAGAAGAGGTTAATCCACAAAGACGCCACAGGCCATTTAGAAGCCAATCAGCATTCCTCCCTGGCTCGGTGCTGGCTTCAGATCCACCTCCCACATAGAAAGGGCTAAAACTGACCCACAGAGAAAGGCCTGAGAAGTGATGCCAAGAGGCAGCCCTACTGGGATTCTGGCAGGATGTTGTGAGAAAGAGATGGGTCCTGGAGCCAAAACTGCATCAAGTGAGCCCATTCCACACACACACATACCTGGCCTGCTCCCGACCAAATCTAGCCGAAAGGGGCCTTCCAAGTGCATTTTACAAGTGGCAGCAGCCAGTCTGTTGTCCTGACACCCGGCTGATTTGTCCCCTTGTTGTCTGGCAAAATCATGGGCCAGGACATCGCTACAGGGCATGAGCCTGACCTGAGCCCTTCATATCACAACAGGTTGACCTCCTCGAAATAGCTGACCAAGACCACGTCCCTGACGTCCGTGAAGACCTTGCGGATGTTTTGCGTGTCCGTGGCGCAGGTGTAGTGTCGATAAAGGCACCGGTAGTTGGAGACCACATCGGAGGCTCTGTACCCTGAGTGGTGGTGGATGGCTGAGCATTGCTTGTAGATGTCCACGTACATGCCCAGGATGAATTTCTTCGCTGCTTCTGCATCTTGCTTGGGTCCTGGGACAGCACAAGAACAGACAAGCCAGGTTCTGTCACATAGGGCAGACTGGGAAGTTTCTGGCAACAGAAGCTTTATTATTCATAAAGTTAATGTTTGGCAACTCCAGTCAAAGATCAGCATCCTGTTGTGCTAGGCGCTCTACAGACAAATAGCAAAGAAGATGGCCTCTGCCCCAGAGAGCTTACAGAACCCTCTCCCTCCCCACGCACAATGACAGCGAGAGGTCTTTAAGTTTTATGAGCTGGTGCCTGGAATATTCTGGACCAAGGCAAGGGCAGCGATACACACAGCCCCCCCCCCGCCATTTCTCTGCATGCCAGCAAACCACATAATCCAATTACAAACGGGATGCGAATGAAACAGTGGTAGCAGGAGAGTTCTCTGTGATGGTTTGAATGTGGGAGGACAATGGAAGAGAAAAATTAGCTTGCAATAGAGAGTGGGGGCAATCTGCGTCAAGCCCCTTTCTCGAGGCCGCACAAAAGGGCGCCCTAAAGGTCTGCGGGCACATACTGAGGTTCTGTAGATCCCCCGAGTGTTTGTCTTCACCGAGCAGGGTTTGAAGAGGCCCCTCAAGGCAGCAGTTACCTGGGAAGCTGGGGAAGTAAGTGGCCAGGTCCGAGTCGATGATCTTGTCTTCCAGGATGTCAGTTTTGTTTAGGAAGAGGATCACAGAGACGCTCTGGAACCAGGGCAGCTCCAGGATGGTTCTAAACAGGGCCAGGCTCTCCTTCATCCGATTCTGCACCAGGGATGGAAGGGAAAGAGCGATTAAGATGCTGCCCATTAGTCCCATTAACTCCTAGAATCCCTGGCGAGTGTCAAAGAAGAGTCATACAAGAAACACAGCACACCTGCTGCCCGGAAAGAGGCAGTCCTGGGGTCCCACACCCACCTGCTCACCGGTGACAGAAATAGGCCCAGGTCCTGCAGCGGGGAAGGTTAACGGTTCAATAGCCCCTGCTGGCACATCTTAACGCTCCTTACCTCCTCGCCATTCTCTTCCAGACACTGGTCATACTCGCTGAGAGAAGCCAGGAAAATCAGGGCGATAACGTTTTCGAAGCAGTGTATCCACTTCTTGCGCTCCGACTTCTGCCCACCCACGTCCACAATCCTGCAGGGAGCCGGGAGGACAGAGGCGTTATCCTCTGGGGTGGAGGATAGCAACTCCACAGTGCACAGAAACACTAGGGTTGATATTCCCCTGCCAGAAGCTGGAGGGATGGGAGGCACCACTGAGGAAGGCAGAGCACAGACAGAGGCTGGTTTTGTCACCAGCCTGCTTTGCAGCAGCTTCACCTTAAGATAATCTTTTCCATTGGGAAGCAATATTCACGGATGCCAGTCGTCGGCATGCGGCTCCTCAGGATGTCCTGAGCGGTGGGGACGTAACAGTCCTCTGCGATGCGCTCCAGGCTGGACAGAAAACTGCAAAACCATCATGAGATGAGGAAGAAGACAAGGTCAGTCCCTTTGGCATGTCATAGGATAGGATCTCAAAGCACTTTAAGGACATTCCACCTTACGATCACCCCACAATGAGGATTTTCACAGGCGGGAGGGGAAACTAAGATACACGGGAAGAGAGACAGTGCAGGAAACAGAAGCCCAGAGCCACAACTTCTAGTCCTGTACTTTAAGTACAGCCATTAGGCCTATGCATCAAGGCATAACAGACTGGGCAGCGTTTGTGGTAACTGGTAACCATTTATCATTGATGGGCAAGCCTCCAAAAATGTCAGTCCAGAGAAGTAACCCAAATTTCAGGTGCTTTGGTTGTGAAGTTAGACTGGAAGTCATGTGGGATGTTTCTGAGCCTCATGGGACTTGGAATGACACACAAGATTCATTGGTTCTTCAGGCCACAGACACCACAAAACTGAAAACATGTGTGCTTAAATATCTAAAGAAACCATTTAAAAATATGTTAAAATAGAACAGGGTTTATCGTGTGGATGAAACTGCAGTGCCCAGAGCTCTTGGCGGACACAAAGATCCTGCTGTGCAAGGTGCTGTACGTACACCTAGGAAGCTGCAGATCTCTTCCCTGAAGATCTTACAGGATAAAATTAACAGAACGGACGAACAGGGGAAGTGGAGACAGGCACAGAGAGGGGACATAAGCGGCTGATGGTCTGATCTAGCTCTCCTGACCCCCGGCCAGTGCCCCTATGCTGTGGGCCACACCGCCTCTCTCCCACCATACCACATTTTGTCCTGGAAATTCGACTGCTGCGAGGCATCCCTGGGGAAGCAGTTTCTGGCACACGCGCAGGTAATAGCCCAGAGGGTAACTCACTAAAGGGCAGAGTCGAGCAGGTGGTATTCCCTCCGTCTTGCGTAGCAAGCCTTTATCCCCGTGTCCCTCCACAGGTTTGCAATGGCGTTCGCATACGGCCTGGGGAAAGTCACCACCTTAGCAGCATTCACTCCCATGACCATCTTGGCGTTTTGCTAGAAACAGGAGAAATGGAAGGTGAGGGAGAAAACAAACTGGTACCTTAAGGGGGAGGAGTGGCTTCTTGGGAAACATCCCAAGAAAAAGTCTCACCCTGCCCTGCCAGGACAAATCAAGCAGCAGATGTGTGGGGGTTATGTAGAGGGAGCATGACCTAGTGCCCAGATCATGAAACCACAAACTAGGACTCCTGGGTTCTCTTCAGGGCTCTGCCTCTGATTTGCTGTTTCGTTCTAGCCATGTAAGCCCAGGCTTAGTTTTCCACTCTCTTTCACAATCCCCGTTCCTGGATCATCAGAGCATCTTGCAGTCTTTAGCCCATTTCTCCTCACCAGCCCCTTACGAGGAAGGGCAGTGTTACCACTCCCATCTCACTTGGGGAAACTGAGGCACAGGGAGGCCAGCTCAATGTCAATCGCAGGGAAATTCCTTTCTAGTCTCCTAGGCCCGGGGGAAGTACATGGAGCCATTGCTCCTGCACGGAGTGACTGGGGGCCACATCCTCAGTTCTGGAATCAGCCCGTTGCAATACCTCCCTTCACCTTGCCCTGCTGGCCCTCAGCTCTCCAGCTGTGCTCCTCCCTGGACAAAGAGGGGATGGTTTCACTAGGCTCCAGCCTCCGAGGCAGGTGGAGCTCACCTGCCACAGCGCTGTCAATTTACCCCAAATGAGCATCTAGTACCCCATTGCCTTCACTCACCACTAGCTGAGGTAACTGCTGGCAGCCACCTCCCAGTCTGGCTCATCCTCCCTCCTCACTTACCACATTTTCCGGCTGGGCGTAAGGGATCCTCAGTACCTTCATGGCTCCGATCAGGGCCTGCATGGCGGTGAAGACGTTCTGGTACACCAGTGCAGCGAAGCCTTTGCGATCCTCTTCCGAATAGCCTCCTCCGTGGATTATCCGCATCTGTTTAATGAATGTGCTCTTCCCACTTTC
This sequence comes from Podocnemis expansa, assembly GCA_007922195.1. Taxonomy (NCBI): domain Eukaryota; kingdom Metazoa; phylum Chordata; order Testudines; family Podocnemididae; genus Podocnemis; species Podocnemis expansa. The sequence goes on along the minus strand of ML682020.1, from coordinate 10,762,895 downwards.
CCCAGTCCCTATTGCTCTCAGAGAGGAGAGACGCCTTAGTCTTCCTCAGGGAGATCACATGTTCCCCTCTGCCCCCCGCTTTTAACGATCCTATTGCTGTCTCTCCAGGAGGAGAAGAGCCTTTCCCTCCTGGTGAACCTCCCAGTCCTTTCCCCCCATTTCTTCTCCCCAGGTGCTGGTGGGATTGTTCTCTGTTGGAGCTCTTGATCAAGTGAGACAGCTGGAGAACCACTGGCCAGAGAGAGTAGGGGTGAGTTTTCCAAACCCGGGGGCCTAAGCTAAGGTCCCTAAAACCCACGGAGGCAGCTAACGAGAGCTGGATGGTCGGAGACGTAGGCAGACTGGACCCTCTGCTGGCTCTTTGAGAGCTGTCACAGGTTTCCAACACCTTTGGATGTTCAAATCATTTCCTTGACTGCCTAAATATGGATTTTGGCACCTAACTTTGGACCATCCCCTCTACGGGTTTGAAGATCTTGGCTTAGTTACCTGCTTTTCAGTGTGAGCAAGGCATTGCCATGATTAATGCCATTTCTCACCACCAACGCTATAGAAATATCTCACATGCCCCCTTCTGTGATGAACTACACAAGTATTGATTTTACATGATGAGTGGAAATCAGGAAGCAACCCTCCTGCTATGCCGTAAGCATGGGAAGTCTTACATCTCAGCTACCCAGTCTGGTTTAAGCTCTCATCAGTTAGCAACTGGCAGATAGCCTATATATGAAGGAAACGTGGTGGTGGGTCTCAATTTAGCTCCTAGCAAAGAAGTGACCCCTTCACTGAACTTCCACCAACACCACCAACTTAGAAATTGAGGCCGGAAGACCATCCAGTCTGACCTGTGTGTCACAGGCCACCAATTCTACCTGGTACCCACACGTTAGACCCAGCAACCCAAACCAGACCAAGCAATATGGCCAACAGGAGACACGACACAGAAATTAGGAGGCACCAAAGTGCACGGGTGCCCCAGGTCCCTGCAGTGGCTAAGAAATGATTCAATGAGAGCTACCCATGTAAGGTTGGCACGTGAGTCGTACCTAATCTGACCAGCCAGCATGTGTGGAAAAACTTCCTTCCTCGCCTTTGGCTAAAATGCATAAATCTCTCATTATGGCCCTGTAGCAGAGTGGCAGGGCCCCTCAATGCTTCCGCTAACCTTGTTCTCCTCCTGCCCCTTCTCCCAGCTACCTGGGCTGGGGAAAGAGGAGGCCAGCCAGGTCCTACAGCCGTATGAGCTTATTAGAGCCCAGGAAAGCTGGGGCTGATTAGGGAACAAATATCTCCAGAGCTTGGGCAGAGTTTATAAACTGGCTGAAAGGAAGCCAGTGGAGGCTAGCCAGGTAGGAGGGAAGGGGCTTTACCTCTGTTATGGGCTGACAAAGGCCTCAAGACCCAGCAAAGGGTCAGGGAAGGATTTATTTGGAGATTAAGGATCGTGATCTTCACTGTAAATAAAAGAGCATGGGTGAAGCATGGTGAAGAAGCGCGTGTGAAATACTTTATTGCCTCCAGAGGAGAAAGGGACAGAGGATGAAAAGGGGGAACCCTGTTGCAGCGTGCAATGTTCCCACCAAGCTGTCATCCAGTGTAAACAAAGCTGCTTCGCCCACAGAGAAACTCACCTAACAGAAGTAATTTCAGCTCCCTCGTGTCTCGCCTTCTCTGGTCTCTCAGTATTTTGTCAATTTCTCGATCTAACAGGACGGCAGCTTTTTCCTCCTCTGACAGAAAACAGGGGCACTTCCGAGAACAGCAGAAGCACCAAGCCATGGTGCGGAAAAAAGCTGATCCCGACAGGGAAAGCTGAGAGAAACACCACACTTTACAGCACAACGTAACTTTACGCTGTCCTTCCAGTATATGGGAATCCCGACTGCAGGTGAGATCAAGGCAGAAAGGATCCACGACTGTGCTGGTTTACATCAGGCTAGGAAACATTTGGCAAGCATATAATTGCACATGCTACGATCCCAGAGCCTGTGGACGCTGCACAAACACACTGCTACTCAGTTTCTCCACGGACTCTTGGAGGGGCAGGGGGAAGTTACTCATCCCCTGAGACCTGACATTCCTGAAATTCATGCACACCTCTTTTCCTGCAGTTTCTGGACGCACACATACCTCTCCCTCTTCCTGCAATTCAAAGATGCTCACATAGCTCTCCCCAAATAAAATCAGAATGCTCTGCAGCTCCACAGAAGCGAGCCGTAGACAGGCAAGTTTCTGGAGAGGAAGGGAAATAAAGAACTACTTGTGGTATGAGACAGTTCAAGTTTCGTAAGTAAAACAAATCAGGTCGGAAAGGAGGGGGAAGAGCTGTTCTAAAGTGTGTTCAAATTATCATGATTTAAATTCCCCCAGCGTGACAATTAAAATATCCTTTGCAATACCAAAATTCAGCCACTCTGAAACGGTCCTTGCGGCGCCTTCCTTAGCCAAGCCCTGTTTCCAGGATGGAGATTAATGCAGTGAAAGTTGAATCTTAAACAGTAAGGAAGCTCCCCAAACAAATTCTTCCATTGGGAGACACCCATCAGACATCCTGCCCTCCTTCACAGACTCAGGCAACAGGCCTGGACTAATGCAGAGAAGTAAAGAAACTTCCCTACCTGCTCACCTAAGACAGCTGGGGGAAAATATCCCTTACATTTAAACAGCTTTCTCCTTCCTCATTGCACATGTCACATATCACAGATCCTCCTGCCCAAGGAAGGGAGGGGAACACAATCTCAGAGACCTAACGCTTTGAATTCTTGAAACTACGGGACACCACACCCCTGCAGTGACTGTTTTCTTCTGTATCATGACCACTGTTTTTCAGTTTCTGCCACATTCCACCCCCACTCACGTGACCCTGGCTGCTAGAGCATGAACATTTACAGAGATCATTCTTCACATCTCCACCCTGAGTGCTGTAGAAGATCAGCAACGGAAACCTCTCATCTAGCCCGTTTGAAGTGGTTAAGGTTACCTTGTCCACAAAGCTTACAAGAAGTCCACGGTAGACCCAGCAACAGAACCCAGGAATCCAGGCACGGTCCTTTATTTAGGCACTTAGGCCTAATTGTGACTCGTTCCAGAGGTGCAGCCAAGTTAGTTTGGTTCAGCAAAGCAAACAAGGAGTCCTGTGGCACTTTCAAAGACTAGCAGATTTATTCATTGCATGAGCTTTTGTGGGCATAATCCCACTGTGTCAGATGTATGAAGTGGAAACTGCAGGATGTTCGGTGTGCATTACGTGCAGATTTCAACAAAGGCCGCTTCACATCAACCTCAGCCTACACCAGTCCACAGGGGAGCACCATTTCCTGGATACTACAAATACTTGATGGCCAAATAACATCAGATCAATTTCAAAAGAGATAGCTGTATTAGTCTAGTCCAGTAAAAAAAAACAACAAGCAGTTGTGTGGCACTTTAAGACTAACATATTTATTTTTTGCATGAGCTTTCCTGGGAGAAGATCCCACTTCCACTTCTTCGAAGCATCTGAGGAAGTGGGATCTTCTCCCACGAAAGCTCATGCAAAAAATAAATCTGTTAGTCTTAAAGTGCCACACAACTGCTTGTTGTTCAAATAACATCAGAAGCATACTTATGGCTGTACCTACCTACATGCCTCCAGCTTTCATATGGGACACACCACACAATTCATTGTCTACAGCCGAGCCCTAAGATATAACCGCATTGGCTCTGATCCCTCAGACAGAGACAGACACCTTCAGGATCTCTATTAAGCATTCTTAAAACTACAGTACCCACCTGGAGTAGTGAAGAACAGATTGACAGAGCCAGAAGGGTACCCAGAAGTCAGCTACTACAGGACAACAAACAGAACGCCACTGGTCATCACCTACGCCCCCAAGTAAAACCTCTCCAACCCACCATCAGGGATCTACAACCTATCCTAGAAGATGATCCTTCACTCTCTCAAGCCTTGGGAGGAAGGCCACTCCTCGTTTACAGACATTGCCCAAACTTAAGCAGAGACTCATCAGCAACTACACACCACACAAACAGGAACACTATCGCTAGGATGTATCCCTGCAACAAACCCTGCCCGCATATCTACTCAAGTGACACCATCACAGGATCTAGCCCAATCAGCCATTCCACCAGGGCTCATTCGCCTGCTCACCACCAATGTGACATATATGCCATCATGTGCCAGCAATGCCCCTCTGCTATAAACTTTGGCCAAACTGCTCTCTCTCTGCACAAAAGAATAAATGGACACAAATCAGACATCAAGACCTGTAACATTCAAAAGCCCTGTAGAGGAGTACTTCAACCTCCCCAGCCATTCTGTAACAAACATGCTAGTTACAGAACTTCAGTAAAACAAAATCCTTCAGAAACAGACTCCAACATGACACTGCAGAGCTGGAACTCGTACGCAAACCTGATGCCGTCACATTGAGTCTGAATAGGATTTGGAATGGCTAACGCAGTCCAAAAGGTAATTTTCCCTCTATTAACATTCTCACCTTCTTAGCTATTACTGTTGCATTGCCCTCCTCCACACTGTTTGAATCAAAACAACTTGTTTCCTTTGCTGAGCTAGGTTAGCAGACAATCCCCCTGGAACTGTTTGAGTTGAGTTTGTGACCCACCCGCCTTTGTATGCATCTACACACCTAACATGATACAGTTTCCATTTCATGCCTCTGATGAAGCAGGATTGTATTCACCAAAGTTCATGCGATAAACAAATTTGTTGGTCTTTAAAAGTGCCACAGGACTCCTTGTTTGTGGCGCTGATTGTGCTATCCCTTTGCATACTGAAAACCAACTGTGCACATCTCTAACAGAATCAAAGACAAAACAAGGTACTACTTGATCCAAGCGAGGATGATAGAAACAGGCCACAAAACAGCCATGCCTTGGCTTCTACCAGCAAAAAGAGTTCATGAAATCCAGTAGTGATTTATGCACACACATGCAAGGTTAGTTTCTTCATGGTAGAAGTGAAACCACAGTCAGTGAGGAACGAAATGAGAAGCGAATCAAGAAACTGCGTCAAAAACTTGAAACAAGAAAAACAAATGCAGTCTTCAAGTTAGGAGTTCAGCTAACACACACATGAACTTCCTGTCAGCCAACGGATCTGGTTTGACTGTTCTGCCTCCTACACGACCCCAAGACAAACATCCTCAGGCAGAGGGAGAGCTTTCTGTCCCTCTTCCCATCCCAGTGAGGTTCTTCAACATGGAAGCAGCGAGCGGAGAAGGGGACTAAGTCTGTCCCAACTGGTTAGCCAAGAACTGCTGTAGCATAAGTAGTAACCATCAGTGCTGCTGGTGGCAGAGGTGGCTTGTAATGGGGACACCTGTCCACCTGGAATTGACATAAATAGAACTAGCTGGGTTTGGTTTTTATTTTTTCTGTGTGCACAGTCTAAGTTTCCTGGTTCTGACGAGGCTTAGAAATAAAAAGCCGCTGAGAAAAGCTGTTGTCTTTTCAAAACACCAATGAAAATAATTTTCTGTTAAAAAAAAGGAAGAAATGAGTGCCATATTGGAACCCTCTGTTGAAGAGCTCACCATCCGGGTTGAAATTCTGGCAATGATTTGAACCACCCTCAACATAAGGAATGTCTCTCATTACATGTGAAGTTCCTCTTTATGCCACATCAGCCTAGAATGGACAGTTGCGGTGATCAGTGAGAAAAGCCAACTCCCCAGAAAGAAAGGATTAAAGTTTGGGCCTTCAGGGATGCCAGAAATCTGACAAGATGTCAAACTGCTGATGCATCAGGCATGATTCACGCCCAAGCAATGAGTACAGGCCAGTGGCAGTCAGTCATGTGAAGAAAAAGTTATGGATACACCACAGCAGTGAGGCTGCTGACACACGCTCAAGTGGAAACTTCCAGTGTCGACAGAAGGGTTGTTTGGTTTTTATTTTATTTTTCCTGTCTATGTGGGCAATCCATCCCTCCAAGAGTTCGTAGATAGGTTTACTGACCTAGTTGTGACAACTGAGAGGAATAGGTGACCTAACGACATTGCACAAGGCAAAAAAAAAATTTCATAGCCCTGGGTGATGTAACTAGGTTAACCTGAGATTTAGGTATTGACCAAGCAAGAAGAAACAGAAGAGTGACCACAAGAACTGTCCCTCTCTTGCCCAGTTGGTTTAGTAACTTATTAATTCTTGAAGTTTATACCACCAATGTTCTGGCAGCAAAAAACAGAGGAGACAAACCCACACAAGTAGATTGTTATAGAATACTAGAATTACAGAAGGGCTGGTGCAGAGAAGGGGCCAAATTTACACAGACATACATTTTTGTAAAAGCCATGAGGCGGTGAAGTGAGTCAGGGGCCTAAATACCAGCTTCCATTCCAAAGTCGCCTTTTAAGCCCTCTTTATTATTTTGGTGTTTGACAAGTCATTTGATCTGAAAGTTGCTGGATTACAGAAAACAAAAATGCTCCTTTGGTTCTGAGTTAACATTCTGAAGAGCATTTGTCAATTCACTTTTTTAGGTTAAAAGGAGATAAAAATTTAGTCTGACTTGAAATTATTACTTGTGTCCTATGGTTCCCTCCCCATTGCACAAGAAGCCCCTTAACAACCCTTTATTTATTGTGTGCAGTGTGGAGGTGGCACATTACTTCCAACACCTTAAAAAGCCTTGTGAACTGGCTCTATTTGATGAAAATAGACTATAATCTGACACAATTATTAGCTTTTTGTATGTTGACTGGGTGGGACTGTGAGGCCCAATCCTGCATTCGCTAACTTCAACTTTTAAATGACACTGGTTTCAATGGTGTGTTGGGCTGGAGAGTCTGAGCACGTACTGCCCCCTTTTGGCTGGCAGCAGCTTATGTTATTTCTATAAAGGGATGGCTAAGTACACACGTGGCTGTAGCTCTTTCCTACAGAAGGCTGAACTAGATGCTTTGAAGATGGGGAGACTTACAGAATGGGAGGAAACAAATGCCAGGAAGTGTAAATTCTCCTTCGAGTGCTTGCTCACGTCCATTCTCAATACAGGTGTATGCACGCCTGCATGCCCAGTCACCAGAAGACTTTTCCCTATAGCAGTAGCCGGAGACCTGGCTCAAAAGCCCCCTGGGTCTACAGCTACTACTATAGCAAAAGGTCTTCTGGTAACTGGGCATGCAGGTGTGCATACACCTATATTGAGAATGGACATGAGCAATACATCTCAGAAAACGACGATTACAGGTAAGCAACCGTCTTTCCCCCATCTTCAAAGAGTCTGACAAAGTGGGATTTTCTCCCATGAAAGCTCATGTGATAGGGAAATTTGTTAGTCTTTAAAAATGCCACAGGAATCCTTGTTCGTTTTGCTAAACTAACGTGGCTACCGCTATGGAATATGAGGGACTGCTTGGGTCCCCATGAAACAACTTAGCTTGGAAGCGTACGCTTCCTAGGGCAAGGAATGTGCCCTCTTTGCAAATGTCTGTTGAAGCTACTGGAAAACTTCACAGAAATGGTACCATGGGGATTTCATCGAAAATTAGAGTTCTTTAAAAAAATGTAAGGTTAGTAGGGTATTGAGCAATAATTCATCCTCCTCACCCACCCATATGCGCAACTCAATTTTTATTTTTATTCTGCAGTCCTGTTAAGGGTTTCCCTGACTTTTGTAAAACACACTGAAATGTCCCTTCCGGAACAATGCATGGAGAGGAGGGACATTGGACTTCATCATTTTATGGATCTTTGCTTCAATCAGCAATAACACCATCACAGCCCCCCAAGACTCCATCATGCTAGGCTCTGTACAAATACACAGTTGCTACCCCAAAGAGCACTTTCATCTAGATTTGCCATTGGCAGTTAACAAGTTGTTCACTGGATGAAGTAATCCCTAAATGTTGTAAAGGCCCATCCACCTGCAATCAATAACCTTAATGCAAGAGGTTAGTACTTGTCACCAAAAGCATACCATTCTGTGTGCTCATGAACCAGATCCATTACTTATACCAGGAAATCACCAAGATGCTGCACTGAAAGCACAAAGATTGCAGGATTCTGGACACAGTGAAGCATGTTACGTTGGATTAAATACCTAAGATCAGGCTCAACAGGGACGGAGTAGCAGAGAAAATGTTGCAACAGAACTTTATAAAGCCCCATAGCAGAGGCACGTGTCTGAAGCAGTTTCCAAAAAGCAATCCTCTCCAAAATAAACTTCAGGTCCCAGCTATGCCAGCCAGGAAACCACAGTAACATCATTTGAAGGTATGTTTAAAACAGTTTTTGCTAGAGATTGTAACACAGTGATCATCAGCAGTAAATCTAAAAGAAAACCTTCTCCCTATAAAACACGGAGACAATTCTGCTGCCTTGCTGAACGTTTAACTGCATCTTTCAAGACAAAAGCTTGAACATTAACATAATACATGTCCCTTTTTCTACTGTAATATATCTAATGGTACAAAAGTCTTGTTACCTAGCTTGTCTATTTCCCCTGCCCACACAGTCTCCCCAGCAGTATGGAAAAAGTTTTTTCCTCAAGCAAGTGGATCACCAACATTTTTTGTATAGCTCAAACAGCTTTCTGGGTGTCACTGGTGACATCTGGTGGGGCATTTAAGAAATCACACTCAGTAACATCACCCTGAGCTATGGAATTCTCAAACAGCAAGAAATCAATCCACCACATTTGGTTTACGTGTTCTGTAGTCCAGGTGCAAAAAGGCAGAGTGCAACCCAGACATGGAAGCCCGGGAAATGCATTTCACTTACCTTGGCTAGAACATTTAACATCAAACACAAGCCACTAGCGCCAAGCTCCACCTGTAGAATTTTTCAGCCAATGAATTCGGTTCACTTTGGGGATTAGGTTCAGCATGGCTACCTCTTTCAAGGGTGTGGATTTTGCCACAAAGCTGAGACTTGGCTATGGCAGTGTAGAACAGTGAGACCTTCCCTTGCTGGAGATTACTGAAAGTCAAACAAAGGCAACTCCCTCTCCTCAGAGGAAAGATGGCTTCATGCTCAGACAGAAGAGAGTTAGGGGAACACTGTTCCCTTTCCAAATCTGGCTGCAGCACCAGGAAAGTCACTTTGCTGCCTGTCTCAGTGACCTCAGCCATCCCATGGGGCAGATAAAAGGTGCTACAGAAGGTCAGAATGTCCCAGAAGCTCCTTCCGCCATGAGGCAGGCCCTGCTAGAGATGTCACTTTGCCACCTGGGGGCAAGGGAGAGAGTAGCAAACAAACACCACGTGACCAGAAGAGATTTTAGGAACAAAATTTATTCCAATTTCAAACAGAGAATTTATTTCAGGAGAAAGATATGAAAATCAATTTCCATCAGGTATTTCTGTAATAAGGGTTAATGCCCAGGAGTCACAGGAGGACTGTTCCAAGAAATGATCACACTCCAAGACTGGAAAAGAGAGCCTGAGTGGACCCTGGCCCTGGGCAGTTTATTCAGAAACTCCTTGTCCCCATCCCTTTCCCTCCCTGCCCCCCCCACCCCAACACGCACAACAATACATGCATTTCAAATGACAAGGTTTAAAAACAGCATTTTTATATAGCATCTTTTTAAATAGGATAATGTTTAAATTGTCTTAAATCAGGATCCTATAATATACAAGTAGAACCAAATAATTTCCACCACATTGGCACTTGTAAAGGGGCATTGGCACAAACCATACTTTTAAAACTGGGTGCTGCGTTACAGACTTTACCTCTGCTGAACTCTAACAACCTGGTTCTGTATAGTACAATACGATGGTCAGCACACTTCAAAAGCACATTTTTTAAAAATTACCAAGTAATAAAACACGTGGAAAAAAAAAAAAAAAAAACAGGAAAAAACCCATAGCTGAAGGCAACGCCAACATCACTGGAAGCAACAACAGCAGACCAAAGAATCCGATTCCAGGAGAAAGGGAAACAGGCTGGAGCTATCCGACACGCTGGAGCAGGGAGGGGCAGTTGCTCACCATAGGACTGATCTTTTTGGAATGATGCAAGGAAATGGGATGCCAATGCAAGGAAATCAGGATGATTTTCCCCCTGCCTCCCTCCCCCCATGGGTCTCTCCACTGTGAAGTTTAGGATGGCTCAGAGTTGGCCTGTTTCTTCAGAAGGACCAAAAAAAGTGCACCATGGACTGAGCTTGGCCAAGAGGCTGTACCCTCAGCCTAAAAGTCAGGATTCTTACACATGAACAACAACAGACATCTGTCCTGAGCATCTATCCCTTGCTCTGGCACATGGGAAATCCTGCTCGGTCCCATTCCTGAAGATGATAGAGGCCAGCCTAGCTCTCGACTGGCACTTTCACTACAGCAGGTGTTCGTTGTGGGTCCTCACCGCCAGCGATGTGCAGAAGAGGAGTTGATTCTGCAAGAACTGTCTTCTCTTCTATGCTACAGCCCACAAACACCTCTGGATTCAGTGAATGACGCTGACCCCTTCCTTCACTAGGCCAGAAAAGATTTCAGAAACAACTGCAGGACAGTGCTGACGTGTGATATCCCACCAATTTCCCTCACGCCCAGTTGGTGATGAGGCCAATGGCTACATTAAGCAACTGACCAGGAGGGTAAACAGCATGTGCTTCAATCTTTACCAACACCCAAAATCCTTCCAGAATTCATCATCGCTCCAGACACAAGACCCTTCCTTCTGTGCCAGGCCGACATCTCTTCTCTTGGCAGGTAGAGGGAGAATACTAGCAGCAGCCCAGATTCAAGTGATAAATGCCACCATCATTAACCTCAGAAAGGAACCTCTCAGACATTTGTTCCAAGAATCCGAATCTCTTTGCCCAGGTCCACCGCTGTCATTTGGCTGCAGTGCAAACCATTAAAATATCAGAGAAGCAGGACTGGCACACCATATGCTCAAAAATGGCATTAAGATGATTATAAAAATCCTCTTCATAGAACACTTTTGAAAAAATGGATCATTTTGGCATAAAGGCGAAATGTGTAACATTGGTGCAAAGCAGTCTGGCATATGAGAGAATCCCTCCTTTTGTCTCCTAAACGTTAGGTAGGATCGGGAATGTGGTTATTCTACCAGCACCTGTTATCCTGCTATCAGCCAGCCCAAGTTCTCCGCTTGTTGGTCCCAAGGTTATTACTCCAATGCCAGCTCTCTGATAAGGCTGGCCATCTCCAAGAGTTTTCTCTTTCTTCTGTAGTGCTCTGTGAAACACAGCAGAGCCTTCCCTCTCCTATTCTGGAAACCATTAGGGAGGCCTAAAACAGAACTACTGGAAAGTAGTGTGAGCTTCAGATTTAGTGTTAGACATTAAAGGCATCCGGGGCAGTTAGAATTCATTACATTTTGTGCAAAACACCGATGTAGTGCTCAATCGACAAATGAGACAGACTATTGGACACCCTTTTTGACAGTGCATCTTGGGAGAGCAGGGCCTTCATTAGCCTCAAGCAACCACTGGCAGTCTATGAGCAACCAAAGGGGTGTCTGGTTGACCCGAGATTTTTTGGACCCAATGTTACTCTTTGGAATTGTAATAAAACGGTTAGTGTTGTCCATATTTCACAGATGTCCAAGGTGGGACAGATTCGACAGTGCCTTACTCGCTACTTGCCTTGCCACTGCAATGGTCTTCTGGGCAGGTACAAGATGCAGCAAAGCTTTGGTACATTTGCTCACTCACCTGGACTTCTGGAAGCCTCTAAAATAAGACTGAGGGCTTCAAGCCCTCCTGTTCAGTGGAATTCAGTTTGGCACCTAGAATCCAAAACAATCCTCATTCCGAGTTACACCAGCATCAACAAACCCAGATGTCTGCTCCTGTACTACCCTGCTGTCCACCCCACAAGGGGATTCTCACATCAGCAATGCACTCCAAAAGTCACTGCTGTATTCTCAATTATCAGGGACCCTGCAACTCCGGAGCAAACATCTGTGCAAGTGTTCCAACAAGAGCCCCTGCTCCTCTAAAGAAAACCAGCAGCAGCATCTGTCTGGGGGAGTGCATGGACAGGAAAACAATATTAGAGCAACCCATCTCCTCCTAAAACTTTTCACAATCTTTCAAGCAGTAAGAATCCTACCCACACCCCAGAGTCCATGTCGCCCAACTCTGGTCCTTTCTAGGCAATCTGTGAGCTGGGCAAGACTGCAGAGTCCTTACAAATGCAAACAGCTGACATGCAACGAGGACTTCCTTGTGATCACAGCGTGGGAGAGAAGCAGAGGGTGACATGTGACCCCTCTGACCTTCAATCCAGCAACATTTGGTGTTAAAATACCATAAAATTACTCAAGGAACTTCTGATCTTCGTCACACAGAGAAGTCGCTCGCTTGCACCTTACACAGGGCTCAGAGTGAGTTTCCTTCCACAAATTGAGCCTACTTTTAAAAATAATATTAATACACTCAGGCACTTCTCCCCAGGCTCAGCGGCTATTGCTCCAAGAGCTCCCATCATTTATAGTCCATGAACAAAATACAGCAATATGTAGCAAACTATGTATAGAACATCAATAATTTAAAAAAAAAAAAAAAAAATCACAGTCTCCATACCTTTCATAATTGATAAGAAAAAAGGTAACCCAGACTAAACCGTACAAAGAATGGAAAAGTGATGGCTTTTGTGTAGTGGGTTTTTTTGCTATAGATGGAGAGCAATTGTTCCTCCCCAACATTTCATCACAGTGAACCATGGGGCGTGTCCTTGGGGAGGGAAGGGTGGGAACAAAAAGCAAGCAGGATTGGTGATTACATCAGAGGCACCCTAGGGCGCAAGGCGAAGGGACCAGTAGCATTCCACACTCCCACAGTCCAGTGAATTCACAATCTTGGCCAGAAAAGTTATAGATCTCTATATATATATGACGGGAATGAAACGGAAAATAAAAGCGGCTAAGCAACAAAGTTAAGCCTAAAATTAGGCCGCCTTGGCTGTAGGCAAAAATTAAGAGGTGAACAAGGTGCCGAAGAGTGAGGTGTATCCCCCCGTTAACTGTGAAATAAAAGCAATTTGTTAAAAATATGAAATCAACTACTCTGTGGACAGAGACATGAGACTCCAGGATAACACTGAGCAAACTCGCCACTCCACAGATCAGACAATTTGCAATCATTACATCATTAAAAATTAAGATTTTTTTCCTGTAACTTTTAAGGTTTTCTTTTTTTGTCTTTTCTTCACAAGGAGGTTTCCGAGGGGGCGAGGGGCAGAGCAGGTCAGACCAGGTTGTACTCCTTCAGGTTGAGCTGAAGGATGGTATCCTTGACGGCAGCAAAGACGAAACGGATGTTTTCCGTGTCTGTGGCACATGTGAAGTGAGAGTAGATGATTTTGTCGCTGTCTGGATTTAAATCCACAAACATCTTGAGGATGAACTCCCGGGCTGCCTGAGCATCTCTCTGTGGGCCTGCAGCAAACAAGACAACCCTTAACAGCATTGTTCAGTCTGGCCTGAAACCAGAATTACTATGGGATAGCCATGTTAGTCTGCATACAGTAGGGGTGGACAAAACTGGCTCACAGCTAGGTGCCAGCAATTTTGCTTTTAGACACCAGAGGGTGCTCCTCCATTACACTGCTGTAGTGGAGCTAGGTGACAGGCTATTAAAACTGATGGCCATGGCGACCAGAAATATAAATTTGTCGAGGCCTGCCATACAGCATCTGACAAAGTGGGTTACAGACCATGAAAGCTTATGCCTAAAGACATTTTTTAGTCTTTAAGGTGCCATAGGCCTCTCATTTTTACAGAATTGCTAGCTTGCCTTTCCCCCCTACCTTTCCAAGGATCGGAGCTTATGTGAGTGAAGAGGAGGAGAAGAAATTTAGCTCTTTTGTTGCCTCTCAGTCATGGCATCTGAAATACCTTATGCCTAAAACTAACTGGTTAAGGCCTACCAGGTGTGGTTTAAGCTTCAGAATGCCAAGTTCTGAGAAGTGCAGAGATACTGCTTTAGACTCAGTGCTCTGTGAAACAGCATTTGAAGTAGATGGCCTACAGAATAGCGTATTTGGACCAATACATCAAAGTGGCAAATACCTGATGTAAATGAAGCCTCCCTCACCGTAACATACCTAAATTGTAAATTGACGAGTGCAGATTTCTACCTGACCCCTGTAGTAATCATCTCATGCCTTGAAGCACAAGACCTAGCTCCTATTATTTCTGCATACATAACAAAAACCAGATTCCAATCAAGATACATCCCTAAGCCATCAAACTGTAGTATATTTCCTCTCTGATCATCCTGTTTACAGCCTTCCAAACTGCTGCTGTAACCAGGGTTCACTTTAGTGACTCCTTAGACAGACGCTTGGCATTCTCACATTTGTTCTATAGCAGAGATCACATATTGAGAGAGTTTCATCAACCCCTCCCATTCGCAATCACACAGCATCTCTTGGCAACTACAACATTTCTTATATAGAAAAGTCATATTAGGAAAGCCTTGAATGTACGTTTCTACAAACGTGTCGTGATTTAACAGCTGAAGGTAAGAAACCAGTCCCATGTCACCCATGAGTTCACCACAGACCACCAAGGGCCTTCATACAGTGGGAACCTCTCAGTTAGCTCAAGTAAAAACTTCAGATTTGTCTGTACTTCCTGACACCAGGGGGCAGGAGACCCTCAGACTGGAAAGACGACTAATTAGGAAGTGTTTTGTTACAAGCCCATAATGAGGCAAGCAGCTTGCCTGGAGGCTTGAACAGACAGAAAATTCTTCAGGGGGAAAGGAGTTTCTCCAACTGCTGCCAGTGAAATGTGGCCAACAACTACAAAAAGGCTGCTCTTCCTTTTCCTGTCAGCGGTTTTCAGCTGCCTTCAAAAGGGCTAAGAATTGTGAGGGGAGGACAAAGGCTGTCTGACTTCACTCTCCCTTGTCCCCCCATATACTTTCAATGTCATACAGATTTGGTATCATCCAATTTAGTGGGAGATGCTTACATGAACACACTGAACTGCAGATCAAAGGTTAAGCAACTGTTTATACTAAAGAGCTTAATCCAACTGGGAGCTCCTCCCAGAAGCAGGTAGGTATTTTTGGCCCCAAGCTGGAAATGGCAGATTGAAAGGGGTTTTACCCTCCCTGAAGCTTTTCAACACCAACACCAAAAAGACTTGGATGATTTTACTAGTTCATAAACTGTGGTCTTTGTGAAGGGACTGCACCCTGCTCAGGCAGAAGAAAGGGTCTGATAGTCTAAGGTAGGAGCATTACTGGCTTGGATCAGGGATCGCCCCCCCCCCCCCCCTGGCCCCAACCCAGCTTCAGACCGCTTACAGCAGGCTTGAAACTGTCTCCAAATCTCCTGCCACTTGCAGGCAGCAGCAGGAACCAGCTACGCTTGCCAGAAGCAACCTGGAGCCAGATCGGGTCCCTTCCGCTGTGCTGCCAGTCAGGAGATGCCCTGCTGGCCCCAGTGCAGCAACATCCCTGGTCTAAGGCAGCAATTTTCAAACTTTCTTTCTTGGAACCCAGTTAAAAAAAAAATCATTTATGCCCACGACTCAATTATACCTTTCAGCAATGCATTCCAGTCTTTTAGCAGGGGCAGTGACAGAGGATCCCATGACCCAGCGCCTGAGGGTCTGTGACCCAGTACTGGGACCCGACCCCAAGTTTGAAAAACACTGATCTAAGGTGTCTTCCTTCTTTCCTACCATTCAATTCTTGTATGCCTAGGTACATGATGTACCTGTATGTATATTTCATGTATGGAAATAATACTCTACAATCAAAATATCACAGCTCAACTGATATGCATGCACAAAGCTAGGGAAAGCAGCACTTCTGCTAGCATTTAGCAACTTCTATAATTGTTGATCTATGAGATGCTGGCATCTGGTTTTTTCAGTCAGAATCCATAAGTTCTATGAGGAGTAAGACGGTCAGATTCACTTGCCACTTTTGCTCTTTATTAAAAGGCATTTCTACCCATTGAAGGGTTTGTCTCCTCCCAACTCTATTCATTGCTAGAACAAATTCAGTACTGAATCTATAATATGTTCATTTTGATAGCATGACACCACCATAAAAGCAAGCAAACAAAAGCCTGCCTCAAATATGAATGAAAATACCTAAACTAAAAAATCTCACAGGTGAAGTATTCTTTTATCTCCCCCCCCACACACACACACACACACAATAGGTTCATTCTAGTTTTTCTGAAAGGTCCTCTTTAAAAATCATCTTACCATCAAATTCTGGGAAATAGTCAACAAGGTGGGAGTACAAGATTTTGTCTTCCAATAGGTCTTTCTTGTTGAGGAAGAGGATGACAGAAGAATTCTGGAACCAGGGGTAGGTGATAATGGTCCGAAAGAGGGCTTTACTCTCTTCCATCCGGTTCTGATGCAAGAAACAGACCACATCAACACACCACAAAGCCTCATCGGTGAAAACCTGGCCATCTCTGATCCTATGCACACGAACTCATCCATATCATCCCAGGTACCTCACCCATATGCCCTGCGTGGAACACCTTTGTCCCATTAAAGTTCTGGTACAGTGGAGCAGGTATGTGGGTAAGAAGCACAATATCTGTGACTGACTTAATTTAATGTGGCTGGTTCTAACTACTTGCAAGTCAATGAGTCATCTTATTGGCCCAAGTCATTTTGTGTTTTACTGTCATGTAGGAGATCTGGGATCAATGTCTGATCATGTCGTCTCCCAGCCATGGTACATATTGGCTCATGAGAAAGAGTGCCTGTTGCTGAACTATAACAATTGTTCATAATGAGACAAGACATTATTTGGCAAGATGGTGGCCATGATACAAGTCATTTAGGGTGCAGAATTTAACATGGGGGGGGAAGAAGGCACACATGCGAGATCTTCAGGGCCTTTTCATCAGGGATGCAGAAGACCTAAGGTGTAGGACACAAGATTCTCTCTGTGTAATTTTAGTGCACTGTGTATTTCATATTATCTTGTACCCCTTCTGTCTCCAGATGTCCTGACCTATTTAGTACAAGGCTGCCTCTCTGTTGCTGAGAAAGCTAAAGGTAAAAATTATTGCTAATTCAAATTCCAATTCTCTTAGCACCAAGAAACTCCCCACTTTCCCCTCATCATTAGGGCCTACTCCTGCTCAGGCTTACCTCATTATCAGACTCCACTAGAACTTGGTCATATTCACTAAGTGCTACTAAAAACATGATGGAGGTCACATTTTCAAAGCAATGGATCCACTTCCTTCGTTCTGACCTCTGACCCCCAACATCCACCATTCTAAGGAAGAGAAAGACATACAATCTATCAAAGCAATAGCCTGTCACAGATCAATAAAACTTCTGTGCCTGCACCCAAAGCATGAGGATATGAATGAGAGAAAAATCTCTCCCACCCACAAGTGAAACTGGCATCAGGATTCAGTAATGTATCCGCATGCAGCTGCACTCAGAGTAACAAGAAGTTCCATGGCCACTTCCATGTCTGACCTATTTTATCCTCTGGGAGCCTGACAGCAAATATAAGCATTCTTCAAAATTTAGTACCCTCACTCCTGCTTGCATCCTGGCCTAATTTATTGAGAAGGACTTCTGGAGCCAGACTCACCCATCACCCCGAACTATGAAGGCTCAAAAATAATTGACAGCAAATCCATTCAGATCTTCTTCCCCCCAATGCCAAAGCCATTTACGTTTCAATATTAAAGCTTCATAACAAAACTTCTGATTGTGAGAAAGAAAGTTTGCTGTTAAGGACTCCATTTGGCTGTTGGGCTTCCCTCAGGACAGCAAGCTGAACGGTGCTGGGCTAATTTACAGGCAAAGTATGAAACCAACTAAACCACACCGCATGCCTATGAAAAGCCAGCAGGTTACGAGGCCAGTAATCTGACCCACTGTATTACACCTGCATTTCACTTTGACTGCACATTTTACCCAAGGATTTCCATAAAATGTTCTGAAACAAAGCCACAGTTAGTTTCTGCACCTTAACAGAGTGCCAGCCTCATTCACAAGTGTAGAAAACTCAGAACCAACCCCAAGTCCCCTTTTCTACCACTTGTTGGCTATGTCTACACACAAGGTTTTATTTCAAAATAAGTCATTCCGAAATGACTTATTTCGAAATAAAACCTTTATTTCGAAAAACCAAAATGATTTGAACTTCTTCCCCTCAGCACCCTGTCCAGGGTGCTGAGGGGAGACAAGCCACAGGGGCGCTGCCCCCAAGACCAGCAGGGAGCCCTGCGGAGGGGCGCCGATGCCCCGTTCTCCCCGCCGCTGGGGCGGCTCAGAAGCCCTGTGGCCCGGTGCCGGGGCTCCCCGCTCTGCCTGCTGCCGGGGCTGCTCCCAAACCCCACAGTGGGGTCCGGGGGCGCCCGGCTCTCCCTGCCGCCAGGGCCGGCGGCAAAGCCCGCAGCAGGGTGCCGGGGCCGCGGCTTTTCCTGGCCGCGGGGGCTGCAGCGAGGGAGCCGGTCCCGACCCGGCTTCCCAGCGACTGAGCGGCCGCTGCCATGGGGGGCCGGGTCCCGCCGGCTCCTCAGGCCCTGGGCTCAGCGGGGGCAGTGGCTGCGAGTCCCGCGGCTCACCCCGCCACCA
>ML682020.1:10731756-10743973 GCA_007922195.1 Podocnemis expansa | reverse complement strand
TGGTGGCGGGGTGAGCCGCGGGACTCGCAGCCACTGCCCCCGCTGAGCCCAGGGCCTGAGGAGCCGGCGGGACCCGGCCCCCCATGGCAGCGGCCGCTCAGTCGCTGGGAAGCCGGGTCGGGACCGGCTCCCTCGCTGCAGCCCCCGCGGCCAGGAAAAGCCGCGGCCCCGGCACCCTGCTGCGGGCTTTGCCGCCGCCCCTGGCGGCAGGGAGAGCCGGGCGCCCCCGGACCCCACTGTGGGGTTTGGGAGCAGCCCCGGCAGCGGGCAGAGCGGGGAGCCCCGGCACCGGGCCGCAGGGCTTCTGAGCCGCCCCAGCGGCGGGGAGAGCGGGGCATCGGCGCCCCTCCGCAGGGCTCCCCGCTAGTCTTTGGGGCAGCGCCCCGTGCCCTGCGGCTTGTCTCCCCTCAGCACCCTGGACAGGGTGCTGAGGGGAAGGCTCTTCCTCCCAGGGTGCTAAGCACCCTGGGAGGAAGTTCAAATCATGTTGTTTCGGAACCATTTGTTCC
Source organism: Podocnemis expansa (assembly GCA_007922195.1). NCBI lineage: Eukaryota > Metazoa > Chordata > Testudines > Podocnemididae > Podocnemis > Podocnemis expansa. Next base: position 10,743,464 of record ML682020.1, on the reverse strand, counting down.
GAAACAACATGTCCAAACGGGTCTAAAGCCGTTATTTCGAAACATCTGTTTCGAAATAACGGCTATTTCGGGGAAGGGGTAGGTTTTACTTTTCCAAAACGACGATCCTTATTTCGAAAGGACGAGGTCCGTCCTTTCGAAATAAGGAAACGTCATGTAGACTAAATTTTTTTTATTTCGAAATAACGGGTGTTATTTCGAAATAAAAGTGCTGTGTAGACATAGCCGTTCCGTCTTCCCCTCCTGTAACATCAGAAGCCATGACAGCAGGGACTAGACATATATCTAGCTTGAACAGGTGTCTCAAACATGCAGCCCTTAAAGCTATTTCCTGAGGCCCACAACAACACTACTGTTACTTATATTTTCAGTATTGTTGCATGAAAAGGTTTCAATGGTGCAGCCCTTGGGCTAACGTACTAGTCCTCATGTGGCCCTCCTGGCAATTTGAGTTTGAGACCCCTGAGCTAGAATATAGGGAAAAGCTTACTGAAAAGTAGCAAACCGGTTATCATGCCTTTGGATGTACTGTCTAGCTGGAAGTTGTATAAAGGCTGAATTAACTCAACAGAGACACATGATGCACAAGGGGGTCAAGTTTTGATGGCATAAGCTATCAATGGGAGAGCACCCGATACACACTGAAAAACATACATAAAAAACCTTTAGAGCAGAAAAAGCAGGATCTGTCCTCAGGGATGAAGACGCATGGGTCAAAGCTGGTAAACAGTATTTGAAGACAGAAGAACATCTTCCAAAGGGACATTTCAAAACCAATGTTGCCAGAAAAGGGCTTAGGCCTGGTCTACACTGCCAGTGAAATCAGGCAGCAGTCAACAGGAGTTTGCAAGTCAACAGGAGTCTCTATAGATTGCCTAACTCCCACCGACTTCCTAACTTCCCTTTACCATGCTATCTCCACTGCACTGTGCTGATGGGAAATGAGTAAATGCAGTCCTATGCTTCTTAGGGAGGTAGTTTTATTAAATTGACTTCTGGACTGATTGAGCCAGTCTTCATTTCTTCTCAACCAAACCAGATGAACTGATCTGCAGTGTAGACATACTCTCAGCTTTTCCTTCAGTGGATGAAAATGACCAACAGATTGCCCGATGGGCTGGTGAGCTGTTATGTCTCATTAGAGGCCGGCACGTTTGCATAACATAGAAGCAGCAACTCCTGCTGTACGTCTACTTCTAACTCTCTGAACAGAATCAGCAAATCTAGTACCAAACCATATTTGTCCAACAAGCTCAATTCTCAGAACCCACTGGGTTTGCCTTCTCTCACTCAGACTTCCCTGATCAACTTAAAAATCATACTACACCTAGGAGTTACATGGTACATTCCCCCCAGCACGACCATCCAAACACACTCAAGCCCTCCCTAAGTAAGAACAGGGATAGTCTTTATCACTAGTTTAAAACATCAAAAGTAGTCCTTCCCAATCCAGTCCCACTTGAGAGAACAACTATTGGACTACAGCTTCAGTACCTGAAGATAATATTCTCTAGGTCAAAGGGGTATTCTATGATTCCGGTTGTAGGAACTCTAACCCGGAGCACATCCTGCTGGGTTGGTAGATATCCTGGAGTTGCAATACGATCCACGTCACTAAGGTAGCTGTGAGAGGCATATAAAGAAGAAAGCACCTTAGACTGTAGCTCACATTCATGAGGGGTTTGAACACACAATAGCCATAGGATTTTTCTCCCTCACCCAAATACTGGGATTTTAAAACACATTACCAATGCCCCCCCCCCCCAGTTAAGACCCAAAAAAATCTGACTGCTGACATTATCACTTGGACAATTTAAAATGGAATAGGATCAAGTATCGGAAGACGTATTTCAGGAAAGGATCTTTCATTGAACCCCAAGAAGATGGCCTAGAGGCCGAACAGGTTTCTTCACATGTAAACTTCTACAGCCATCTCCTATCAACTGAGAGCAATACCCTAGAATCCAGCCTGATGTAGTAACTGCCATGTGTCACACCTAATAAAGTTACCGCCAAACACTCAATTTCTATTTCAGACAAAGGAAGGCCATGTGCAAAGCAGCAGCTACAAACAGCTCTTCTCACACTTGTTACATCAAATGAGAAGCATGGAGGTAACACATTAAGGAGACTGTTACCATCCACTAAGTCTCTGGAAATTGGTGCTGATGAAAATCCTTGCTATAGGATGGATTTTGGCATTTCCAGTGTTTACTGCAGAACTGAGTTTCATTTAAAATGAACTGCCTAGCCCTTGTGGTTATTTAAAAAAGGCAATATTACCCAGTGTAACACCATCTTCCAGAGTCTCTATGAGCTCAGACATTATGCAACAGGAGCTCCAAATGTCAAATCCTGATCCCCCTCAAGCCATGGCTGCACAAATCTAAGTCAATAGAGGAAAGTGGCATTTCGCTGTGTAGGAACCAGAGCCAGTGCACCAAGATGGCCTGGCTGGGCACTGCAAAGCCACCTGCACACCCTGGGGCAGACTCATGAACGGCTCCATTTGTCACCCAACCGAACTTCAGGAAAGCAGCTGGTGGCACAAGAGCGTATGGACCTCCCAGACAATCCAGAACTAAAATCTGCCCCATTCCGAGGTCAGCTTGTGTAACAACTGAAGCCAGAAAACCAGTGTCAATAAAGCATGGTGACAACAGGTGTCTGCAACCAGAGTCAGAGGAAGCTTACTGAAAAGGCAGGTAGGCAAATACTTGCAGTTCAAGACTACCCCAACAGACTAAATCATTAGCAGACAAACAGACCCGAGCCACTGGTGAAGTAATGAGTGGAAAGAGGATAATCTACAGAAAGTAAAATAATGACAGCAGAGTCAGTTTGCAGTGTGATAACCATATTCAGGCATCTGGAGACATCAGCTATTGTTTAGGAAGCTTATCTTTAAGCCAATATGGCCGATCCCATAGAGGACTAAAGGGCTTACATACTTACTATTTAGCCGAGTCGGAGAGCTGATATTCTCGCCTCCTATCATAACACTCTTGGATTCCAGGGTCATTCCACAATGTCTTAATTGCACTTACATATGGCTGCTCAAAGGTTGTGACTTTTTCTACATCCACTTCCCGAATCAGTAGTGCATTGGCCTGAGAACAGACGGGCAAAAGACAAGCAGGCATATATTAAACCTAGATCCTCTTACCAAGGGCTCCAGGAATGCAACCTCCTGGAAGCTGCTCAAGAAGCTAAGGACAGTTGTGCAAGAACAAGACAGAACAAATCTAAAAATTATCAGTTCATTTTGTACTTAGACCATCAGGTTAAAAGGGAAAAAAAAAATTCATTTTCTATTCTCAGTAGCAAACATCTATAAAAGCCCTTAGAAGCATCACTTGATTCATCATAGAAATTATTTAAAACAGAAACAGCAGCAGATTCTCTGAACTTTATCAAACTGTGCTAGATCACAGTCCTTCACTGTTCAGAAGCACCAATACCCAAGCACAGATTGAGAGTGTGCCATCCCAGGCTGCCTGATTTTGGGGAGTGCAGTCAATTTTACCACCAAAGGTTTCATTTTAAAGCCTTAAAATATTTTAGACTGCCCCTTCAGGAGCGTGGGAGACATTACTGTAGGCCAGGGGTCTCAAACACGTGGCCAGAGGCCACGTGCGGCCCCTAAAGCTATTTCCTGCAGCCTGCAACAACGCTATTGTTACCGATATTTGCAATATCATTGTATGAAAAGATTTCAGTGGTACGGCCCTCAGGCTAACATTCTAATCCTCATGCAGCCCTTGTGGTGATCTGAGTTTAAGACCCCTGCTGTAGGCCATGTTTCTTTCGTTGACTGGGGGTGAGGCTGGGAATAATTGGAATTAAGTTGACACCACAAAGTGCAGCAGGACTGAAATCACAACAGACTGCATTGGTATTAATATAAATACAGTACTGCACCCAGAAAACTATTAGGAACTGCAAAAAGAAGCAATTTTTCCCTTATTCACACTCTCCTTTTCCTCAAAGGGAGAATTTGATCTACTTTGCTTTCCTGTGTAATTGTTAGTGGAAGTGACAGATTATAGCTGCTAGAGCACGCATCCCTAAACTCTGGGGTGCCCACCCAGCAGTGCTCAGAGGGCATGGAGGAAGTGCCACTCTGCCCACAGCTCCCAGAAGGGTGTGGACAGATCACATCATGGGTAAAATGGGGGCACAATTTAAAAGTCTGGGGAACACTGTCCTAGAATCCTTTTAACCACACCCCATGGGTAATGCAACCATCCTCATACCATGCTTGTGCCTCAAAATTGAACTAGAGACACACTCTCTGAAGGCCAAAGAGGAGTCCAGCCTCCAAAAGGTAGCCAATCTCTGGCCCCTCTGTTGAGGAAGCTAACAAGACAGCCAATCAGAGGCAGCTGTGATGTGGATTCTTGAGAATTAAGAACTCATCTGAGCCTTCAACCTTTTTGCCCTTTGCCATTCAATAGTGATAACTTCAAGTAGAAGCCGATAAAAGTCTCAATTAGGACCAACGATCTAGAGAAGAAAGGTGCCACATCCTATTTCTAACACCTTAGAGCCACCAAGATCCTATGTGGCCATTTAAAAAAATTAAATTACAGCAACATACTATCTACCTGGTCTAAACTTTCACACAATTTCATTTAAAAAAATAAATCCAAGCATTGAGACTGCAGAGCACGCTAACCTCCAAGTTTTAGACATTCACACTTAAAACAAAGACAGCTGAATTAATTTAAACGATATTTGGCTCAAAAGCTTACTCCTGGAACCAAAATTGTGAGAGCCAGGCTTCAGCATGCACCAAATTTTTGTGCCGAGTTACAAATCCCTTAAAAAAAGGAAGAATACAAGAGAAATTGACAGCCCTCCATCTATAGGTGTTAGTGAGTGTCACTGTAATAGACATCCTGTGTGCCACACCAGAACTGCTTCAGGCTAAAGCGCTATGTAATGAAATCTGATACAAAGCAAGGCTTGGCACACTCAAAATGTTTTGGTCTTCATGAGGTGGCTGAAGACCAGTCTTCTACTCTAGAAAACCTTTAGGCAGGCCAGTCCACAAAACAGTTCTCAGAATGGCCGCCTTCAGACAGAAAACATGCCTGTCCACATGAATAAACTGCTGTACTCACTACTGACACCCCTGTTAAGCAAACCGCAGAGTGGCACAGTACCACAGCTGCATACGAAGGGCACAACCACCAAACGACGCCAGTTACCAGGAGAAGTTTGAACAGACAGAAGACAGTGAAAAAGGCAGCACAAATAGAGGGCAAGGAGTCTCCAGAGTCTCCCACTCCCAAACATGCACTCTCAGAAAACAAACCAATGAATGGAGGAAGCAAATCCAGAGAGTGATGAGATGACAGCTCACCTTATTCTGTTCACACTTGTATAGGATCTTCAGGGTATCCATTGCCCTAATCATGGACTGCATAGCAGTGAAGATGTTTTGGTACACCAGCTTAGTAAAGCCCCTTTTGTCCTCTTCAGAGTAGCCCGAGCCATGAATTATCCTCATCTGTTTGATGAACGTGCTCTTCCCACTTTCCCCAGTGCCTGCAAATGAAGATACCAAACCAAGTGAAAAGATCAGCAGAGATCACACACAAGGTTGGGTACAGTGAAATTGTCACTACCCTTATTACTGTATCCAAGTGGGTTCTCCTCCATTTACTATTAATTTTTAGAAGTAGATGGTGCTCTTCATGGGTCTGTCCGATGTCAACCTGAACCTTCGTGACCATGATGGAAAGAGCAGCTGCTCCTTTTAACAGGCTCTCAAGCAATTCTGGTGCTCACTCCAAACGTCACATTACAACCACTCATGCTGCATCAAAAAGCTCCCCCATCCATCACACCTGGCTTATTCCCATACAATCCAGCTTGATGCTATAATCACAGCTCCAGCTAAAAAGAACTCCTGGGTGCAAGTCCCTAATATAGTCTTAAATCAGGAAGTTATACAAATGGGGATGTCAATGGGTGGCGGGGGAGGCTCTTAGATCATGAAAGCGCCAAAAGAATTCTCATTATTTTAGTATGATCACTATTTCCATACACAAACTAGACTCATTCTCAGTGGATATACTAGAAAGAGCAGCTCTGAAAAGAAGAGCAGGATCAAAAAACTACCTGCACCACCCTTTTTTATTCTGAATGGCCTGAAGCCACTGCATGATACTGATTTTTTTTTTTTTTTTTTTTAAATAATTGAGTGAAGTGTAATCCTTTTTGGATTACTCTGTGATCATAGAATGAGAATTGCTATCTTCAGAAGTCAGGATAAGAAAACCTGTGAAACTCTGCTGCAAAGTTTCAAACAAAGCATAGTTCAGCAGCTCAAACAACAGGAATTAGTAAATAGAGTCCAGACCCTTTTGAGTGAAGTAAACATCAGCCTCTCTCTATGGCTGCAGAAATGGACAAAGCCATCACTGAACGGGTAGGAGCAAAGTAGGAGGGACTTAACTGGGCATCAAACAGATAGGTGGCTTAGTTAATTTCTGCAAGATGACCAATAAAGCTTTAGAAAAGTTACTCTTCTGCTTAAAAGTTTTTACCTGTTATTGTTCCAAGCAGCACCCAAGATTATTTCAACTCAGAGATTTGCATGTTTTCCCCATTTCTTCAATTTATTAGATGGTGTCATCTGACAATACTCTGGCTCAGTACTTTTTTCAACCACTGTGTCATCACATTGCCGTAAGCGTGTTGCAGAGAGCTGGGGAAAGTGGCTGGATTCAGCCTGAAGTGGTGGACAGACGTGACCTGTAGGGTCATGACATGTTGCAAAGTGTGTTGCAACTCACAAAAGGTTAAGAACCACTGCTTTGGCCAGTCTTCTTGCTCAGCAGCAGTGAAAACAAATACTTTAAAATCTAGGAAAGCCTGCGGATGCTGTGGTAGGTGTGATACTTGAAACTGCAGACTTTAAAAATCAACTAGATTTCAAGTGAGTGCTGCTTCAATACAGCCAAGCACTCAAGCTTATCATTGCCCATAAAAAAAGAGGGATGGCATGAATGTTCTGAATCCAAGAAAACCAGAGCTGCAAGTGCTGCTTGGACAAAATAAAATGCAGACAACACACTGCTCATCATACGGCTCCACTATTTGTACTTGTTGAGAGGGGAAGGGAAGTTTTTGCTGGTTGGATGTTTCGCACATCACTCTTTCAAAGCCTGCATGCCATAAATTGCAGTCATGCAGGCAGGTCAATGTTCCTGCCAATAGGAAGATATAAGCAGCAACAGGTGACAGTCCAGGGATGAAAACAAGGTACCAAAAAGGAACAAAATGAGGACCTTCTTATCCTGCAGGCTAAACATGAGGAAGAAAAAGTAGGCAAATAAAGGTTCCCCCACTGACCTGTCACAATCAGGACCCAAGCAGTGTTGGGATATTAAGTTGACTCCAGTGGCCTCTATTGTATGCATTCCTTTATGTAGTCACTAATCAGCAATAAGGCCTGGCTTTATGTGCCTTCCACAGATCTCCCCCAGAGTCACCTTATACAGTCTGCAGTTAACTCCTTCACAGAGCCATAGGCCAACGGTACACTGGCTGGTCTCAAGAAATAGGTACATTCATTCTAAAGCACACTCTTATGAAAGTTTTCTTAAATTTGCAGTTGATGTACATTTAACAGAAAGTCGCCTCAGTGTAGACCACTGCAGATTATGTTGGACTAAGTAGTACTAGATTACCAGGGCAACAAACATAGGTGCATAGTTCTCGTGAAGATGACAAATCCTTCGACTCTCCAGGTCTAGGAGGACAAACTATGTCCCTGGCTTTAGCAACGTGAAGCATCAGATTTCCAGTTAGAAATCAGTGGGTTCTACTTACTAAGACAGAGGCTCTTTTATCACAAATGCACATTACTCCTCCTCCTGAGTAGATCTGAAGTCCCTATGTCTGTCCTACCCAAGCAGGACAAATGTGCACCAAAACAGGAAGGGCAAGTAAAGAAGATAAAGAGCCTAGCAGAATTTGTACTGTCTCTGCTTACTGAGCATTAGAACAAACATAACTGCCACTAACCATCTTGGTCTCCTCTAGAAAGCTATACCACAAAAATCAGAAAGTGAAATCTTTTGCGGTTGAGTACACTGTGGTGAGAAACACTTCCTTGTGCTTTTACCACAGTAACCAACAGAGAAAGAGGTGTCTCAAAGTACTTTGATGATGCAATTGTAATACCAACTTCAGCACCAGATCACTAACTTCTTAGATTCACTCATGAAAGATCAAATGAGCAATCCCTGACCTTCCATTTTTAAATACGTGCCTCTTGTTTGGCTTCAGTTCCTCAGCAATATGCATACCATCACTGTTTTGGAACACTGAAAACACCGGTGAGGATAGTCTCCTGTCTTCATAAGAACACAATAATCTTCTTTATATGACAATGTTGAGATAAGGGAATATCTGAGCTCACTATTCCTTCAGTCAACCCATAAAAGCCACACAGTTTATAATAAGAGTTGCTGACGACCACAAGGATATGACAAATGCACTAGAAAATGAACTTGTGTTGGGTCAATGGCACCCATAGCTTACTTGCAAATTATTCTGGGGCCAAAGTAACTTTGTGTATGAAAAATAACCTCATTTTCTTCATTAAAAAGATTGATGTACACTACAGTCAATATCAATGGGCCGTAAGTGAAGCACTGAAATAGCACTATTTATTAACAGCCAAACTCATAACAGCACTTCTATTTTTCACTCAGTGTTACTGGCTCAGACTTCAATACAAACCAACTGTCATCCCAATGGACAGTGGAGTGGTGTGGGAGAAATTACCTCTCTGCTTACTCTACATTCTTGCTGATGCTCTGCTGTTTATGGTCTCTCTTAAAACATAGCCTGCCCACCCCAAAACTCTTAAGCAAGCAAATCCATCTCTCTACCTAGTATGATCGCCTACATTTATGCTGCACTTCATATACCAAAGAATTCCCAATGATTTTATGGACCCCACACAGGAAATTCGCTTCACCCATGGCAGGAACTAACTCCCCACAGACTATAAAACACACAATGCTACCTAACAGTTATGGGTACGCACTGAACAGGCTCATATCCTGGCTGAAGTGTCAAGGGACTACAGGAAGGAAAAACATAATTATTAGGGCTAACACTCTTATTCTTAGACTTTGGCTCAACTATGGACATTTCCACCTAAAATCCTTCCTTTTTTTTTTTCCTTTCTAAAGATTAGCTGAATTGATTTCAAAACAAATTAGAGTCAGTTGTAGACCAGGGTCCAAGCAAACTTGAATTTTTTTTTTTAATTTTATTTTATTTTTTATCAGCCAGTTTTCAGACCAGTTTAGTCAAAGAATCGTTCAGACCTCCTGGAGCCTAGACTAACCATAACAACCACTAGTTTTTAGGCTGCTACAGCTTAACTGTTTTTAAACCCAATTAGATTTGGGGGAAAGAAAGTTCCCTATTACAGACTAGGCCTTAAAAAAATTGACAAGTGATCAGAACCCTGGTTTTACACTTTACTTGGACAGTGACACCTGCAATCCCAGCACCTTTTGCACACACTGCTGGTACACTGGGCTAGTGATCGCTAGGGAGAAAGTATATTTACACACCCACTAAACCAGGCGTGGCCAACTGTGGCTTGGGAGCCACATGTGGCTCTTGAATGGAAAAGCATGGCTTGCAGAAGAACATCAGCAAATCAAATTAACAGGTAAAAGCATATGGCTATATGCCTCAGCGCAGCTCCTGAAAGTTTAATAATCAACTTGTGTGGCTCTTGAGTTCCATAAGTTTGGCCACCCCTGCACTAAACCAAGATACTCGTATTCAGTCGCTCTTGGCCAGACTCAGCCTTGTTTAGCTTGTGAAAGCTGATGCAGACATTCACATGTGGACTTGGAACTGGAACACCTTATACCCTCAAGCATCCTTTACTGGATGCCAGTTCAGGCCAAATTAAGTGCCTTATTTAAATCAGACCTGCTTCCCATTTCAATCTGAAATCACAGACAGAACATGAACAAGGCCCACAACTGAATGTATGAAAGAGCAGCAATAGCTTAAAGTTTTCAGAGGCCTCAGGGTTTAAAGTAGAGTATGGGGGCTCTGCACTCCTGCATCACATTTCTGGCTAACGTTAAACTTTGAAATCTATTACATCCCGAAACTTTATGATGGCAGCTCTCAGAAAACCATATAGAAGAACCGATTCCCTATACACTAGGAACCACAGAGATTCTATATGATACCTTAGTATGCCGACAGAGATATGAATACAAACAAATAACATTCCTGAGATACTTTAATGACACTCTCGCTCCACCAGTGTGTTTTCTGAACAAACAAGTCCTTATCCTAGTGCAGGGGAGCCCCACTTCTGGCGTTAGCCTTGACCATTTTCCTTCCCTCTGCCAATCCTTCTCCATTCTTACTACCCCAGTTGACTTCAAATTCAATTTGTCTTATCTTTATCTCCTGTAGGCCTCCCTCCTTGTAGGTTGCTCTGGGTAGGTCTGTGCCCTGCGGGAGGAGGGTGGAAAAAAAGAAGTTCCCAGGACCTTGGGGGCTATAGTTGGGTAAGTTCCTCCACGTAACAAGGGAAGGGGAAGGCCATACATGCCAGCAGACTAGGTGGAGAGAATTCCTTTACAAAGATACCCGGTATATTAATAAGAGAGCCGGAAGTTCACTAACAACGTACAATTACATGAGCTTTATTAAAGAAAATGCTCATCTACAAATAAGGCCAGTGGGTCCAGTTCCCCTATTACAGTGATCTCCAAGATGATTTTTTTTTTAAAGACGAGAAGAGTAATTTCAATTTTGCAGTTTATGCTTATGTTAACAGCAATATTAACACAAAATCCACTATGGAAGACATCAAGGACAGTCAGCCCCCAGAACCACAATTAAAATTCCTCTAGAGCCAGGAAAAATACAGAAGAACTATTTAGCAGCTACCATGCCTCTCCTTTTAAATTTCCCACAAGTTACATTTTGGATAAGAGCAAAGAGCCTGACGGTTGTCAGTTCTGCTCAGCCTAAATAGGGTGCACTGAGTTGGGGGGTGTGATGAGCCACACGTGCCTCCAGAGAGTCACTTGAGGTTAACGCCTGCGTCCCACGAAAGAGCAGGAAGGATGGTGGCTACCGTGCGTAGTGCTCACCGTAATGGGACCCTAGTCTCAGCCGGACCTTGGGCCCTGGCGTACTGACCAGAATGATGATTATTAAAGATAAATAAAAACAGGCTGGAAAGCGGCCATTGTTTTTAAAGGTGGGGTGGATGCCGTGAGTCCCTGTTTCCCCCTCTACAGAAGGGGCACCCGTTGAGTGGTGAGGGGAGGGCAGACCCGCAAAGCCCCTGGAGAAAAACGCAACAATGGATACGGGGAACGAAAGCCAGACACGGGGGGACCGGGGGAGAAGGAGGTGGTGATGGGGGACCCAGGGGGTTGGGGGGGGGGGGGAATACTGGGAAGAGAGACCCAGGGAGGTCAGAGCAGGGGCGGAGGAGGCAGAGGCTCAGGGTGAGGCGGCTGAGACAGGGGGGACCCCACAGGGCAAGGGACACAGAGGGGGGCAGAGGATCAGTGGGGGGTTGCAGAGGGAGAAAAGGAGGGGGGATCAGTGGGGGTGGGGGAGGGGATTGTGGGGGGTCACAGAGAGGGATCAGTGGGGGTGGGGTGGGGATCAGTGGGGGGGTCACA